>JAYRBT010000042.1:137093-149461 GCA_036023395.1 Myiotriccus ornatus
CCAGAGAAGCTGTGGCTGCCCCTGGATCCCTGGAAGTGTCCAAGGGCAGGTTGGACGGGGCTTGGAGCAACCTGGGCCAGTGGAAGGTGTCCCTGCCCATGGCAGGGGGTGGCACTGGATGGGCTTTAATGCCCCTTCCTGCCCAAGTCATTCCATGATACCATGAAACCCAGTCAAAGCCACAGAGTTCCGGGATTGGAGCCCAACATCCCAAGGAGTGTCCCGAGCTCCCCAGAGAGTCTCCAGCCCACCCTGCTCCCTCCTCGGGAATGCAGCTCTCAGGCTGGAGCCGCCCGGAGCTCCCGGAACAACTGCAGGGCAGCTGCTGCAGGGACACAATGGCCCCACTCTGCTCCTGGGAATGATCCCAGAGCCAGACTGGGGGGGCTGGGAATGCCCAGCCAGGGCTCAGGGGAAGCACAGCCATCCCAGATCCCAGGGGAGGCCCATCCCAGATCCCAGGGGAGGCCCATCCCAGATCCCAGGGGAGGCACAGACCCGCACCAGGTCGTGTTTTCCCAGCTCCCAACCAGCTGCCTCCCAGCCGGGAAGCTCCAGTGATCCCAGGGGCTCTGGCACTACCCGGAGAACACGGACCAAGCACAGCACAGCCCCCCACTGTCACCTCCACTCTGGAGTTCTGGGAAGCACCTACTGCTGGCAACAGCTCCAGGTGACTTTTTGGGGAGCGCCTGGTGCTGGGCAGAGCTGGCTCCCGCTCCAGGCAGCTCAGGAAGCTGGACGGGGGTCTCCCCCCGGGAATGCTGGCAAGGCTGTCCTTACCCCAGGCGCTCCTTGCTCTCCTCGGGGGTGAGCTGGTCGAAGCTCTTGGCCTCCTCGGCTCCCAGGAAGGCGTCGTGGTCGTAGTCGAAGCTCTGGGCGTCGTCGTGTTCGCGGGCGCTGAGCGGAGCCTCCCGCACCACCCGCTCCTTGCGCTCCGTCGGCTTCCCGGAGCCGCACAGCGCCCACGCCAGCAGGCACAGCAGGAGCCGCGGGAACAGCATCCTTCCTGGGCCTGCGGGACAGGGACGGCCGCGATGGGCACGGCAAGGGCGGCCGGACCACCGGGACGGGCACGGAGCGGAGCTGGAATGGGAGCGGGGCGGGTTGTTGGGGGGAAAAAAAACGGGGATTAGGGACGGTTGTCTGGGAAAAATGGGATTTAGCACAGGTTGTCCGGGAAAAATGGGGATTAGTGGTGGTTGCCTGGGAAAAAAATGGGGAATTAGGGCAGGTTACTGTGGAAAAATGGGGAATTAAGGCAGGTTACCGGGGAAAAAACAGATTAATTAATACAGATTATGGGGCCAAAAAAAAGGAATTAATCCAGACAGTAAAGTGATAAATACAGATTGTCTGGGCAAAGACGATGAACTAATGCAGATTGTCTGGGAAAATGGGGAATTAGTGCACCTTATCTGGGAAAAAAGGGGAATTAGTGCAGGTAATCTGGGAAAATGGGGAATTAGTGCGCATTATCTGGGCACAAATGACTGGTTAATGCAGATTGTCTGGGAAAATGGTTTAATTCCTGCAGATTCTCAGGGCAAACTGATTAATTCATCCAGATTATCAGGGCACAGTAACAAGCCGATACGGGTTATCTGGGCAAAAGTGATTCCCTGGCATGGAATATCAGGGTACAGCAATTAATTAACATAGATTATCAAGGCACAGGGATTAATTAATGCGCATTATAAGGGCACAGGGATTAATTAACGTGGATTATCAGGACACAGGGATCAATTAATGTGCATTATCAGGACACAGTGACCTTTGAGTCCCTGGCACGTGCGGACACCCCAGAGCCACTCCCACTGCCAACCCCCCATCCCAGAGCCCCCTGGAGCAACAGCTGGGGCTGGGAGAGGATCCAAGGGTGGAGAAGGGGATCCCACTGGGAGGGAAGGGGATCCAGCATGGAGAAGGAGATCCCGGCAGGAGGAATGGGAACATACCCGGCACGCGCCGCCTCTGCTCTCCCCTGTCCCGACATTCCCTCCCCAGTCCCTCATGCCCAATGGAATCCTCCCCCAATCCAATCCCCCCGGATCAAACCACCCAGATGTGCCCGGGATCGACGGCGGCTCCAGAAAGGATTCCCCAAGCTGATCCCTTTAAATCCCAGTAGAAATCCAAGTATTCCCCATCCTTATCACTGAGTTCCCAACTGAAATCCAGGTGTTCTCCATCCTTGTCACTGAAATCCCAGCTTAGCTCCCATCTTAGATCCAGGTGTTCCCCACACCGACCTCTTTAAATTCCAGTCTGAGTATTCCCTACTCTGATCTATTTAACCCTAAATTTATATCAAGATATTCCCTTTCTCCAACTCTTCCAATCTAAGTTTAATCGGGATATTCCCCATCCAGAGCTCTTAAATCCAAATTTAATTCAGGATATTCCACACTTTTACTGCTCTAATCGAAATTTAAGCCAAACGTATTCCCCATCCTTATCCCTTTAAATTTACATCCAGGTGTTCCCCACCTTTAGCTCTTTAAATCTTAGTGTTTAAAATCCAGGTATTCCCCATCCTTATGCCTTTAACCTGAACTCAGAGCAAGGAATTCTGCCCTGGGAGCGATCCAGAGTGACCCAGGAATGCCCCAGGTCCAGGACTGGTCTCACATCAAACCAGGACAGTGGCATCAGGACACGGGGGAACAAGGACACGGAAAAGCCCCTTCCTGCCCCTTTTTTGGGAGGAGGATTTATCGGGCCATTCAGAAAATCCGCAAATTCCAATTCCTTCGGAAGTCTGGGGGAGTGAGGGGTGGTGGAGGGGAAGGGGATTTGGGTTATAAAGAGGAAAAGTCACTTTTTTTGGTGTTTCCAGGAAGGAAAAACATTCCAGGAGGAGGGGAAAGGAGGGAGAAGCCAATTCCAGGTGTTATCTAAACAGAGCTCTGGATATCCCTGTCCCAGGGATCTGACTCTTGCTCATTCCAGGCACATCCCAGGGGATCAGCCCAGCCCGGGGCACAGAGTGACCTGGAACGGGTCAAACACCCTGATTTTATCTCCAGAGTCCACACGGAGCCTCTGGAAGCCACCGCAGAGGGAACACTCCGACCTCCAACCGGATCCAGGCACGGATCCCAGGAGCTGCCCCGGGAAAGGCGCTCGGAGAGACCAAACCCACACACCATTATCCACAATTATCCATAAAAACCCTGGCAGCGCCTTCTGCCAGCCAGTGGGATGGACCCCAAGATTTCCCTTGGGAAAAAACAGTCTCTGGGTTCCTCTCCTCCTGGGAAGGGCTGCTGGCAGCGGATCCCTGTTCCCCTGAACAGAGAGGGGAGCCGTGGGGAAGGCGGGAACAGGGATCAGTGGTGGGAATTCGGGGGCTGTCCCCTCAGAATGGGGGTCTGGAACCTCAGCTGGGGGAGCAACTTGAGATTCCAGGAGGGCTGGGTGGGTTATTGATGGAGGAACCTGGGATTATTCCAGGTGGGTTTGCTGCAGCGTTGACGAAGGAACCCAGAATTCCCATTGGGTTCACTGGGATAGCAAGAAACTTGGAATTCCGTGCCGGGCTTGGAACTGTGGTGGTATTTACAGTGCACTGATGGGCAGAAGCCCCTCTGGAAGAGCATCTCCCACCTGGGAAGATGATAAGATCCCACAAAACCACCCAGAGGCGACACAGTTTGTTCAGATTTGGGAATCAGCCCCTGTTCTGGCTTTTTATGGGATTGATCCCACTGGAGCACACAGGAAGGGCTAAGGGGGCAGCCCTGGGGGGAATTCCCAGCCCTGGGGAGAATTCATGGATCTGAGGGAGTCACTGGGAGCCGAAACCAATCCCAGGGTATAAACAGGCAGGTCCTGCCCCAAACCAGCCCCAGGGCCCGGGGGTCACCGACGGCTCCGGAAGGGGAAAACGGATTTGGGGTGACACCTCCTCGCACCGGGGTCCCCACGCAGGACGGCACCAGGGGTCCCACGGGCCCTTCTCCCGTTATCCCGGGGGTCCCACAGCCCCTTATCCCGTTATCCCGAGGGTCCCGCAGCCCCTTATCCCGTTATCCCGCGGGTCCCACAGCCCCTTATCTCGTGGTCCCGCAGCCCGTGCCCCCGGCGGAGGATGCCGCGGGGTTGCCCGCGGGCCGGTCCCGAGCGGGCGGCGGGGGCCGGACGGGGCTCGGTCCCCGGGACGGGGCTCGGTCCCCGGGACGGGGCAGCCCCGGCCGCCCCGGCTCCGCCATACGGGCGGCCCCGGGGCCGCTCAGCACCGCACGGGCCCCGCCGGGCCGGGCCCTGCTGCGGCACTCGCGGACACGGCGGCGGTGCCGCTCCCGCCCGTTCCCATGGCGACCGGGCCCGGCGCCGCGGCCGCCGCGTTACCGCCGCCCCGCAGCGGCCCGGCAGAGCCGCCGCCCCTCCCTCCCGCTCCCCGGGCCCGAAGCCCAGGCCCGGATCGGATCCCGTCCCGTCCCGTCCCTCACCGTCCCAGCCGCCGCCGCCGCCGCTCCGCGCACCGGAAGTCGTTGCCTCGCCACGCCGCACGGCCCCCCGCGCGCCCGCGCCGCCAGCCAATCACAGCCCGGCCGCTCCTCCCCCGCCGCGCCGCTCCCCGCGTCGATTGGTCTCTTCCGCCGTCACTCCGCGCCTGCTCCCGCCCCCCACCTCGCCGCGCCCCGCCCACCCCTCCCGCCCCTGCGCCCCCCGCCCCTCTCTGTCCCCGCCCACCCCCCCCACGCGCGGGAGGCCGGAGCTGATTGGCCGGAAAACGCCACGTCCTCAGGCGCGCGCCGGCCGCCGGCCACGCCCCCCCCGCGGGGGGGAGGCGGGGCGTGGACAAGGCGGGAAAGTCGAGGCGGCCGCGGCGCCATGTTGGGGGGGGGCCATTCCCGGACCATTCCCGGACCATTCCAGGGCTATTCCAGGGCCCATTCCCAGCCTTTCCCACTCCGGCCAAGCAGCGGGGCTGCCACGGAGCCTCACGGGTGGAGTTCTGGCCACAGAGCCGTGGAAACAGTTACATTCACACAGGCTTCCCCGGATCGTCTCAGGGGAGACCTTGCGGTACGAGGGAAGGAGGTTCGGCGGTCGGGATGTTCCCTGGTGGCCCCGTGGCCGTGGTGTTCCCTCTCGGTAACTCGCCTGAGTCAGTGACCTTCTCCACACTTGGACCAGGCACCAAAAGGAGACAACAGGCCTGGAGCTCCCAGGTCGTCCCTGTCGCCCTTCTGGAAAACTGGGATGTTCGGCAGCTGCCAGTGGATTTGAGCTGGAAGAGCCCTCAGAGACCAACCGTGCCCAGCGCTTCCAAGGCCACCACTGACCCCTGTCCCCAAGGGCCACATCCACGGGGTTTGGAAATCCTTCCAGGTTATGGGGACTCCACCCCTGCCCTGGGCAGCTGTGCCAGGGCTGGACAGCCCTTCCCATGAGGAAATTCCTCCTCATGGCCAACCTGAGCCTCCCCTGGCACAGCTTGAGGCCATTCCCTCTCCTCCTGTCCCTGTTCCCTGGGAGCAGAGCCCGATCCCCCCCGGCTCCCCCCTCCTGGCAGGGACTTGCAGAGCCAGAAGGTCCCCCCTGAGCCTCCTTTTCTCCAGGATGAGCCCCCCCAGCTCCCTCAGGAGTTCTCCAGCCCCTTCCCAGCTCCCTTCCCTGCCCACACTCCAGCCCCTCTCTCCACACGGGTCCCAGCCATGCTCCAGACGTGTCCCAAGCCATGAGCACATGGATCCCGAAATAGCCTCAGGGCTCCTCTCTTGGAGTGACAGCCCAGCTATAAATAAATCCGCTCGCTCCCGTGGCCGAGGCTGCGCCGCTCCGAGGGCTTCTCGGACGAGGTGTGATGCCATCGGCAGGGAATGTCTCCCAGTCCCGGTTTACGGGCTCCCAGCAGCGTCAGGTTCTATTTAACCCACGCTGGCTCCTCGTGGTGACACATCGGGGCTGAGCTCAGCGCCGATCCCAAGGGATGAGCCCGGGGAGCCGCGCGCGGCCGCGTCTGCCCCGCTCCCCGCGGAGCCCCCGGAGAGAAACCAGCGCTTCCAGGGCCGTGATTCATCCCCTCCTGCAGAAATGCCTAAATTAGGGCAGCGGGAGAGTCCAGGGCTGCGGCTCCCCCGCTCCGAGGGAGCTGTGCCGGGGCAGAGGCTCCCGGCGGATATTTACAGTCCATGAGATAATTCCTCTACCCTCGGCCTCGCCGGGAGCGGGGCCAGGACTGACACAGCCCCGCAGTGAAGTCACGGCCTGAAAAAAACCTCACCCCAAGTTACTTGGAAAACCTCCCGCTGCATCTTCTCCCCTCGTTAATCCCCCCTTGGATCTGGCAGGGTCTCAAAGGGAAAATGATCCCAGAGGTTGGGAGCAGGCACTGGCAGCGGGAGAGCTGTTTGGTTTTGTTAATCAGAGGTGGCTCGGCAGGGCTGAGAGGGCTTTTCGGTCAACAGGTGACTCAGCAAGGTTGAAACGTTTTGCTCGTCGAAACGTGCCTTGAAGGGGGTTGAGGTGGGTCTTTTAAATAAAAAATGGCTTGAGGGGTTGGGATCTATTTTTTTTTGTATATAAAAAACAGTTTGAGGGGCGTTTAGAGGGGTTTTTTAATAAAAAATGCCTTGAGGTGCTGAAGTGTTTGGTTATTTTAATAATAGGTTGGGGGGCATCTCTGTGGTTTTTAGACTTTAATGCTCGTGGAGTTCAAGCTTTTCTTTACTCCCCAGAGGACTCCAGACTTCTCTCTTTCCGAGGAAGCCCAGAGAAGCTCCAGTTGGAAGGACACCCTGAGGCTCCTCAAGCCCACGCTCATGTGAAACAGGATTTAAGGGCTCCCAGGAAAACGGGGAGCAGCCCAGCTTTCCCCAGGCCTGGCCCATGCCAGCGGGAGCAGGTGATCCACCTCTTACCCCACGATCCAGTCTGACCATCCCTAATGGGAATCAAATAATCCCATTCGATCCATCCACAGCTGCCGTTCCTTATGTTGACTGAGCCCGGCCGTTTTCCCTGCTCTGGGAGTGATTTATTGCATTTCCTCACAAAAGTGCTCATGTAAATCCCTTTTCCTCTTCTTTTGAAGGAGCCAAAGAACCCCTGAGCAACAAGTCCCTCATGAACCCCCTTTTCTCTGCTTCTCAGACCATTCCCATTATTCCTTGTTCCACTTCTCCCAGTTTCTCAGTCTTTAAAAGCCATTGACACATTGCAGCTGGATCCTCTTTGTTCACAGTATTTAGCACAAGGCAAAAACAATTCCCAATCCCTGCTTTCCTGTCTCAAGCTCCCCAATCCCGGGATCCCACTGTTTTTGCCCAAACTGCAGACATTTAATGGTTTCTCCCCACTGACAGATGACATTTCCCTTCCCCTTGGCCTTGTCCCGCTCCTGGCCTGTGCTGAGAGCAGCTCCACCCCAAATTGGGGGTGATAATCCAATTTTCACACACTTCCCAGCTGGATAGTTATTAATGGGACCTTCAGATGCTTCCAAACCCCAGAATTTAGCAATTATTACTTATTAACCAGCTTTTGGGCTGCAGCCCTGTTTGCCCCGTTGTCACACATCCTGGTCAGCAGAGCTCCAGGGGGGATGGCCTCAGGATTTGGGCAAAGGGGGAGGGAATTTTATGTGTCTCATATCCTGCCTCAGTTTACCTCGGCCAATGGGAAGATGGCTTTGGAAAGCCAAACCACCAAAGCTTTCCCAGCTCTTCCTCCAGTCACTCATTCCCGATTTATCCTGATGCTCCTGTGCCTTGTCCTGCCCCTCCATGGGGTGCTCCGGCAGTCGGGGGTCCAGGCGGGGCGCTGGTCCCACAGCTGCGCTCCCAAGCGGAGCCCAGTCCCATAAACCCCGGAGCCCCACGGGCCGTGACACCATCCCGGATTGGCACCGCGCGGCCGCGACCCCTCGGGAACAGGCAGCGTGTCTGAGCGGCCTCGGTGCTGTGCTGGGAAAAGCACGAACCTCCCGCCTCCCCCCAGAAAAAAAAAAAACCCAAACAATCCGGCAGAACAACCCGCGGATCCCCCACCCCGCGGTGGTTTGAAGGTGCGGGGCGAGGGAGAAGGAGGAATCCCGGGGCCGGGAGTGCAGAAGCGGGGCGGCTGTGGGAGGCTTGGACACAGGGATGGGAGCGAGGAATGCCCCGGCTAATCCTCTCGCCCGCTGCCGCCTATTTAGGGAAGAACCAAGGAGGCCGCGTTGGGCTCCTGGCATCCCTCCCGGCCCCGCTGGCCGAACCCCGGCCCCGCGTCCCCCCCTCCCGCTGCTCGGGGTCAGCCCTCAGCAAAGCCGCCTCGGTCGGAGCGGAGCTCCGGGGCCCGGAGAGGCGAATTCCCGCTCCTCCGGCCGCCCCGGCGTGTGCCGAGGGCGCCGGGAGCCGGGGATGAGGCGCTGGGAGCCGTGATCTCAGGGAGCAGCAATGCGAGGGCGCTGCCAGCGCGGCCGCCAGCCCAGAAATGTCCTTGTCCCTGCACGGCGCTGTCCCCGGCGCTGCCCGGGGCACACACCATTGTCCCCAGCACCTGTCCGGGGGCAACACCGCGGGGACACGGGACAGCGCCGAGCCCGGGGCGGCTCCGAGGAAGGACCCGCTCCCGCCGGGCTCGGGCGTGTGCTGAGGAAGAAAAGAAGGGTCTGCCCCAGCTCAGCCGGCGGCCCAGAGCTCCCGCTCCCCCCTCGGCACCCCGAACTCCCCAAATTCCGTGGGTTTCTGCACCTCCGCGCTGTCACTGCTAGGACACGCTCACGTCGGACCTGCGGCACGGATTCCAAGCGGCTCTTACGCCGCCCCTTGGAACTCCCGGGATCCCGCAGCGGGATGGGGGATGCGGGGCGGGACAGCTTCCAGCTCCGTGGGGGGGCTTCTCCGCCCTGCTCTCCCGCTGCGGGATGACGGATGCTGGTGAAGGATTACACCATCCATCTCCCCCTCATCTCGGGCGGTGAATTTTCCCCTACTCTCTCCATCTCCTGGAGCTTTTATTGGGAGCGCTTGAGCCAAGAAGGAGAGACTGAACCGGGGAACTCCTATTTACGGAGCAGATGGATTTAATTAAAACCATTTAAGTCATTAAAGTGATTTGCCAGCTAAATCAGCACAGAGAGAAACCTCCCACCAATTTCGCCCCCTCCCTCTCAGGTTTGTCCTTTTAACCCTTTCCTCGGGGAAAGGTCACGGGAGCAGTGGTGAGGGTGAAAGAATCCAGGGACAACCGTGTGTCCCCAGTGTCTCGGGAGGCTCCGGGACTCGGCGTGTGGCCGTCCTGCCACGGCGGTTTTGCTGCGGGACATCCTGGATTCGATCCCTGAGGCGGGTCCTGCTCGTGCCCGCCTGCGGCTCTGCCCTTCCCGGGAAACGAGCTCGCTTCCCGCTGCCCGGCAGGTCCCGGCGCTCCGTCCCGCGCTGCCCTTCGTCACCCGATCCCGGAGAGCTCCTCTTCGCTGGCTCCCGGCTCCCGACCCCTCGCAGCGCCCGAGGGAACATCCCGTCACGGCTCCGTGAACTCAGCACCCCCCAAATAGCCCGGCCAGCCCCCGGCGGGAGCGCTGCGGCCCCGGCTCCGGCCCGAGGATGATCTTACAGCCCGGGAAGCTCCAAACCGCCGCTCCTGTCCATAAAAAGCAAAGGGCTTTGGGCATGGAATCATCGGGGCTGCAGGGATTGCGCCAGCGGGGGGGAAACGCTCCCGGGAGGCCGCGCCATAGGAGAGGGCAGAGGGAGCAAGACTGGGGGCGGTCAGAGCCCCAAAACGTGGCTCAGTCCTGGCACCAGCCCCTCCAAGGTTGTGTAAAACACACCCAGAGCTTTGCTCCCATCGTTCCCCTCCTCAGCCACCTCATCCGGAAGGGAAAACACTATCCAAACTGTGCCCCAGAACTAGTTATCAGGAATACAGACAGGGCAGCAATCCCTTATTTTTCCCAGTTATTGCCCCCAAATCCCGGACTATCCCATGCCACTGGCTCGGGAGACCATCCTGGGGTTCCAGGGAGCCAGGAAAAGCTGAGGAACAGACTTTGGGCACCTCCACAGCAGCAGAACCCACTCGGCTGCAAGAGGCCGCATGGGGATGTCCTTCCCAATGGGAAGCCAAGCTTTCCAGGCAGGGAGAGGAACACCACTTCAAGGTCCAAGAGATAAAATTGGAATTTAATTAAATTAAGGAGACATTGGCAAAGCTAGAACATCCAAAGCCGCTCCCAGTGACACCACATGCTGCTCCCCATCCGGACACACAGAGATACCGACCCCTCCAGTACCTCCTGGGCCACAGCCAGGCCCACTCATCCACAATTCCCAGGAATGTGGATCTCCTCCTCCTGCTCTTCCTTGGCCCCCTCAGCCAGCCATGGGGCCAGTCCGTGTGTCCGGGTGCAGGCGGATCTCCACCAGCCGGACAGCACGGAGCAGCACGGCCAGCTGGGAGCACACCCGGGCCACCACGTCCAGCACAGGATCCACCAGGTCCCGGATGCCACCCAGCACCTTCAGCAGGAAGAGCAGGAGCGGCTGCAAGAGGCTGTGGAACGCTGCTGCCAGGAGAGGCTTCAGGACGTGGTCGCCAATGGCTGTGAGGACACCGACCACCAGCGCCTGGATTTGGGATGAAATCCTGGGTTTGAGGGATATTTGCCAGCGGGAGCCACCAAAAATGGGCTGAGACACAGAAACTCCGCTACAGGAGGGGAAATTTGGGATAGCGGGAACCAGAAGTTTCTTCTCCCGATACTGAAGGATTTTGACGTCCTCAGCCGCTGCTCCGGCCGCGTCTCCGTGGGAATGGGGCGGCTCACCTGGACCACCGCCTCGCCAAGGAAGCGGATCAGCTCCACGAGGAACAGGCTGAACACGCTGACCAGGCACCGTGGGATGGAGAAGAATTCCCGCAGCTTCCGCTGAACCGTCCACTCGGAGCTGCCGTGGAGAAGACACGATGTCAGAGCCGGAGCGCCGACCCGCTGAGGGAATGGATCCCGGAGCGGATCCGGTGCCCCAGCCGGCTCGTCGGCACCACATCCCAGCTCCACAGCCACCAAATTTGGGATGAGAAAGCACTGGAGCCATGTTTCCACAGGCTCTCCCTTGTATGGCCAAACCCAGCTGAAGTAGCCCCAAAACCAAATCCACCGGGATAGTACCCAGAGCACAGCTGGCCGGGAGCCCGGGAAGCGCCAGGCCAGCTCCAGGGAATCCCGTCCAACACCACCCCGGGAGCGGCTCCGGCGTGGGCAGGGCTGGGGCTCCCTCTCACGGCCACGAGGCGATCCGGGAGACACATCCCAGTTTCTCTTTCCAGAAAAACACGCGGTGAAGGGGGCGGACTGTGCCAGGCTGGGAGCAAACCCCGTCCTGCCGGCGCGCCATCCATCCTGCCCGCGGGAACGCGGCAGCAGCGGAGCCGGTTCGGGGGGGAAGGAGCGACTGGGGGAGCCGCGACACAACCCAAACCCTGAGGGTTCCCCCCGCTTTGTTCCCGTGACCGAAATCCCGGAGTCCCGACCCAGACGTTCAACGCCCGCCCCACCCGGGGTCCCGCTCCGGAGAAACCCCCTGCAAGACCCGAGCGGTCACCGGAGTGGGATCCGTGGGGAAATATCCCCTCAGCTTCCCACAATCGGCGTTTTTGGTGCCTTTCCCCGCCTGGGATCAAGCCCCGTCCTGCGGCTGGATTCACCCGGGCTGCAGCTGCCCCTCGGGATCAACCGGGATCCCACGAAAAGGAGGGGACAGCCGGCAGCCGGAATGGCGGGACGAGCCGCAGAGCAGCGATCCGGCTGGGAATCCACCGGGATAACTGCCTCTGTCCCCTGGGAATACACCGGGATCCGACCCCCAAACCCCGGGAATCCACCGGGATCTATTCCCCCCCGCCCCGAACCCACGGGGACCACCCCGCACCCCGGGGACACCCCGACACGGCCCCCACGCGGCAGCGATGAACGGGGTCGTTCCCCCCCAGGGGAAGGGGGTCCCGGTACCTCCTCCGGTTCCTCCTGCCGGGGCGGGGCGGGGGCACCGGGGGGGCCCGGGGGGCACCGGGGGGGCCCGGAGTGCGGCGGGGGCCGCCCGGCGCCATGGACAGGCCACGCCCCCCAAAGACCACGCCCCACCACGCCCATCAGCTCGATCCCGACCCTCGTTGCCGGGCAACAAGGGGCGGGGCCGAGCGGGGGCGGATCCACGGGTGAGTGACAGCGAGCGCTGCCAATCACAGCCGGCACAGGAGGGTCCCGCCCACCGCGGGGATCCCCGCGCGTCACGTGGATATGGATATGCAAATGTATGCAAATCGTATGTTAATGAGGGGTCTGCCCGTGCTCCGGCGGGGGGACAGCCGGGGAGAAGAGAGGGCGGGACTCAGGAGGGGGACACGGGGGGAAACAGGAGGAAACAAAA
>JAYRBT010000042.1:163915-174251 GCA_036023395.1 Myiotriccus ornatus
ATGCTGTGGATGACGGCATCATCTGTCTTGTACAGGTGCTCCCCCAGTCGATACCAGAAGTTGAAGGAAATTTCTACCACCTGTTTGGAAAGAGAAATCCAGCGTTTTGTTACCAGCAGCACATTTTTTCCCCGCTCTGCCTGTGCTCCCAATGGAGGAACCCTCCCTGGGGGCTGGCAGTGATGGTGCCACAGATCTCCACTGGTGCTGCTGCGTCGCACGATGGTGACAAGGGGACCAGCTCCCCCAGATCCACCCATTTCTCTGCCTGTCACTCAATAAAGGGTTTGGAACACCCCAGGTCACCCTGAACACCTGCCTCACCCTCGGAAGCCAAAGCCTCTTCTCCGAGCCGGGACCACGCTGGAGCGGGGCCCATGGCTCTGGGAGCAGACGCTGCTCCACAGCCCCTTTGTTGTGGTTTCTTTTATTTACTGTGTGGTTATTGCAGAAAAACCACAAGTGCAGATTTGCTCAGGAGCAGCTGTAGAGTTCCATGGCCCCCTCAGCACTGCTGGCACAGGACGAGGTTGTAGCCAAGGCAAACTGAGCTTAACAGAGCTGGGAAGGGAGGAAAAGGGTCCCAGGGACCGCAGTGAGGGCTGGGGATCTTTTAGGGCGCAGCTCTACACCTTCCACGGCGAACGAGCCACGCACTGAACAGACAGGGATCAGCTACTGGGAGTGAACTAACAGTTTGGGAAGAATAAAAGGATAAAGAATTAAATAAAGGGTAAAAAGAGACCAAGCCTTAACAACATGCTCTGTACCTAAGGCAGGGCGGGAGCTTTGATGCTGCTGAACCAACGTTTCTGTCACTCACAGGGCAAAGTTCCCAGGAGCCACAAATCCCCACCAAGCTCAACTTTACACGTGGAAAAGCACTAACAGGGGTTTCAGGGCTGTGCTGGCAGTCCCAGACATCCAGGGTGCCAAGCCAGAGTCCTGCCCATGAGCACAGAGTGGGCGTTCCAGAGCCACAGCTCACAGGAACCAAAGCAGCGACCACGTGGCGACAGAAGAGAGAGATCTCCCGCTTTGGCCCGGCTCTGGAAGGTGGGATTCGGGATGAGGTGAGCAGAGGGACGTGGCTGCACCCCGCTCACCTCGTACTGCGGGTGCCCCGCGCAGATAAGCAGCAGCTCCAGCGTCCGCAGGTCGCCCAGGCCCTGCCCCGGGGTGCACACGATCTTATCCAGGAAGGTCTCGCACAGCTCGGTGAACACACGGCAGTAGTTGAGCACCCTGGAGAGGGAGAGCACAGGGCTCGGGCTAGATCATCCCCAGGGGCTGGATCACCCTCAGGAGCCAATACCCCAGCGTGGGGCAGGGCTGGAACACGCCCAGAGCGTGGGTCGGAGCGAGAAACCCCAACTTCTGCTTCGTCAGCAGCTGGAAACGCTGAACCAGGGGAAGTTGGTGGAAACACCACCTTTTTTGCAATAAGCAAATTTGTTGCAGTGTTGATCTCGTACTTCTCCAAAAGTCCTGTGCCAGGTGTCAGGGCTGATGGTGTCACTGCGATACAGCTGAGTCCTGCCCAGCCCCCACAGGGGCCATGGGGCAGAACACAGAGACACAAACTTATTTCCAACAACAAACCCAGGATGTCCCTGCCAGGCATAAACCCAGCCTGGGGGCTGGGCTGAGCATCCAGCTCTGCTCGGCTTTGGGATCCCACAGCAGAGGGAAGAGGGAACAACACCCTGAGCCACACACGGCACCAAACCCAGGGCACCTCCTCACACCGGCCCTTTGGGGGAGAGGCCTGAGAGAAGCCATTACCTTTGGGGTTTGGTTTAACATTCTTGTTTTGGAGAGCTTTAGGAAATCCTGAAGTTCCTGAAGGTGAAATCCCTTTTCTCCAAGCTGAGCCCCCCCAGCTCCCTCAGCCGTTCCTGCTGCTCCAGCCCCTTCCCAGCTCCGCTCCCTTCCCTGCACACCCTCCAGCCCCTCCATGGCTCTCCTGTTGGGAGGTGCCCAGAACTGCCCCCAGGATTCAGGGTGTGACCCCACAAGTGCAGGGACAGGCCCTGGCCCAGCCCCACCACTGCTGGTGCTCCTGGCACTGGTCTCTGGTTTGGAGCTGACACAGCCCCAGCCAGGTCAGTGCTGCCCTGCCCGTCCCTCACAGGTCACCATCCCTGTCCCCGTCCCTCACTTGTCCAGGTCCTCCCGGGCCACAGCCATGTGATAGGCACTCTCGAGGGTGAGGACGCCCTGGAAGAGCTGCAGGGCCAGAGGCAGGTTGGTCTCCACGTTCTCGATGGCGTAGAGGGCCGAGCACACACAGTCCGACGCTGCCTCGTGCAGGTTGGATGAGGTCTTGTCCTGTTGCTGCAAGACGCGGGAGCCCACTGATTATCAAGGAATCAGGGAATATCCTGAACTGGAAGGGATCATTGATCCAACCCCTGGCTCTGCCCAGGACACCCCAACAGTCCCACCCTGTCCCTCAGAGCGTTGTCCAAACCCTCCTGGAGCTCTGGTAGCCTTGGGGCCGTGCCCACTGCCCTGGGGAACCACCTTCTGGTGGAAGGACCTTTTCCTGATGTCCAACCTAACCCTCCCCTGGCACAGCTCCAGCCCTTCCCTGGGTCCTGCCCTGTTCACCAGAGCAGAGATTGGAGCTGCCCTTCAGCTGCCCCAACTATAACATGAAATCAATACAGCAATGAAACCCTCATTTTTTTGTTCCCCACATGCTTGGATTTGACCTTGGAGGTCTGTTCTGACCCAAAGGGTTCCATGGAAACATTTTGCAGAGGTCCTGCACAGCCACAGCCCCCGCAGCTGACCCCTACCAGCCCTGCAAGCTGCTTCCCTGGCCACTCCAGGTCAAACTGACCCTTTCCAAGAGACCCCAGCGACTTCCCTGGCAAATACAGGAGCAAGAACGCCAGCTGGAATCCAGGGCAGCTCCAGAGCAAGGAAACCATCGTGCTGTTCACCACCTGGCTGGGCACAGAGCCACCACTGCCATTCAGAGGGATGGGAACTGGGCAGTCCTTGGTGGGCATGGAGACGAGGTCTGTCACAGGCACGTGTGGAATATTGACCAGGGATGGTCTAGGGGGGGTCAGTGAATGTCGGGAGTGGTGACTGTGTGAGGGGGATTCACAGGCACTTTCCCAGCTTCCTGGAGTCCCATCCAGTTGGGGAGCAGACAGGACATGCTGAGAAGGAGGAGGGAGAAAGCAGGGAGGAAACAAAGGAGCAGAGTCTCTTTTGAGTCCTTTTGAATGAGAACTCCCTGAATTGGGGAAACAATTCCTGGTGCCACTGGAGGTGGGAGGGGAGGAAGGAAAAATGCCTGATTTAAAGCACTGTTAACACACTAAACAAGCTGCTGAGCCCCATGGCCTGTCCTGGGGGTGGCTCCAAGCAGGATCCTGCATTATTCCTTGGGAGTCCTTATTTGCATTTGTCATTGATTGAATCATGAGAAGGAGGGATCCTGTGGGAGAGGGGGAGGAGGGACAGACAATCCCTGGCTGCAGCAGAAACCTCAATTCCTTGATGGCTCCATTCCCTGCCTTCCCTGGCCCAGGGCACGGATTCTCCACACCTCCAGCTCTTCGTACTCAGCTGGACAAAACACCCACGTGCAAACAGCTCCGGGAGGTGATTTTCCACGGAGAAAGTGTCAGAAAAGGAATACTGTTTTACTGACAATCGGGAAGGAAAACAACACAACCCCAACCTCCCTGATTCCAGCGTCAAACCAACGCGGTTCTGCTCCCCAACAGACGCTCCTGATGCCCACACCCAGCGATACCCAACCACGAGGGTGGCAAACCCCACCCAGGACACCTCCCAGACTGCGCTTTCCAGCCTGCACTTCCCAGCAGAGAGGGACCACCCACTCCACAGGGCTGGTCCCACTACCACAGGGCTCCCCTACCTGACACAGGAGGGGAGCACCCCCACAGCCCATGCCTCAGTCCCGCTGGGATTCCCCAGTGCCCCCACCTGGTACCCCCCAGTTCCCGGGAAACACTCACCAGCACCTCGAAGAGGAGGGACAGCAACTTGCTGTTGGCCATGAAGGTGCTGTCCAGGACACCCAGGTTGAACCAGCTCCCCAGGCACCGGAAGATTTTGATGAGCATCTTCTCCTCGTTTCCTGCCTTCTCCACACATGTCACCTGTGGGGACACCAGAGAACCCATCAGGATCCCACTCCAGCCGGTGACCCACAGCAAAAAAACAGGAACGTCCTCCGTAGGCCATGGGAGAACATCCCAAAGCAGGCTGCTCTCAACGTCCCCCTCTCCAGCAGCCCTCGACCTGTCGAGAGGGAGGGACAGAGCCAAGACCCTCTGTCAGCTCCAGCTGCTGCCACAGGAGCAGGAAGAGCAGTTGGAGTGTTTCCCTCATTCCCAGCCCATCGGGTTCCTGCAGGATCCTATCTCAGACCATCAGGGATATTCACATGTGACAAACCCCAGTTTAAACCTTCTCCCCACAAACCACCTGCAGAGAGAAACTGGTGCTGAGGGTCAGACCTGCCCTGAGGGACATTCTGAAGACAGGGCAGGGATGTGGGATGGCAGCAGCTCATTCCCAGTGCTGGCCAACACCTCTGCCGAGCCCCAGCACCACCAGCAGCCCTGCCCAAAATCCACACCAATGGAAGCCCCAGCCTTGCCAGGCACAGGGAGAAGAGGAAGAAATGGACAGGCAGGGCCTGGAGAATGATCCCATATCCCCTAATGCAGGGGCCCAGGAATCTTGCATGAGAGCTTCCAGAGATCCATTCTCCCCACTTGATGCTTCGATCCTGAAGGTGGAATGTTGGACCTCATCACAGTCCTTAGAACACTGTTTTCACCCCCCCATTTTGTAACTGAAAAAAGGGAATTTGGCACTTAAATCCCACACAGAAAAATGTCAATTTGGCTCTTCAGGCAGGTGGCAGAAATGCCTGTGCTGGGATTGAGAGGGAAAGCTCAGGAAAGCTCCAGGCAGGTGCAGAGGGAGCAGGAACAGGAAGTGTCTGGCCCTCAGCAATCCTGTGCCAGCCAGGATATCCCAGGGGTCCCGGGAAAAGCTGGAGATGGCTGTGGGGACAACATGGACTGGCGGCTTGAGGAAGGTGAAAGGAGTTTCAGACTGAGTGAGGACTTGCTCAGACAACTTATCCCAGGAACAGGTGGAGCCAGGCTGCCCCAGCGGCTGTGGCAGCACTGGCAGGGATCTCCGCTGGGATAAATATGGAATGGGGGAAGAGAATCTTCTCAAACAACACCTGAGCTGTTGCTGAGCAGATGACACAGCTCAGCTCTGTGTCCTGATACACAGGACAAGAGGAAACTGCCTCAGGCTGTGCCAGGGGAGATTTAGGTAGGATATTAGAAAAATTCCTTCTGGAAAGGGCTGTCCAGCCCTGGCACAGCTGCCCAGGGCAGGGGGGGAGTCCCCATCCCTGGAGGGATTTCACAGCCCTGTGGATGTGGCACTCGGGGACACGGGCGAGTGGTGGCCTCGGCAGTGCTGGGGAAGGGCTGGACTCGGTGGGCTCCAACCCAGCCAATTCCACGATTCCCTGACTGTGGCTGGGTGCTGTGGAGCTCACCAGCAGCGACACGACGGTGCTGGAGTAGTAGGCCAGGTCCTCGATGATCTCGGTGCGGCGGTTGGCCCCGATCCGCAGGGAGCGGCTGTGAACCTCCTCCGGCAGCACCGTCAGGATCTCCAGCAGGAACGGCAGCGATGTGACGTCATTGCTATACCTGGAGGGCGGCGGGAGGCACGGGGGGGACACCTCAGCTCTGGGGAACAGCACACTGAGAGCCAGAGGGACGTCCCGGCCCACGGAGAGAGATGGGGCTGGGTGGGCTTTAAGGTCCCTTCCCACCCAAACCATCCCACGATTCCACGATTCCAGAGACTCAGCCCCGGCCATGGGGCACAGCCCTGCTGAGAGGAGTCTCAGCCCAAGGATTTCCAGCAGAGAAGTGACAGAAGCTTTCCCAGTCCAAGTGCCACCAGGCGGACAAATCCCACCTCCCCCTGCTGCCCACAGACAGTGGTGTGACAGTGTCGGTGTCACCGTGCAGCAGGGTGTGGCACCCCGTGGGGGACACCTGGGGACACCCCACAGCGACCAGCTCCAGCCTCGCTGCTCCATCCCACCAGGGCTGAAGCCAGAGGGTGAGGGATCATCCCTAACAAAGCAGGGATGAGGGGAAGCGCTGAGCCCCGGGGCTGGGAGCAGGGGAGCGCGAACAGAGCTGCTCCAGAGCCACGAGCAGCCCCCACTGCCACCATCCTGGGCACAGAAATCAGGGATCCGGGGAGAAAACTTCCTTCTCCTGGACCACACGGGGACCACCTGCCCACCATCTGCCCATGGAACAATTCCAAGTTCGGAGACAGAACAGGCACTCACTTCTCCACCAGTGTCTGCACACAGCCCTTCCACGAAGCCATCTGCAGGGCCAGGTCAGCGATGGCCAGAGCCAGCTGGAGGGAGTGGGGAAAACACGGATCAGTGCAGGCACGGCTGGCACGTGCCAGGAGAAAGGGGCTGCAGGGCTGGCAGGGAACTCCGGAATCCACCCCCAACATCTCTGCCTGTGCCCAATCCCTGTGGTGACACCCACCACCCTGAGGGGTGACATTCCCTGCTGGAGTACTTAGGAGTCAGACAGGCACCCTGGAGGTGGCAGATCCCCCCACATCCCAGGAATATATGGATAATGGGAAGGAAGGTAGTGAAGAGTGCAGAGAAATCCCCCTGGACACCCAGGGCACTGCCGGGTTGGGTCTTCATGGCAGAGCACAGGGAAGAGCTGTTGCTCCTTTCCAAACAGCAAACGAAGATCCAGTAATGGATGTGACTAAACCAACCAAGAGATGAAGGAGGAAGAACAATCCCACACCAGGCTGGGAGCAGGGACCAGCCATCCCTGTCCTCCAGCCCAGCAAACGGCCCTGGAGTGACCGCTGGGAGCAGGACACAGAGGGAGCAGCTCCCTCCCCCTGCCAGCACCCACCTGCGTGACAATGACCGGGGACAGGTCCTTCAAGTTCTGGATGTGGGACAGCAAAGAGTCCCGGAGCGAGGCGTGGGAATCCGTGGGGAGTTCGTAGAAGGAAGTTTGGATCTTCATCTTCATGGTCTGTGCCGCAAAGTAGCAGGACTCCACATCCTGGTGGATCTGCAGCAGCTGGTCTGAGATCTCCCAGGCATGGACCTGTGGGAAAACCAGGGCGTAGTCAGAGGGCAGGGCTGGGACAGCACAGAGGGGTCGGGGGGCTGCAGACACAGCCCAGACCCCCGTGGAGACACAGCCTTGTCTGCCGCAGCGAGCCCAGGGGAGGCCATCCAGGAGATGCTTCCAGGGCTGGAGTGGCACCGGGTGGTCGTTAAGGTCCCTTCCCACCCAACCCATTCCATGATTCCGCCACGCCAGGCTGCCACCCCCAGCACTGTTATCACTGGGAAAATCACTTTATGGGATTCCAGAAGAGACTTCCCCGAGAGGGAACGAGGGCAGTGGGTCACGGGGCTGGAAGAGGGGGATATTCTTCCTTTTTTGCCCTTAGGGAGGTAAAAGCCAGTTCCAACCACAGTCACGGATGGACAAACACCACACCCTGAAAGGAGGAGCTCCCCAAACACTGCTCTTGGGTTCAGCGTGGCTAAAAATCCCAAATCCAGCTGATGTGGAAACCTGGGAGCAGAACCTCAGCCAAGTCCATGAGCTTCACAGCCCTTGTCTCTGAGAGCCTTTGGGCCACAGGACTTCCCCAAGCTCGACCAGTGGGACATAAAAGCTCTGCATCCCTAAAACCCATCTCCAGTCCTCATTCCAGCCCCGCTAACAAAGGTGATTCCATCACATCCCTCGGCCAGTTGTTCCAACAGCCAAACATCCCTTTGTTCCAAACTCCCGCCTGTCCATTCTGACTTCCAGCTGCATTCCAGCCTGGAAATGACAATAATCCCCTTTCCAAACATCTCTCCTGGCAGGACAGTGGTGCCCAGAGCCAGCAGTGATGGGCTCTGCCCCCACCAGTGCTCCAGACCCTGACCCTTCTTTCCCAGCCGCCTCCATGCCATGTGCTGTTCCATGCTCAGTAACTCCAACATCCCAGCTGTTCCCGGCACAACACTCGCCTGTGACAACTCCTAACAGGGAGTGAGAGAAACCCGGAGGTACTGCTGATGGAAACACCCCCTCTGGATTTATTTATCCTCACCAGGAAATTCCCAAGCTTGGGAATAAACAAAAAGTTAAGCGACTCAACACCTACAACAGCCACAATCCAACCCCACTCCATGAAACCCTTTCTCTGCTCCGTGAATGGGCAGATCATTTCCCAGCTTGGAGGGACAGGGCAGCAGTGATGGACACGGGACCCAAATCCTCCCAAACCAGCCCCAGAGCTCAGGGATAATCCCTCTGGGAGCCACCGACTCAGCACAGACAGCACAATTATTCACGGGCCGCGATCACCAATGACCACGGGAAGCTGTTTCCATCCATCCACAGCACATCCAGGAATTCCACAGAGCCCTCGAGAGCTGAACGCCCTCAGGCAGCTCCAACCACGGCTGACCTGGGATGATATGCAGGGAATTCTCACTCTGAGGGAAGGTTTAGCAGGAACAGGTGTGTAGGGCAGCAGGACAGGCGGGAAGAGCTTAAAGGAATGTCAGGAGATAAGTTAACCCCCCAGCCCTTGGAGCCCCTCTGCCATGGAGACGGGATGGAAGAGCCAGGGTGCTCACCTGGGAAGGGAAGGCTCCAGGGGAGCCTTGGAGCCCCTTCCAGTGCCTCAGGGGGCTTCCTAACCACGGGCTGTGCCCAAGCAGACTCCTGGTGTCCCTCCTTGGCCCAGGGCCCCGGACACAAATCACCCCCAGACCGAGGCCAGCAGCCTCATCCTTGGGCATTGGGTGACCAGCACCCTTGGGCCCTGGGAATTCGGCACTTCCACTTCCTGGCAGCCCAAATCCCACATTTTGGGCCATACCAAACCCCCAGGACGCAGCTCACAGCCACGGATCCGCACGGCACGTTCTCCCAAGGCTCCGGACCCCAGGGATGCAGGGAGCCCTCGGCCACGAGGCTCAGGGAGCTGGGACAGGGCCAATCCCACGGGCAATACGGCTCCTCTGCACAAGGGAAACCCCAGCTAGTCTGGAACCAGCCTCCTTGTGACTCCCAGCACACGGCTGGCTGAGGGATCCTCAGACCCCGGGATTTAGGGCAACGTGCACCTCCGGCAGAGCTCGCCAGTGCTGTGCAAGCTCCCGCTGCTCCACCACTGCAGGCCCCGTTCCCCAGGAATAACCAGCAGTAAAGGCAAGGAACGAGGCTGTCAGGGGGGCTGATGGACAAACCTGAGCCCCCTGTCCTGCCAGGGACCTCAGGACACCCCAAACTCAAACCTGGGACACTTGGAAAATAACTGGGATTCGTCCTTAGATCCAGCAAATAAACCTGGGAAAGGATGAAGCTACATAAACACAATATAAAGGGAGAAGCAGGAACATTGCTACCCTGGAGCTGAGCTAAATTATTATTATTATTATTATTATTATTATTTAAAACCTCAACCTGGATGACACAGGGAGGAGCCCAGAGAAACCAGAGCAGAGGAAAACCAAGCCCAGGACTTTTCTTGTCCTAGATCCTCGCCCTGGGGGGGGGGGGGTTGGAGCACTCAGGAATACAAATTAGTCCCCCCAAAATCCAAACTCCCCGTGGGATGGAGCTGCCTTTCCTGAGGACATCCTTTATCCAAAAGGAATGGTGGGGGTCTTCCCACCCCCAGCGCAGTCTGGAAGGAGCCGGGCAGGAACTGGGACCCCCGGAGCAGGGAGGGGGCAGGACAGGGCCCCTCCCCAGCCCCAGCTGCCGGGAAGGGTTTGGGAGGCGCCGGGAGGAGGATGAGGAGCCGGGAGGGAGGGCGGAACAAAGTGGCTCCAGCGGGACAAGGAGAGGCCACGAAAGACAATCCAAGCCCCCGAACCGGGGGAAGGAGCCGCGTGTCCGTCCCTGAGGGCGCTGGGCACGAGGCTTCGGCCGCGGTGCCCTCCCTCCTCTCGGTTCCCTCCCGTCGGCCGGCAGGAGGAGCCGGGGGGAGCCCACATCTTCCCCGACACCTCCCGGGGCCGCTCACTCCTCCCCGGCCTCCCGGAGCGCTGTGCCAACCACGCCAGCCCATCGTACCTGGTGTTAACCACGGGGCCATGGAATGGGTTGGGTGGGAAGGGACCTTTAAGGGACCCTAAAGCCCAGCCAGTGCCACCCCCTGCCATGGGCAGGGACACCTTCCACTAGCCCAGGTTGCTCCAAGCCCCGTCCAACCTGGCCTT
>JAYRBT010000042.1:204400-216315 GCA_036023395.1 Myiotriccus ornatus
GGCGGCTCCGGGCCCGTGAGTCAGCACAGCCGGAGCCGCCGGATAAAAATATCCCGCTGGGTGTGGGGGTGGGCAGGGATTTGGCTGCTGACGGGAACACGTGTCCGGGGCCACCGTGGGAACCGTGGGGACCTGGACAGGACCCGGAGCTGAGTTCGGTGTCGGCACCAGGAATTCACCGAGGTGCAGCATCCTGGACTCCCGTGGCCTCCCCGCCACGACATTCCCAGGCAGCATCCCACGTTCCAGGTGACCTCTCTGCCCTGACATTCACAGGCAGCATCCCAAATTCCACACGGCCTCCCTGCTAAAACATTCCTGCACAGCATCCCGAACTCCACAAGGCCTGCCCACCACAACATTCCTGGGAAGCATCGTGTCCTCCCTGCTGCAGCATTCCTGGGAAGCATCTCAGCTTCCATGTGGCCTCCCTGCCATGACATTCCAGGCAGGTGCCGCGCGGAGCCTCCGGAATGTGCCGAGGCAGCGGAGCGAAGCCCCTGGGACGCGGGTCAGCAGTTCCTGGCAGCGCGAGATGCTGAGCAGGGAGGGGGAGGACTGCAGTGTCCCCGTGTCCCTGTGTCCCAGTATTCCTCCATGCCCACGTCCCAGTGTCCCTGTGTCCCAGTATTCCTGCATCCCTGTGTCCCTGCATCCCCATGTCCCTGTGTCCCTGCATTTCTATGTCCCTGCATCCCTGTGTCCATTTCTTCATGTTCCTATATCCCCGTTTCCCCATGTTCCTATCCCTGCATCTCCATGTCCCCATATCCCCATGTTCCCATAGCCTTGTGTTCCTGTGTCCCTGCATTCCTGTGTTCCAGTGTCCCTGCGTCCCTGCATTCCCGTGTCCCTGCATTCCCGTGTCCCTGCGAGCCCATATCCCTGTGTTCCCATGTCCCTTTGTCCCCACAGGCTGCAGTGCCACGGGTGGGCTCCATTCCAGACCCCCATGGGCACCGCTGGCCTGGAGCTGCTGCCACAGCTGCATCCATGGCCACTTCTGGATCTGTGGTGACATCTGAATCCGTGTCCAACATCTGCATCAGTGCCAGTGCCTGCATCTCTGGCAACATCTGGATCCATGCACCCACCACCACATCTGCATCTGGGGCCACAAGTGTCCCTGTGCCCACACCTGGATCTCTGTCCACACCTGCATCTGGATCTGCAACCACACCTGCAGCTGTGGTCACATCTGGATCAGTGCCCACAGTTACATCACAGCCACATCTGCACCCAGGGGCACATCTGGATCCTTGTACACATGCATCCACGGCCACAACTGTGTTTGCAGCCACATCTGGATCCGTGCCCAGGACTGCAGCTGTGGCCACATCTGCATCAGTGCCACATCTGCGTCTGCAGCCACATCCACAGCTGCATCCACAGGTTGCAGCTGTATCCACACCCACATCTGCACCAGTGCCAACGTCTCTGTGGGCACACCAATCCTAAGTTTTGGCTCGATGGGCCCCGTGGGGGCCATGATGGGCGGGTGGGGGATCCAGGATCCGCCCTGGAATTATGAATCACGGTGTAATTACCCCAGATGGGCCCAGAGCTCCGGAGCTTCAATCAGGGAAATCACAGGAGTTCCAGGGAATTTTAACATCAGAAAACATTAATGAGAACAGGTTCAAATAGGGGGATCCATCCCGTACACATCCTGCAGCACTCCTGCATCCATCCCACACACATCCTGCAGCACTCCTGCATCCATCCTGTACACACCCTGAATCCCTCCTGCCTCCATCCTGTACACACCTCGAATCCCTCCTGCATCCATCCTGTACACATCCTGCAGCACTCCTGCATCCACCTTTCATCCATCCTACATTCCTCCTCCATCTGCCCAGGGCATCTGGGATCTCTTGGAATCACCCAGTATCCCTCAGAATCACCCGGGATCTCTCACTATCACCCTGGACGCTCTTGGAATCACTCGGGACGGTTTCAGCATTGCCTGGGACCTCTGAGTGTCACCTGGGATCTGTCGGTGACACCCTGGACCTCTCAGAATCACCCGGGACGTCTCCACATCCCACAGGACACTCGCAGTATGCCCAGGATCTCTCGGTACCTCTGGGATGTGTCACGTTGCCCCCGCCCCGGCTGCCCCGAAGCCGCCGTACCTCCCGCTGCAGCACGAGCTCCTTGGTGAACAGCGTGGCCTCCTCGCTGAAGGGCTCCCCCTCCTGCGCCAGCCCCGGGATGTTCCGGGCGCCCCGCGGGCACTCGATGCCTGGGGGAGGAAGAGGAGGAGGAGGGTGAGGCCGAGGTCACCCGCCTGCCACCACCGGGAATGGCCACGAGGGAATGGGGTATTGGAGTCAGGGGGAATGTGGGAAGCTCCAGGAGGGTCCAGTGCTGGCACAGCCGTGGGAGAGGACGGGATAGCTCAGGACCAGCAGGGATGGGGATGTGGGGACATATCCAGACTCCCACATTTGCAACCTCTCTCCCTGACTCAGCTTCCCACTGCCCTCAGGATACCCCTGGGATACCCCCCTGCCCTGGAAAACAGGGAAGTCCTGTATTATTAATTATAATTTACATAATTTGCATAATTAATGAAGTGCTGGGAATTACAGCTCCATGCCAGAGCCGTGATCCTTCGGGATGGCGGTGACAAGGTGTCACATCCCCAGGGCCACAGCGACGTCACCGTCCCCCCAGAGGGCACAAGAACATGGATCTGTTCCCAGAGCATCTGGGAGCAACTGGAGCCCACGGTGTCCCTGTGTCACCGGGGCCACCCCCATCCTGTCATATCTCCATCCCCAGCTCTGTTAGATACTCATCCTCATCCCTGTCCCTGTTGTATCCCTGACCCCATCCCTATCACATCCTCAGCCTTGTCCCTTGTCGTTTCCCTATCCCTGTCCCCGTCCCCATCATCACACCATCACTGTCGTATCCCCATCCCTGTCCCATTCCCATCCCTACTGCACACCCATCCTCATCCCCATCCCTGTTGTACCCCCATCCTGCCCCCATCCCATCTCTGTCTCCATTCCCAGGCTATGCTGCCTCCAAGGGAAGCCAAACATTTCCAGGGAATCCAGCGGGAGCTTCCCAGGCAGCTCCCAGCCCTGTCCCTGCCCATTGATCCCAACCCCGGTGCTGATCCCAATGCCGGCACTGATTCTGATCCCGGCACTGATCCCATGTTTCTCTGACAAGGATCATCTCCAAGCACCATGCTGGGAGTGGGAATGAGGAGCCGGAGCCGCCCTTCCTCCTTCTTCTCCTCCTTTTCCATGGAGGGGGCTGGGAGCTGCTGAGGGTTTATGCACCATGGTGAAATTTTTTCCCTCAAAATAATAAGGAAAGAGCTGAGGAAGCACCGGAATCCTTAAACTACGTGAGCTGAGAGCAGCGTTTTCTGGCTGCCGCCTCCTCCATGCTGGGATCCCACTCTGGATCCTCTCCCGGCCCTGGCGCTTCCCAACCCCACCCAAGGGAAGATTCTGGAAAAGGCGAAGCTCAAAAGGATGGGCTGAAGGTGCTCATCCCCCTGGGAATGGTGTAGGGAGAGGGGAAGGGGATGTTTGGCACTCGGAAAAGTTACCCAGCACTTCAAAAATAGCAACTAATCCCGAACCCGCGGCTCCGCTGCTCTTCCCGGGAAGCCGTGACGGATTAATGAGGGATGCGGCTGGAAGTGCTGCAGCCACCGCGCTCCCCTGGGCTTCCCACAGAATTCCAGCACAATCCTGCTGAGCCGGAGCTGGGGGGATGGAAGGGGCGGCTGTGGGGGCTGCTCCGGCCCTGGAACCATCCTCAGAGGGATGGAGGGATGGGGGTAAGAATTCCACAGCGTCCCAGGGCATCCCGCAGCATCCCACGGACATGCCAGAGCGTCCCTGGGTGTCCCTGGGCAGGGGCATCCTGCACATCCTGGGGTATCCTGCGGCATCCCAGGGTATCCCACGGTATCCTTGGGATATTCTGCAGCATCCCGCAGCGTCCTGGGGTGTCCCACAGCATCCCAGGGTATCCCACAACACCCTGCAGGATCCTGCACTGGGATGCTGGGAGAGGCTGGGCCTCCCTGGCCATCAGTGGGAATAGAGAAAATATATCTTTCCAGGGAAGATCTCTTGGAGCAGGGACCTTTCCAGCCCAAATTCCTGGGATTTAAACAGCTTTTCCCAGCTTGCTGTGCCTGGAAGGGCGCAGGGCTCCGGGATGACTCTGAGCAAGGATTGGCTGTGGTGGGGTGGAATGCCAGGGATCGATCTCCCAGAGGATTTATGGATTTTTGGAGAAATAGGGATGAGCAGGAGGGAGGGTGCACCCAGTAACCGTGGGAGTGGGGCCAGTGGACACAGCACTGGAGCAGCCCCATGGCAGGAATGCTCACATGGAAAAACTCTGGATTCCCATCCCCACCTCACAATTCCACAGCTCCAGTGTCTCCTTGGGGAATTTCGGGACACCCTGGAGCCACGTGGCCCCTCACCCCAACATTCCCCCTCATCCCTCGGGAATTCTGCCGCTCCAAGCCCCCGTCCCGGGAAGGTGTCAGGCTCCAGAGTTTTGCCGGGAAAGAGAAATTTGGGATTAAAGCAGTGCCTCTATTTGCACATATTTATAGTGCTCCGACGGATCTATTTTAGCTGGAAAGCCGGGATGAGCTCCCTCGGGAGCATCCCTGGAGTCACATTTTAAGGGACTTGGCTTCTCTTTATGGTGCTCATTTGCATTTGATATCCATAAAAAAGGCAGGCGTTGATAAAAGGCGGATATTTATCCTATTCCTGGCTTGGCAGAGGAGGGTTGGGAATGGCACCAGGGAGAAAACCAATCAAAACCAGGGAAAATAAAAGCTGGAAGGTCCTGCTGGGATCGTGGCCGCTGGCTGCTGTCACTGCCACTGGGGTTTTAAGGGATGGAATTATTTGGTGGATTAATCCCTGCTGGAACAGAGCAGGGGGGAGCAGGGATCTCCATGGAGCAGGATCATGGAGCTCCAAAGAGGAGAAACACGGAACAGGGACCCCTGTGGAGCCGGGAATCTCATGGAATCGGGACCCTCCAAGGCACAGGACCATGGAGCAGGGACTGCAGCACTGGAGAGGTGCCAGCCCCCCATCCCATTCCCTATGGATCCTGTGGGCATTGGGGCTCTAGCGAGGTGCCAGCCCCTCATCCCAATCCATACAGATCCCAGGGGCACCATGGTGGGCACTGGGATTCCAGAGCGGTGCCAACCTCTTGAATCCAGAAAGAGTTCAGTTGATCCCAGTTCCTCCTCCCAGGCACGTGGGAGTTTCATCACTCCTGACAATTCCCATGTCTCCGTGGCCAGGAAGGGGGAGCTGCATTTTCCCAGCATTTCCCACTGGCTTTGACAATGGATAAAATCAGACTCCAGGATATTTATAGGCAAGAGCACACGGAGAAGGACAGGTTTAGGACACGCTCCACATGGCAGGAGTCAGCTTGGGATAGGGCTGGGAATGCTTACGCTCCAGCTGGATCCGGGGATGGAATGTCCTCATTGCTCCCAGTGTTTGGGCCCTGGAGGGGGACGTTGGGTTTGGGGGGCACTGGGTGGGACTGGGGGTCCCTGGCTGGGCTGGCCATGTCTGGGGTGCTCCAGGATCTGCCGGCATCCGGAGCGCAGGCTGGATGCAATGGGAAAAGGCTCTGGGATGCGAGGGGCTGGGGGGAGAAGGGGATCCCATGGCACCATCCGGGGTCACCCCAGGTTACTTTCACACTGGGAGCATCATTCCTGGTCATCCCAGGTCACTGGTTGGACTGGGAGCATCCCTGGGAGCAGGCACAGAGCCTCCCCTTTCCCAAACCCCATCCCAGTGCCGCTGTCTGTGTGGGACAGTGACAGGACACAATCCCCAGGTCTGGGAACAAAGGGATGGACAAAGACTCCCCAATCCCATCCTCACTCCCCCAGGATCAGCATTCCCTCAGTGGAGCCACCGCTCTGCCCCTCCCGGTGTTTGATCCCCGGATCCGATCCCTTTAAACACTGATAGAATTTTTCATAACCGAGTTGTGAACGATCCCTGCTCAGGGTCATTCGGCAAACCCGGTTATTGCCATGGAAACAGGAGCCAGGGATGAGCCGCCCCACAGCCCCCCCAGCCAGGGATCCGGAGGATCAAGGAGCTCAAGGAGCAGCTGCTCACACTGGCGATGGGAACCCCCATCCCGGTCACCCTCTGCCTGCTGAGAAGGCAGCACATGGAAATGCCTGGGATTTGGGAAGCTTATCTTCATCCCCACTCTCATTCCATTCTCATTCTCAAGCCTCATCCCCATCCTCATCCCCATTCTCATTCTGATCCTCGTCTTCATCCTCATCCTAAACCTCATCTTTGTCCTCGTCCTCATTCTTATCCCATCTCCATCCCATCCTCGTCCTCATCCCCATCCTTATCCCTATCGCCATCCTCATCCTCATGTTCTTCATCATCTGCATCCTGCATCCCCATCCCTATCCCTATCGCCGTCCTCGTCCTCACGTTCTTCCTCATCCGCATCCCCATTCCCATCCCCATCTTGGAGTTTCCCACCTCCTCCCAAATTTGGGGATTCCCACCTACTCCCCTGCTTTGGGATTCCCCATCTGCTCCTGAGTTTCTTCTGGGAGAACATCCTTCCCGATTCCAAGCTCAACTCCCCCTGTCCCAGTCCAGCCCGTGGGCAGCTCCGGCGCTAACGGGGGGTGCCGGAGCGCCCCGCCCGGGTGTTGCGGCGGATGCCGGTGCTCCCCCTGCGGCGCAGGCGGGTGGGGGGCTCACCTGCGAGCAGGAAGGTGATGAGGCAGGTTTCCTTCGGCAGGAAGAGCTTCAGGCGGGAGCCGCTGAACACGTATTCCACCACGGCCTCGGAGCGGCCGGCGCGCTGCAGGAACGGCAGGAACTGCTTCGCCTTCTGCGTGTCCTGCAGGGAGGGGAAACGGGGGTCAGCGTGGGAACGTGGGGACTCCCCTCGGAGTGCGGGGACCCTCCGGCATCGCCACGGCAGCGGGTGCTCCTTGGTCCCGTGCGCCGGCCAGGATGAGGGATGTGGGCACGGATCCGAGTTTTCCCCAGTTGGGATGGGCCCTGCACCCCAGAACACGCCCCAAAACACCCCCACGGGAGTGGCTGCCTGGCACAGGCAGGTTGGATTCCGTACCATCCCTAACGGAGCATCCTGTGACTCCCCTTTCCCAGGATCCCCCCGAAACATCCCAGCAGCAAATCGCTCGGTGTAATTCCTTATTAATATTCATTAAGAAATATTTAATGAGCTCTCAGGGCTGGTGGGGGTGTCAAGGTCCCCATATTCCCTCAGCAGAGCTGGGGGATCCCAGATCCCCACCGGCATTCCGGTGTTGGCTCCGGTCACCCGGTTCCCAGGCCACGAAGCTCCATGGGGCAACTCCCAGTTCATTTATCCAAGGAAGTAAGGGGAAAAAAACCCAGCAGTTCCCAAAATCAAAGGCTCCAGGTGGTGTTTTATCCCATTTTATCCTGGCTGCCCCGGCGGAGTGGTGCCAGCAGAATTCCTGCATCTCCTTACCCCGGAGATGTCGGCCACCCGGTGAATCGGCACCTCCTTCTTGCTGTGCAGCCCCTTCCCATTCTTGATAGCCCTGGAAAACAGGGAGCACCAGGAGTCAGCACCTGCTGCGGCGGGAAGAGCCGGGGTCATCCTCGTGCCCACCGGGAGAGCCCGGACACTGCAGCTGGATAATCTCAGTCACGGGAATAAGGTATTCCCGGGATAATACGGAGGCAATGAGGAGCCTGAATGAGGGAATATATGGAGGGCACTGAAGGGATTGGAAAACCCAGCGGGATGGTGGAGCCGGTGCCGGGTCTGGACCTGATGCCAGACCTGGGCCTCCTGACGCAGGGTTTGGCATGGGAAGTTGGGAAAGGCTGGAGTGTGCCGGGATGCTGGAGGAGCCCACGGCACAGGCACAGGCAGAGCGGTCTGGGCTGTGACTCCGGGCTCTGCTGAAGAGCCCGGAATGTCAAACAGATCACCTTGGGCCTTGCACCCCAACCTCATCCCAAACCTCCCATTCCCTCCATGCCTGGCATCGCCCTGGAGCCGCCGGCACTTCTGCCCAGTGCCAGCACAACCACGGAGTCGGGATGTGCCAGGGATTCCGGCACGGACAAGCCACCTCCGCCGCCAGCCCCGCACCGGGAGTGAGCGGGACCATCCAGCACCTCCATGGTGGGGACATCCAGGATCGACCCCCCAGCACCTGGAGTGCTGCTCCAGGCTCCATGTGCCACATCCCAGCCCGGGTATCCCAGTGCCTGACTGGAATCTCGCCCACATCGCAGCGCTCGGAGATGCTGATTTCCTGCCAGGCCTCCCAAAAGGCACATCCCAGGAATGAGCCTCCGAGCAATCTGCCGGCCGCCCACCCCACGGACACGGAGCTGGGGGGAACGGGAGCGGGAGAGCCCGTTTATCCGGATTGATCCGCCTTTTCCCTCAGAAGCGAGAGTCTCGCCCGGGAACGCGCCTCAGCCCCCTCCAAGCTGCTCTTCCCGGCTCTCGGCATCGTGCCGGGATCTGCTGCCAAAGAGGAGCTGAGATCCCACATCCTGCTGGGCTCGGCTGTGCTGGTGCCGCCTCCGGAGCCGCCGGATCCAGCCGAGCCGGAGAGGGAAGGGTATCCATTGGCATTCCTGTGTGCCATCCAGGAGGATGAGCTGAGGGACAGGGACACGGGGACACACGTGGGTGTGGGGGGCTCCCAGCACCGGGATCGTCCCTGTGGGACCCTGAGGGTTGGCAACAGAGATGCCTGCGCAGACCAGGGGGCACCGGGATGCACGAGGGGCTGAGCAGTGGGATCGCTCTGCAGGGAGCTGGGAACACCTGGAACAGCTGGCCCTGGGCCAGGAATGGCTGGGGGCAGACAGACGGACAGGGACGTGGCCGGGAGGGGACAGGGGGACACGGATCAGCTCTGCCCTCCCCCCAAAAAGGCACAGATCCCCCGACTCACCGGGCCTCGGCCGCCAGCAGCTCGTCGTAGTGAGCCGAGCGCTGGTCGTCGTCCTGCCGGTACCGCAGCACCGTGGCCAGCCCTTTGCTCACCAGGGCCTCGGCGATGTTGCTGTGGGGCACAGTTTGGGGGTTCAGCACCACTCTGGGGTGGCACTGCCAGCCCCAGACCCCACCCCAGCTCTGGAGACTCCCCCATCCCATCCCATCCCATCCCATCCCATCCCATCCCATCCCATCCCATCCCATCCCATCCCATCCCATCCCATCCCACAGCACTGCCAAGGGAAGGGGCCTGGAGAGACATGTCCCAGGAACTCGGCACGATGGGAGGGCCCTGGGGGGTCCCCAACACGGTGGGGAGTCTCTCAGGAGCACCCCAAAACCCTGACACCAACCCAAAGCCCCCCCACCCCAAAAACCCTGATGCCATCCCAAAAACTACACCCCACCCCACAAACCCTGACACCACCTCAAACTCCCCCACCCCAAAACCCAGCAGGCTCAGCATCCCCAGGCCATGGGAACTCCTCCTTGATTCCCTAATCCCATATTTTTTTAAAGGGAAAGGGGGGTGGGCACCAGCTGGGGGGGGTGAGGGGGCACCACCATCGCCAGCCCCGCCCAGCACACCCCAAAACCCCCAAGCCACCCTAAACACCCCCCATCACCCCAAACCCAGGGGGGTGACACCCCTGGGCCATGGGAACTCCTCCTTGATTTCCCAATCCAGCCTTTTTTTTCCCAGGAGCAGTGGGTGGGCACCAGTTTGGGGCGCTGGGGGAGAGACACCTGTGAGGCTGGGGGGGCTCCATCCCACTTGGCTGCTTTCAGCAGATCCATAAATTCTCCTTTGCCGGGCGCATCCCTAATTCCCCAATTACCCGCCTGTTAATTCCCTCCATATCCCAAAAACCGCGGATATATTTGTGCACATCCATTCCAGAACCCTGGGCAGAGGGGGAAGGGCAAATCCATCACCGGGAGCCAAAAATAGGTCTCGGAGCAGGGGGAGGAATCAAAAAATTCGGGATTGGTGAGCCAGGGAACGGCTGCAGCGGGAGCAGCTGCGGCAGCGCTGGGAATGCCGAGCACTGGGAATGGGCACCTCTGGCTGCTCTGGGAACGAGCGGGAGGCTGGGGGGGAAGGGCTGGTGGCCCCTGCTGGCCCAGTGGCCCTGACACTCTCCATTCCAGCTGTATCCCACCTCCTATTCCAGCTGTATTCCACCTCCTTTTCCAGCTGTATTCCACCTCCTATTCCAGCTGTATCTCACCTCCTTTTCCAGCTGTATTCCACCTCTCATTCCAGCTGTATCCCACTCCCCATTCCAGCTGTATCCCACTCCCCATTCCAGCTGTATCCCACTCCCCATTCCAGCTGTATCCCACCTCCTACTCCAGCTGTATTCCACCTCCTATTCCAGCTGTATTCCACCTCCCATTCCAGCTGCAACCCACTCCCCATCCCAGTCACATCCCACTCCCTATCCCAGCTGCATTCTGGAAAGGGGTGTAGGAAAGTGTCCCCCTGTCCCCCTTCCTGCACCACTGGAGAGGCTGGATGCTCTGGAGATGTCCCAGCATTCCCAGCATTCCCATACACAAAATTCTGCTGCTTCTGAGTACCAAAACACCCTCCCCAAGCTGGAAATCCTGGGAAAACCCTGAATTCTTCCCACATTTAAAGCTTTTAAGGCTGAGAATTCCCACAGAGACTGATCCTGGTACCCTGGGAAGTGTTCTGGGAGCACTGGGATGGAACCAGACCACTTCCCACTGCTGGAAGGAGGGCAAGGAAGAGGGAAACAGGGATAATGGCTTGAAGGAATTCCAGCCTGTGAATTCCATATCCCTCCCTGCTGCTCCAGCCCTGCTCCCTGCTCCTCACCCGGGCCCAGGGAGTGGGATGCACCCCCCATTCCCACCTCAAAGCAAAGCTCTGGAAGTGGAGCCGGAGCCAAGGGGCAGAGGGAAGGTGGATCCCCCATCAATCCCAGATCAAAGACCGGGAATACGGTGGGAAAAATCTCCTTAGGCCAAAAGATTCCAATTAAAGCAAAAAATGGCAATTTTGAAGCTTCTCCCAGAACTCCTTTCCCAGTTTTTCTACCCAGCATCTCACAGGAAGTTCCGGAGGGGTGTTTTCCCACACCGCAGCCTCTGCCAGTACCCGGCATGGATTGGGATCGGGATCTGCAGTGCCAAACCTACTCCCTTCCCAAAATTCACCATTTGGGCCAAATCAGCCCCAAACTGCAGCATCCGGCCCTGTTCCTCAGGGAAGGAATCTGCCCGATCCTGCCTGGAATTATACCAGGAATTATAGTTCAGGGCATTCCCAAAATTTGGGTTTAATGATTTTTAGGGGCTTTTTCTTCCAAGGATTTGGGGGATTTGCATTGCAGCATCTTCAACGCAGAGCTGTGGGATGCTGTGGGATTCTGTGGGATGCTGAGGGACGCTATGGAATGCTGTGGCATGCTGCAGGATGCTATGGAATGCTATGGAATTCTGTGGGATGCTGTCCCAGCAGCTGCTCCCTCCTTCCCCGGCTCCGTTGGCCATGGAATCATTTCCCTGTCCCAACAGGGCTCTGAGCCCACCCCTGCCCTCACCAGAGCCCCAAGAATGCAGGGCCGGGAGTTTGGGAAGCACTGACAAGGCACAGCGGGATGGACAGGGCACTGGGAAAGCCAGAACATTCCTGGAATAGGGATCAGGCAGAAACATCGAGGAGATGGAAGGGAGAAGTGGGATGGAGGGATACAGGGACCCAGCAGGAATGCAGTCAGGGATCCAGGCAGGAATATGAGCAGGGATACAGGCAGGGATACAGCAGGAATACGGGCAGGGATGTAGGTAGGGATACAGGCAGGGATACGGATAGGGAATTAGGCAGGAACATGGGCAGGGATACA
>JAYRBT010000042.1:216415-234082 GCA_036023395.1 Myiotriccus ornatus
GGCAGGGATACAAACGGAAAACTGGGCAGGAACATGGGCAGGGATCCAGACAGGGATCCAGGCAGGGATGTAGGCAGGAATATGGGCAGGGATCCAGGGAAGAATCCAGGCAGGGATCCAGAAGGGATACAGGCAGGGATACAGACAGGGAAATGGGCAGGGATACAGACAGAAATACGGGCAGGGATCCAGGCAGGGATGCGGACAGGATATGGACAAGGATGCAGGCAGGGATATGGACAAGGATGCAGGCAGGGATACGGCAGGAGAAGGCGGATTTGTGCTCCAGGCCCCCAGTTCCCCGAGCCTGGAGCTGGGAGCGGGGGCTGCAGCTCCTGCCCTGGCTCCCACTCCAGTGCCACTGCCGTGCCCGGAATTCCAAGCAGGCTCAGCCCAGCCCAGATGCCGGGCGGACACTCCAGGCGGACAAGCCAGGCTTTATTCCCTGCTCCATCCCAGCCTGGCACAGGCCTGGGGACACAGACCCCGCTCTGTTCCACCCCCGGCATCCCGGGATGCAGCACCAGACACCGGGAATGGCACAGGCGCTCCTGGGAGCATCCCAGGATGCAGCACCACAGCTGCCGGGAGGCCAGGGGCAGCTCTCCCAGCCTTTGGATTCGGGGGAGGAAAACACAGCTCTCCCAGGTTTGGATTAAGGGAAGGGAATTGCAGCTCTCCCAGCCTTTGGACTGAGGAAAGTGCAGCTTTCCCAGTCCCTGGATTAAGGGAAGGGAATTGCAGCTCTCGCAGCCCCTGGAATAAGGAAGGAAAAGGCAGCGCTGCAGCGCTTTGGGTGCTTTCCAAAATAGCTGCTACCGGGAAAAAAAACCAGGAAAGCAAGCCAAGGGCCTATGACAAATCCTCCCTACGCAGCTCCCAGAGCCACTGCCAGAGGAGCCACGGCCTCTCCAGAGGGATGTGCTGGAGCCACAGCCATTCCACAGGGACGTGCCGGAGGCACCCAGCACCCCGTGTCCTGAGGGGGCGAAAGCCAAAAATTATGGACAAGGGAGGGCTGCTCCAGAACACCCCACATTCCTGAACACCCCTCACTCCTGAAGCTTCTCACGGAGGATGGGAATCAGGGAGGTGATGTCCCTTGGGAAGCACAGACATCCTGGGATACACAGCAGAGAGATGGCTCCTCCAAAGCCACCCCCGGAGGAAGCCGTAACAGTCCCTCATCCCAGCACCCCCAAACTGCTGGAGTTGGAGGGGGGAGCAGTTCTGGGAGGTGCCGGGGAGCAGTTCTGGGAGGTGCCAGGGAGCAGCATCCCACTGTATCCCCCAGAATCCTGACACTGGGATGCAGGCAGGGGATGCTGATCCCAAGCTGAGTGGGGAGCAGGGCACAGACGAGCCACCCTCCATCCCCACGGTCATGTCTGAGCCCACAACGCCCCAGAGAGAGCCAGGTGGGAACACAGGGTGGGAATGCAGGGTGGGAAGATGCAAGGGCAGGGCTGCACTCACATTCCGCCGATGGACACGGTGGCACAGGTGCGCTCGGAGAAGGCGGGCACGGTCTCGGTGGCGCTGCTGGCGGGGCGGATGTAATCCACGGACACGTTCACCTGGAACCAAAGGGACGGGGGCACGTCAGGGACGGCCAGATCACCTCTTCCTCCTTCCTCCCTGTGCCCAAACCCCCTGGCATCAGCCATCCAGCGCCTCATCCTCCCTGTGCCCAAATCCCCATTCCAGTCTCCAGCCCCTCCACCTCACCCTGCACAGGGAATGGAGCCGTTTGACAGTGGCTCTGGGACTGATGGAGCTTCCAGGAACATTAAACATTAAACCTCCAGGGAGGACAATGTGCCACCCTGGGATCCTGGCACAGACACTGGCACTGCCAGGTGTCCCCGTGGCACCAACACCTGCCCGCCGGGAGGGCTCGGGACAAGCACTGACACCACTCTGGTGTCCCCAGACAGGGACAGGAGGGAACAGCAGGTACTGGGGACCTCTCTGGGAGGCAGATCCTGCTGTGCTGGGGCTTGGGATGAGCTGGGAGGTGCAGGGATCATGGAATCATGGAATGGTTTGGGTGAGAAGGGTCATTAAAGCCCATCCAGTGCCACCCCTTGCCATGGGCAGGGACACCTTCCACTAGCCCAGACTGCTCCAAGCCCCGTCCAACTTGCCCTTGGACACTTTCCAGGGATCCAGGGGCAGCCACAGCTTCTCTGGACAACCTGGGCCAGGGCCTCCCCACCCTCACAGCCAGGAATTCCTTTCCAATATCCCATCTAACCCTGCCTTCAGGCACTGGGAAGCCATTCCCTGTGTCCTGTCCCTCCACCCCTTGTCCCAAGTCCCTCTCCATCTCCTTTAGGCACTGGAAGGTCTCCCTAGAGCCTTCCTTTCTCCAGGCATCACCTCCAGCATCTCCTGGCCATCACCCCCTCAGCAGCTACCAGCATCATATCCCACATCCACAGGCACCATTTCCATGCCAATCCCACCCAATCCCACAGCTCTGCCTCTCCAGGAAAGCTCCATCCTCCCTGGTCTAGTGGCACTTCAGCGGGAGGAGGCTGAGGCTGCCTTGGTCTGGTGACGCGAGGTGACACAGGGGTGACACAGGGGTGACACAGCGCTCCGTGGGGACATCCTGGTGCTTGCCTCCCACAGCCCCAGGGCTGGATTTGGGCACTATGGATTTTTTTCCAGGCACGGCACCGTGCCCGTTCCGCATGGCCAGTGCTCGCTCTGGCAGCTTGAGCCAAAGGGAGCCAGACAGGCGAGGCAGGAGCATCCCTAACCCCCTTCAAAGCCTCGGCTCATCCCAAAAATCACTTATTAAATGAACAGAAAGATGCAGAAAAGGTCGGAGCGCTGGCAGGGCGCCGGAGCCGAGGCTTTTCCGCAGCAGAGAGGGGGCTCCGGCAGGAAAGAGCCAATTAAGGGGAGCGGTTAAAGCGATTCCTCGCAGCAAAGCTCGTGTCAGAACCACTGGAGGGGAAAAAGAGACGCCGATTACTCCGAGAGGCAGGTTGGGAATTCAGCTGCTCCGGGGCTTTCGCAGTGTCTGGCTCAGGAGCGGCTGGCGTGGGAAACACCTGGCTCGGGATGAGTCGAGGGGTCGCAGAGGTGCCGCAAGAGCCGGGGGGGACGGGGAATCCTACAGCTCGGGAGGGATCCGGGATTGTCACCAGGAGGGGAGGAGTGAGGAGGGATTGGGATGGGGATGGCATAGCACGGGATGGGATGGGGTCACCCCTCAGCCCACAGCAGGGATGTGCCATGTCATGCCCTGTTCGTTCCACTGGCATGGGTTGTTTAGTGCTGGATGTGCCTGGGGGCAGGAAGGCTCCACAGAGGCATCTGGACAGACTGGATCCATGGGACAAGATCACCGGGATGAGTTCAACGAGGGCAAGTGGAGCACTGGGACAGGTGGCCCAGGGAAGCTGTGGCTGCCCCCTCCCTGGAACTGTCCAAGGGCAGGTTGGACGGGGCTTGGAGCAAGCTGGGCTAGTGGAAGGTGTCCCTGCTCATGGCAGGGGGTGGGACTGGACAACCTTGAGGATCCCTTCCCACCCACACCATTCCATGATTCCATGACGTGCCGCGTCCCACCCTTGGGTCACACCAACCCCATGGAACACTCCAGGCTTGGGGAAGCGGCTGGAAAGCTTCAAAGGGAGCTGGGGGTGCAGAGACAAGACCCAGGACCACCCAACCGCAGAGCCGGGTCCATCCAATGCCAGACGTGCCACTGTCACCATTACTGTCACTGTCACCATCGCTGTCACTGTCACCCCACAGTCCCAGAGCTCCGGCACGGGGCGACATAAAGCAAAGAATTCCTGGGTGCTGAGGGTGACGTGTCCAGGGAGGGGCCGGGAGGGCAGGAGGGGGTGGCCGGGACTGGGGTGGGTGCAGGGCCCCCCCTGCAGCCCCGGGACCCTCTTGGGCCCCGCTCCCCCAGTGCAGCCGCTGTCGGTGCCGGCCGTGTCTGGGCGGGTTTCCAAGGTCAGCTGCAGTCAGTGTGGATTAAATCACTCCGCCAGCTCCGCTCCCGGGAGCAGATCCAGCCCGGGGAAGAGCAGCACAACACGGAGCCGTGGCTTTGTGCAGCCTCCGCGCAGCCACCGCGCAGCCACCGCGCTCAATGTCACCCGCCCGGCTCCCGGGACTGCCGGCCCACAGTCGGGGGCCCTGGAATCCGGGGGGTCCCCAGGACCAGCCAGCCTAGAGTCACGGTCCCTGGAATTCCGGGGCTCCCCACCAGCCCACAGTCGGGGGCACTGCAATCCTGAAGCTCGCCCACACTTAGCAGCCCGGAACGGGGTTCCCTGGAATCACTGGGGCTTCCCCACATCTGCCAGCCCCTCGCTGGGGTCCCTGGAATCCCCAGGATGTGGCCCCCACCACGGTGTATCCAGCATCAGATTCCCAACGAGGTGGTTCCCAGCACGTGGTCCCCACATTGTCCCCAGCTGGTCCCAATGAGGTGGGGTCACCCCTAGAGCCCCCCAGTGCCCCCCACCCCACGGTGTCCTGTCCCAGTTCAGTCCCAGTTTGGACTGGGGGGACAGGATCCCTGCTCCAGCCTCAGGACCCCACAGCAGTGGGGGATGTGTCCCCACTGGACGCGGGACAGGGATTGGGGCGCATCCCCCTCCCAGGGATGGACTGGAAGGAGGGGGGAGCTCATCCCCCTGGGGAGGGACTGGCCCAGGGGGGTACAGGGGGACAGCCCCACCTTCGGGTGTCCCGGGCTGGGGGGTGTGTGGGGGCTCTGGGACACACCAGTCACATCCCCCAATATTCCCACCTGCCCCGGGGGCTTGGAAGGGCCCGTCCCCTCCTGCAGGGACATGGGGGGGACCCGGGGTGGGCACAGGGGGGAGGAAGGGCCGGGTGGGCGCAGATGGGGGGTGGGTGGCAGCCCAGACCTGCCGGGCTATAAATACCCGGAACGCCCGCGGATCTCCCGGCCCGGCGGCGTCACCCGCTCCCGGGGAATATTTTTACCTCCCTGGCAGCTCGTGCCGGGTGGCAGGAACGGGGTGGGGAGGGGTGGGGGGGTTAGGGGAGGGTGGGTGCCCCCGGTCTGCCTCTGAGGCTGGGAAGAGGCTCCCAGAGACCTGCCAGGGGTGGGGGGCCAGGCTGGGAACATGGGTGGGGATCAGGCGTCTGGGGGACACGTGATAGGAAAACCTCATGGGGAATGTGACACAAATCCCGGTGGGATGAGAGGATGCAGCAGGCATAGCGGGGGCAGCAGGACCCCCAGGGGGCAGATCCGGGGACACGTTTTCCCTCTGGAGCAGCAATTTCCCTCCCAAGGCTCATCCCAGGCTCACCACATATCCTGCTGCAGGGAGGGGGGTTTCCTGGGAATGGGAAGCAGGAGGAGGCCCCACCAAGCTTTCCCCCAACCCCCTCCAGCTCTGCATCCTCCTATCATCCCTCCTGGAAAAGGCCGGGATGTGGTACAGGGATGCTCCACAACAGCCCCCACGGAGCCTCCGGCGCCTCCGGCATCGCCAAGAGCAGAGCCGGAGGATCCCGGAGCTCTGAGCTCCCCCCTGCCTCTGGATCCAGGAGCAGCCGGAGGGGCCACAGAGCCCCCCGAGCTGAGCCCCAGGGCAGGATTGACCTTGTCGGGGGGGGGTAACCATGGAAGTGCTGGGCTGAGAAGCTTCGGGAGGAGGGAGAGAGGTGCAGGGAGAGGATCTACCCCTGAATTTCAGATCATTACACCGGGAATAATCCCATTTGCCTCTTTTCCCTCTCCTGCTGTCAGGGAGCCAGCCCAGCCCACTGCAGCTCCCCCCCTGCTCCGCTGCAGCCGCACGCGCCGCTTATTCCAAGCACAGCACAGGCGGGAAAACATCTCTCCCAGTTGGGCTCTGAGCAGCCAAATCCTCCCCAACAGCCAAATCCTCCCCAGTTCCACCCGTGGAAGCAGCGGATGACGCAGCCCGTTCCCGTGACGCTCCGGAGCTGGAGCCCTGCAAAGCCACCCCGGCACCGGCACATTCCAAGGCACAGGATCCCGGCTCCCAGCACGGCGCAGCTTCCCGAGGGATGAATCCTTTCTGTCCCCATCCCTGGCTGCCCCAGAAAGTGGAATCTTCCCAAAAACCCCTCTCGAGTGGCCGTGCCGCGCCGTGCTCTCCCTGAGCTTCCAAGCTCCAGTAACATGCAGGAAAAATTGTCCATCGTCCCAAAAATCTGACAAAGTCTTCCCTGCTCCTCCGGGAATGTTTTCCCCAGCCCAACACATCCCTTGGTTTTTCCCAGGTCTGAGCTCCGGCAGAGTTGGCACTGAGAGTGCTGCTATTGGTAACCCCAAAAGGAGCATTCCTGGAAGCATCCCAGGAAGCATCCTGGCACCTCTGAGGGGAACAGACACAGGTGGATGCACGGGAAAACTGCCAGGAAACCCCCGGCTGTTGCTTTCCAGGTCTGCCAGAGCTGGTTCTGGGCTCATGGCACTGCGGATGAGCGACATTCCCAGTTGGAAACAGCCTTCCCGAGAGGGGAGGGATGGGGATGGGGAATGGGGATGTGACACAGGGATGGGGCATTGGGATGGGATATGGGGATGGGGAACAGGGATAAGGACACAGGCATGGGACACAGGGCAGCTCATAGGGACGGGGCAGCATCGCTTCCATGCACAGGGGCCGTTTATCCCGGAGCTCTCCAGCGCCGGCTCCCTCCATGCGAGCAATTAATCCCCCAGTTAATTAGGGAAGAGCCCCGATCCATCTCCTGCACCACGGCAATTACCCGGAGCCGCTCCCCGGCACGGAGTGATCGATGTGCGCAGGACCCGGCCCTTCCCGCCACGCTCCACAGATTTATTCCACAAATCCATAGCAGCCCAACACCAGCGGGTGCTGCAGGGGGGCCGCGGCCTCCGGTTCATCCCGCGCCACCGGGCAAATTCCAGAGCACTGGGAAGGATGTGGTGGAGCAAGGAGAGGCTCCGGCATAAGAGCCAAAAACCCCAAATCTGCTCTTTGAGTGCCATAAAAATCCCAGCCTGGAAACTTCCCTCTGCCTGGATGAAAGGGCAAGAGGGAAAATGTACTATATTCCATCTCTTCCCAGGGACAGGGAACACAGAGGTGGTTTTCCACATCCCAGCTCTCCTCCCAACACAAACAGAAGGAGAAGGGGCCACGGCAGCCACAGCAGGGACATTTCTTCCTCATGCCCCCCTCAGTGCTTTCTCCAGAGGGAATTATTTTGGGAAGCAATGGAGGGGGATTATTTTTATGCAGACCCAGGGGATACTGTCGGTTCCCTGGAATGGGGCAGGAACCCAGGGCAGGCAAATCTCCCTGGAACCCCAGAGCTCCCCAGAACAACCTCAGGGACACAGGGCAGGCTGGGTTGCCCGGAATCCCAGGGCTCCCTGGAATTCCAGGGCTCCCCAGAGTCTCAGGGCTCCCTCCAGAGGTCACCCTCCAGAGGCCCCCAGTGCTGGAGCTGTGCCACAGGCAGTGCTCCCAGGGATCCCAGGCCCACCCACTGGCTCTCCCTGCAATTGGCAGCTCCCTGCCAGCGTGGGATTGGGGTGGGAAAGGTGGGATTTTGCCTCAGGGTTAGTGCTGGCAGCGAGCTGAGAGAAGGCGAGGCTGAGGGACCCCTGGGCTCGGTGTTGCTGTTTTGGGGGGGGTCACTGGTCGCCGAGTGGCTACTTTAGGGACAGGGACAGTGACAGAGCTGGGGACAGCAGTTCCTGTTCCAATACAGCACGCGGACGGCGGATGGAGGAAAACTGGCACCAGTAACCCTGGGGTGGCTCAGACTGGGACCGCACCAAGGTGCCAGGACCCTCCAGAACCACCCGAAATTCCATTCCAGACTCCACTGCTCCCATCATAAATCCCACCAACACACCCCCCACCCCCTTCTAAGTCTGAGAAGCACCACATTTCCCACTGAAAAGGTCTCACAAGCTGCTATTTTCCCCCTCCCCTATTTTTTCGAAATAGCCAGGCGGGGCTCCGAGCTGGAAAGATGCAATTAGGCACCGAAAGAGCCCTCGCCGAGCAGCAGTGACGGCCTCGCTGCCGAGGGAATTGATTTTATTTGACCATTTTATGAGCATTGGAAAATTGCATCCGGAGCGCGCGCTCCGGTAGTTAATACATTCCTCATTCCCTGAATTGAGCTAAACCAGCCTAGAAAAATATGCCGGGGAAACAAAGGGAGAAGCAAAGAGGGGTTCCCGGGAAATGGGGATCCCAACCCTTCAGAGGGTGCTCCAGATTTGGGTGCACCCCGGAATTCCCTGTGAAGAGCCTTGGGGTTGCCCATAAGGATTCCCACAAAACCAGCAGCACCAGCACTGGCGGGTCCTGGACCCTTGGGAGCACCACTGGAGTCACCACTGGCCTGATCCCCTCTCTTGTCCCCCCATCCCATCGCTCCATACCTTCTTCCCAATGAGCTTCTTGCGCAGGAATTCCCGGGCCTCGAACATGTAGGGAATGTCGTAGAGGGGCCTCAGCTTCCTGTTCTTGTCCTGCAGGGGGGCAGAGAGGGGAGAGATCAGAGGAGCCCCCTCAAACACCCCATGATCAGCATCGCTCCTCCCACCCTCTCCCATAGGTGCCCACCCGCTCCTGCACCCCGGTTTGGGCTCCCCAAGCTCTGCTGAACCCCAAGGGGATCCTGGGAGAACCCAAACACACCCCCAGGACCCCAAGAGGATGTGCCAGCAGCCTTGTGGTGCCAGGCCGGGCTGTTCCAAGTGGCAGCTCCATAAGGAGAAGGGATGAGGGGGAATTTGGGGTGGCGATGGCCAGGGGGGATAAATCCCCAGCCCCTGCTCAGGGGTGCCTGACGGAGATCAAATCCCTGCAAAGGCTGAGGAAAAAGGGGAGTTTTCCAACAGAAATGGCAGCGGAGATTCAACCCAGTGTAGCTCAACAGAACCCCATGTGACCCACAATGACCCAACACGACCCAACGTGGCCCAACCCAACCCATTCAAACTCAGTCCAACTTAGCCCAACACAACCCACCCCAACCCCACTTAACCCAACCCAACCCACCCCTACACAACCCAACCCGACCCTGGGAGCTCCCAGCCCACGTCGGTGGAGGACGGCCCTTGGCACAGTGCCCCGGGTATGGCCCCCCCCAAGATTCCCTGAGATGGGGAGGAAAACACGGATAAGAGGGAGAACAGGCAAAATCAGCCGGAAACGGAGGAGTGGAGTCCAATGGGAGAGGGAGTGAGTGGATAAAGACAACGGCACTCAGCTCCTCCCTAATGAAGGAGGCTTTGACAGAGTTTATTGTCCTTGACGCCGTTCATTCCCAGGCTGCTCCTTGGAGACATTCCTTTCTCCGCCCACATCACCACGGCCCTGCCAGCACCAGCGATGGAACAGGTCGGCTCCTGCGAGGGGACCCCCAGGGACGCACACCCAGCGCCCACCCCACCCCAGAGAAGGCTCCTGCACCGTGCAAAGGCAGGTCCCGATCCCGGCAGGATGTGGGACCAGCAGAGATGGGATTTCCCCTGGAAGTAGGAGCTTTTACACTCGCCGGGGACCATTCGTGGCACGGAAAAGCTTCCTGGCACCCAACGAGACGGGTTGGACGTGCCGGCACGGAGCTGTGGTGGGCAGCCAGGCCGCAGGGCCAGCTGTGCCGGCCCTGGAGCCGGTTCTCCGGCAGGAAGAGAGCTTTTTCCTGGCCCCATATAAGATTAAGCCCCGGCTGGGCACACGAGGATGGCACGACCGGTGGGGTGGCCGGCAGGAAGCTCTGGCACGGCTCGGGAATGTGCTGCTGCCGTCGGGAAGGCCGGCACTGCTGCTCCGTTCCCTGGCGAGGCGCTGGGGGATGGAGGCGACTCCGTTATTCAGGCAGTGCCAGCACAATTCCCGGCCCCGTGCCAGGGCTGGAGCAGAGCCACGTGATAAGTCCTGCGCTGCCAAGGGGTCCGAGAGGGGTTGCCGGGTGGGGCTTCCCGCTCCTCCCGCAGCATCTCCCCCTGGACCACGGGCATCCCCCCAGGGTGTCCCCCCGGGGCTGTGCAGCTGCCACACAGAGCCACCCCGGTTCCAGGGGATCCGGAGCAGCAGGATGAGTGACTTCTCATTCCACAGCCCAGCGCTGTGCCACAGAACCCGCTGCTGTCATTCCATGGAAAAATCAACTGTGCGGAGAAGGAGGATTAAGCCAAGGGGATGAGACACGGGATGGGCTCAGCCCTGCAATGTTGGGCATGCAGGTGCTCCCCACTTCGGCACCTCCTGCCCCCCCACAGCTCCCCAAAGTACATCCCAGGTGCTGCTCCAGCCTCCGGAGCAGCAGGAGCTCAGCTGGGCTGGCAGAGATGAGCACAGAGGAGCTGCCCCGGCACCCAAAGGCCTCCACTCTGCCCCTTCCCATGGCAGCACAACACCAGCCTCCCTTCCCAGACTGCCAGCCCCTCTTCCCTGACTGCCAGTTCCTGTCCTCGGGGTCCCAGAGCATCCTGGCCCCTGAACCCTCAGGGCGGCTCCTGGACTCTTCCCTCCACTGGCCACGGTGGGATCTGACGGGATCTGGGTGACGAGACACTCCCACCCTCGCCAAGGTCACGGCGAAGCTCCGCGGCACGAGCGCTGCCCTGAGAGGCAAAGCCCTGTACAAACACTAATTAATCCTCACTAACGAACTCCAAATTTATGGCTTATTTAAGTGTCTGTCTGGCACAGGCTGTTAAATCCCTAATCCCATCCCGCTGGAGCGCGGGAAGGGGGATGGCAAAGCCCTGGGTGGCCTCGGCATTGCCCGGCAGTGCCGGGAGCTCCGGTGCCAGCAGTGAAGTCCTGGAGGAGCCGGGGGGGGAGGGGGCTGAGCCCTCACCAAAACTGCATTGGAGCGTCTCACGGATCTGCAGCCACGTGGGACCCATCCAAAAAGGGGACCACCCCAAAACGGGGACCACCGGCACAGGCACCCCAGCACCAGTGCCATGCCGGGATCCGCGGTCCCATCGTGCCCGTCCTGGATGTGCCGTGGAGGCGGGATCTGAGTCCTCACCAAAGAAGCTGCCTTGGAGCATCTTATGGGTCTGCAGCCAGATGGAACTGCACCAAAACAAGATCACCCCAAAAACAGGACCACCCCAAGACAGGGACCACCGGCCCAGATGACGCAACGCCATCCCTGTGCCACGCCAGGATCCAGTCATGCCACACCAGCCCCCGATGTTCCGTGGTGGCAGTGCTGAACCCTCACATCGTGCTGCTGCTGCTGCTGCTGCTGCTGCTGCAAAATGCCAAGCCTTGGGGAATTCTCAGCACAACCCCAGGCCATGCCAGGAGCGGATAATGGGAACGTTTAAGTGCCCGATCTGTCTCTCCCTGCCCCGCCCCATCAGCCCCGTTAAATCCCGCTCCGGTGGCCCATAAAACGATATTTCACAGCGCAGGGGGAGCGGTGGCTGATGGCTCTGGGAAGCTGTTCAAGAACTTGGACACACGGTGGAGGTTTTGCAAACAAACGTTAGAAATCAATGCAACAGCGGGATGTTAACGAAATTCCACGACCGGCAAACACCGGCAATTACCGGCACGGAGAAAGATTTTGCTGGGTTTAAACCATTTTTCAAGGCAAGGGCTTGACTGAAGCAACACCCCTCTGAGCCACCTTGGAAGTTGTGGCTGCCCCAAACCTGTTATATTCAAGGACAGGTTGGATGGGGCTTGGAACAACCTGGGCTAGTGGAAGGTGTCCCTGCCCACGGCACCGGATGGTTCTGAAGGTCCCTTCCAACACAATCCAACCCATTCTGGCATTCCAAGATTCAATGAAGTGCTGGTCCCGGCTCTCCCCGGCTCCTGGAGAGAGTCATCAGCCATTCAAAAATTAATTAAAACCAAGGATCTCATTTAATTAAAGGTGTGCAGTGAGGAAGTTGTTCTATTAGTGAGAAAGTCAACGCGTGGAGTTTCGTCTTCAGAGAGCTGCTGGAGGAGGGGGGAACCCGCTCACCTCCCTCCCCGAGCATGGAGACAGGGATTTCAATCCCAAATTTGATGGGAACGTGTGGTTTTCTCACAGGCTGGGGAACCCAGGGCAAGAAACCAGCTTTTTGGTTAAAACGAAGGCTGGAACGTCCCAAAAGGGGGACAAGTGAGCTGCGGGTGCTGGCAGCCCCCCCCAAATTCCCTCCTCCTGAAATAACCCCCACAAGGCTTTGAACACCCAACAGGGCAGAGAATTCCAGCTCTCCTGTCAAATTAACATCCTTATGCCGGGCGGGGACTAATTAAGGTCTATTTCCAGGGAAGCAGCAGCTCGTATCCGCTGCGAAGGATTCCATGGGGGATTGAACACGCAGTGCTCCTGGCTGCCGGGGGTGCTGCTCCCAGCCCCTTCCCACAGGGTGATGATGGACACAGGCACATCTGGAGCAGCTGGAAGCACTCCGAGACTGGGGATGGCAAATGAGCTCCACATTCAGGGGGTCCCCGAGGACTCAGCAGCCCCTGAGGGACCCCAGGGTGGGGGGACCGGCCCCATTCAGCTCGTGCTGGGGCAGAGCCAGGTGCTGGGGGAAGGATCCGAGCCGGAGCAAGAGGGGCTCCCCGGAATCCTTGGGGTCCCAGGCTCCTGTTCCCAGGAGTGTGAAGGCAGAGGAGGGAAGGGGAGACAGGTCATTCGTGGTCCCATCCCACAATTCATCCTTGGTTGAACGTGCCATGCTTGGGTTGCCAGGGAATGTGCCGGGTGGGAAATCCATCCTGGAGATCGGTGGAACATCCCACCAGTCCTGGAGCACTCACGGGCTCACAGAGCAGGGGGGATGGCCCGACCCCCCAGGGATGAGCCGGAGCTCCCAGTTCCCCGGGCTCAGGATTTGGGGGGCTCTTCCAAGAATCTCAGATGCCAACACTCGTCAGGAGACCCCAGAGGAGCCAAGGGGACCCACAGCCTGGCAGCGCCGTGGGATGGCAGGTGGGGAGAGCCCCTCCTCCCTGCCAGTGCAATTAGGGAAGCTCATTATTTGTAAAGCAATTAGCAGAGCTAATCAACTCCCAGAGACACGGCGGAATGAGCAGAGAGGAGAGGGGGAGATGCCAGATGCCAGTGCCAGTGCCGGGAGCGGGGCCGGCACTGGGGAGGGGGACACAGCAGCCCCCGAGGGTCCCCAGGGTTGGGGACCTGCCCCATTCAGGGGCTGCACAGCTCATGCTGGGGCAGAGCCAAGTGCTGGGGGAAGGATCCGATCGGGAGCAAGAGGGGCTCCCAGGAATCCTTGGAGTCTCAGGCTCCTGCTCCCAGGAGCGTGAAGCCGAAGGAGGGAAAGTGAGCTGGTTGATTAGTGGTGTCACCCCACAGTTCATCCTCGGTTGAACCCGCCACGCTCGGCTCGCCAGGGAATGCGCCGGGTGGGAAATGCACCCCGGAGATCCATCCCGGAGGCCGGCGAGGCGGTGACAGGGAACAGGCAGCTGGTGGAACACGCACACCACGAGCAGCAGCAGCGTTTGGGGACCGGCTTTTCCACATCAAAGCCTGCGGAGCGCAGGGAAGCTCAGAGCAGGTCCCGGCACACGCGTGGGTGGAGATGCTCCAACAGCTCCTTCCCGGGCTCCCAGGAGCCAACGGAGCTGCTGCGAGCACGGGGATGACACCAGGAGCAGCAACAGCTACGGGGAAGTGACAGCCCTGAGGACTGTGGGGATGTGCTGCCGGGATGAGGGCGAGGGGCTCCCGGTGACACCCACAGCGGCTCCGGTGGCCCTGAGCAGGTGCTTGTTCTGGAAGCGAAGCATGAAGTGGGCACTCAGCCTACGCAGCCTCTCCTGCTCTCCTGACTCTCCTGCTCCCAATCCCTGGGTGCGATGGCAGCTGGCACTCGACACCATGTCCCCACGTCCCTGAGCCACTCGAGGGACAAGCGCTGGGCGGCCACGGCAGCACTGGAGGGTTTTCAATGGCATCGAGGGGCAGAGAGCATGGCCAGGGACGACAGCGGAGTGCCAAGGGCTGGATGGGGACCTTAAGGCCCATCTAGTCCCAGCCCTGCCACAGGCAGGGACACCTTCCACCATCCAAGGCTGCTCCAAGTCCTGTCCAAGCTGGCCTTTGACACTTCCAGGGATGAAGCAGCCACAGCTTCTCTGGGCCCTCATTATCAAACCAGGCTCTTGGGAGGGCTCACCCTGGCCCAAATGGCACCGGCACCACAACCCCAGGCAGAGGAACCAGAGGTGCCCCCACCCCCAGCACCCGCTGGCACGGCAGGAATGACGCCGTTCCCTCCGGATTGGGGACCGTGCATGGGGCAGTGACTCCAGGACCGACCTTCCTCACTCCCAAACACAACCGCCCACGGCAGCTGCTCCGAGTCCTCCCTGCGGCAGCTGCTCCGCGTCCTTCCCGCTCTGCCCAAGCTCTGCTCCTGCCTCTGCTGCAGCAGCTCCCTGGCAGTGCAGGGGCTCGGTACACCCGCAGCCAGCTCGGCAAGGCCGGGCACAGCCGGGCTTTGGGCCCAGCCCAGCCCCAGTGGCCGGCACACGGCAACAAAGGCTCTGCTCCGTAGCCGTCCTCCACGTCCTCACCACGGAACCACGTTCGGCACGGAGCGAGTTCTCCTCATCCTCCACCCCCTTCCCCGAAGCAGCCCCGAGAGCTGCCAGGGGGAAAGGCTGTTCCATCCCAGCCGCTGTCTTTTCCTGTCTCATCCCGTATCCATCCCCCGCCTCCCTCATGGAAGCCAAGGCAGCCCAGCCCCGCTATTGGTGGTGCTGCCGGCGCTGCCGCTCCGGTCTCCTCCCCAGGGCACAGGAACGGCTCCCCAGCCTCCCGGTGACCATCAATCTCCATCGAGCCCGAAGGCACCGATTAATCACGGAGAGAACAGACCTAATTCAAACCTTCTGCCATGTGCTGCAGGCTCTGCTCCCTCTGACAGTCCCCTTACACGGGGGAGAGCGGCAGAACCCGGAGCTGTGAGGATGGGGGACAGCCTGCAACAGGCTCAGAGTGTTCGGGACATTCCCAGCCATGAGGAACAGCAGGAATTGCAGCTGTGGGGATGGGAGACACTCTGCAACAGGCTCAGGGTGTCCAGGATGCTCCCTCCCATGAGGAACAGAGCAGAGGAGCGGCAGCACTCAGAAGTGCTGGGGATAGTGTCCCCAAAAAATGGGGTCCCACTGAGTCATGGGCATCCCAAGGGACCCTTATCCTGGATTAATGGGATCCCAAAGGAGGAAAGGAAAGCTTTTCCTCCTCTCTGGATGCACCAGTAGCTGTAGGAGCTGGGAGCCTCTTGCCTGGAGCAGAAATTGGGAGGATTTCATCCCAAATCCTCCCTCCAGGAATCCACCCCTTCCACGGGGGAAACACCAGGGGTCCAGCTCCAGATCAGTGGGACTCCCAGGGATACAGGAGCCTCATAGATGCCAGTGGCAGCACAGGGCAGATTCCAGCCCAGCCCAGCCCCAGTGCACAGGACAACGCGGTGCCGGGCACGGTCACCTTGAGGCTCCTCTCGCCTGAGGGAGCAGCAGATGAAGCAGGAGACAGCATTTTCCGCAGGAATTCCAGGGCTGCATTAGCGCTTTCCACTCGGCACGTGCTGCTCCAGAGCTGCAGCACGTCCCCAGCCCCATCCCTCCAGCTTTTGCACATCCCAGAGGATACAGCTGGGATGTGCCGACATGGACGTAACACATCCCACCACGAGCTCAGCAGCCAATGCTGCAGCATCCCAGGGAAAACCGTGTGTGTAACATCAGGTGACTCCCACCTGCACCAGGAAAGCATCCCTGCTCCTTCTCTGGGATCCAAACTGAGCCAAGACCAAACCCAACGGAATAGTAACTGCAAGAGGAGCACCTGCACTCCTGATCCCGCCATTCCCACCGCCCGCAGCTCCTCGAAAATGGGTACAAAAGCCCATTTTGGTCGCGGTCCAGACTTCTCGGAAGGCTCCACGCTGGGAATTTGCTCCTCGCCCCCAAGGACGGGGTTTTACGGAGCAGGAACCCCCTGTGCCCGGGTAGAGGCAGCTCCATGCCCTCCCCGCCCTCGTCGCGCAGCTGCTCCCGAGCCCATTAGGCAGCTTAAATTAATAAAGTTGTTTGTCTTGTCAGCATGTGCTTCACTCTGAATGAGCATCCTCTGGGGAGCCGCTTCCCGCGGCGCAGGATGAGCCGCATCCTGCCTGGGATGAGCCGGATCCTGCCTGGGATGAGCCGGATCCTGCCTGGGATGAGCCAGATCTGCTGCTGGTGCTGCCCCATCACAGCATCCCAGTGCTGTAAGTGGCCCCAGACTCCTGCTCCTGCCAACCATCTTCATCCCCAGGGATGGAGCTCAATGTCTTCAACATTCCAGTTAGGAGACCCCAAAGTGGGGGTACGAGACCCCGGTGAGGGTATCCGAGAGCCCAGTGACAGCATTTGCACACCCATCATCATCACCATCACGGACAGGGAGGCAGGAACACAGAGCCCTTGGCACAGGAACCCTCCACTGCTCTGATCCGCCGGGAAATGGAACAGAAACACCGCGGGACAAATGGAAGCGGCCGGGAACGATGGATGTGACGGCACGGAAATAACGGCGGAGCTGCAGACGCTGCTTCAGCACAAAATATCAGCAGACTATAAATAATAAAGTTATAAATTATAGAACCATGGATCACGGAATTGTTTGGGTGGGAAGAGACCTTAAAGCCCTTCCAGGGAGATCTCGGAGCCCCTTCCAGGGTCTAAAGGGGCTCAAGAACAGCTGGAGAGGGACTTGGGACAAGGCCTGGAGGGACAGGACACAGGGAATGGCTTCCCAGTGCCAGAGGGCAGGGATAGATGGAATATTGGGAAGGAATTCCTGGCTAGGAAGGTGGGGAGACCCTGGCACAGGTTGCCCAGAGAAGCTGTGGCTGTCCCTGGATCCCTGGAAGTGTCCAAGGCCAGGTTGGACGGGGCTTGGAGCAACCTGGGCTAGTGGAAGGTGTCCCTGTCCATGGCAGGGGTGGCACTGGATGGGATTTAATGCCCCTCCCAGCCCAACACAACCCATTCCATGATTCCATGACTGTGACACCAGACCAGGTTTCCCACAGAGCCACCCATTCCCTGAACCCCCCAATCCCTGGTATCCCCAGAGACAGCGACGAGCGGGGCTGCTGAGCCCAGCTCATCCCCGGGATTGAGGAGGTGATCCCAGCACTGGCTGTGCCAACATGGGATTAAGATAATTCGGAATTAAGATAATTCAGAGTTAAGATAATTCGGAATTAAGGTAATTTGGAATTAAGGTAATACGGAATCACGCGCAAGGCTTTCAGACCAACGGCCACTTAACATCTTTAGTCTTTTGTTTGATTCAATTAAACACTTGGCTAATTACAGTCATCCCTTGGATATCTCCTCTCCTCTCCCAGCCACAGGAGCCTGGTGCCAGGAGACAGAACATTCCTCGCTCCAGTTCCACATGAGGGACCCTCCGGGAGGGATCAGCAACAGCAAATCACCTCCTTCACCACAGGATTACCCTTTCCAAGGAAAATCTCAACCCAAATCCATCAAGATCCGGTGAAAAGCAATGTCAAAGCCATTGAAATTTGTGTTTTGCTCGTGTTAAAGAGGGATATTAGGGAATGCCCAGAGAAGCTGTGGCTGCCCCCGGATCCCTGGAAGTGTCCAAGGCCAGGCTGGACGGGGCTTG
>JAYRBT010000042.1:234182-252758 GCA_036023395.1 Myiotriccus ornatus
TATTAGGGAATGCCCAGAGAAGCTGTGGCTGCCCCCGGATCCCTGGAAGTGTCCAAGGCCAGGCTGGACGGGGCTTGTAGCAACCTGGGCTAGTGGGAGGTGTCCCTGCCCATGGCAGGGATGGGCTTTAAGGTCCCTTCCCACTCAACCCATTCCATGATTCCATCCTTCTAATATTCCTGGCTGAGGAAGAATGGGAGAAGAATTCCTTAATTTGGGCTTTGGTGCTGGAGGGAGTGTCCCACGGGGGGTTTAACCCCGCTGGCAGCTCCGTGGCAACCTCAGCCCAGCTCTCAGGAGATCTTTTAGGAGGAAGCAGGGAAGGCAGTGCCCTTTCCGAGAAATTAATCTGGGAACCAGCCGAGCACGGCACTGCCCATCCATGGGGATTCATTATCCGTCGGCTCTTGGCACAAAGCCCCTCACACCCCCTCCCCGGGGCCGGGAGGTGCCGGTGCCGCTAATGAGGAAATTGAGACGTTCAGAAATATCCTCTAATTTCACACGTCGTCTGTGGTTTTTTCCTCCCTAATTTTACCCCACCGCAACGTTGGAATTCTGTGCTAAATGAGCCCGACTTCCCCCAGAGCCCCGGGAGCTCCGGAAAAGCTGCTGGAATGAGTCTCGCACCACTGAGATCCCTGGAAGAGCTGCTCCAGCCCCTCATGGCTGCACTGCACTGTGCCAGAGCTGCACCAGCAGCACCAGTGACTCCCTGGGAGCTGACAGCCCCACCATGGCCAGGAGCATCCCTGGAGCATTCCCAGAGCAGCCAAGGTTTTCCCAGAAAGGGATGGATAAATGGGAGACACGGCCGTGCTGTCACAGCATTCCTCCTCCCACTGGAATTAGTCCACCCACAGCTCGTGTGTCTGCCTCAGGGATGATTTGTCCAAAAAAATGCAGTAATCATGGAAGCAAGTTGGATTTATGCTGAATACCCACTGGATGCTGGAACACAGACCCCCACTGGTGGGCACCTGGAATTGGGGCACTGCATCCTGGGCACTCCATACTGGGAACCCTGTACTGGGACACTTCGTTCTGGACACCCCAAACTGGGCACCTGGGACTGGAGCACTGCACACTGGACACTCCACACCGGGCACCTGGAATCTGGGCACTGCATCCCAAACAGCTAGTTTTGGGTGACCCCTGACCAAATCCGTGCGGTCCCACAGGACACCCGGGATACCCTGTCCAGCCCACGTGTCCCGGAGCCCCCAGAGCTCCCAGCCAGAGCCACATCCCCCTGGCCCCGCTGGCCCCACAGCTCCTGAGGCTCTGTCCTGGCATTCCATACCCAGGAACAGCCAGTGATGCCGGGACAGAACAGCCAGAGTGGGATCCGGGAAGCTCAGCCTGGAATGCGGCTGGATGAGTGGATTTTAGTCTCCAGCAGCATTTTGGCTGATCCGCTCCCAAGGAGCGTGAAAATGGGGTCACCGATCCCAGCACTGGGATGATCCAGACCCAAGGCCTGGCTGCGGGACACTGCGACACCGGAGATGCTTCTGCCTCCTAAAACCGTCACCGAGGGGACAGGGATGGGGACAGGGACAAGGACAGGGACGGGCTGTGCTCAGTTGGAGCCGGCAGCAGCTGCCAAGCTCCCGCCTCGGGCAGCGCAGCCATTTCAGGGCTCCAGGAAGAGCCTCCACACTTCCCCCCCTCCCTGTTATCCCGAATTCCAGAGGATAAACGCAAACCCTGAGGGATGTGGGACAGGGCTGTGGCTCCGTGGACCTCCCTGTCCCGGTTTTGGGGTCACACAGGAGGGGACACGCTGACAGCCCCTTTTGTCCCTGCTCCAAGGGGACTGAATTTCCATGAATCCTCTAGCAGGGCCCCGCGGGGCACCGGGACCCGGCGCGGGGCTGAAGGGGGAGTTTTGAGTGGCGGAATGTGGGAGCAGCTCGGAGCCCAGCCCGGAGCCACCTGGGGAGCTGGAGCTGCACTGGAGCGCTCCGTGCCCAGCCCGCACGTGACGGAGAAGAACAACAGCCGGAGAAAACTAGGACAGCACGGCCGGGCCGGGAGCGAGGGAAAGAGCTTTTAAGGATGGAGCTGCCATCCCTCTGCGGGGCCTGGGAGACGGAACATCCCAAACTGTCACTGTCGTCACCACCATCACCCCTGTCCTGCTCACGGGGGGACCCCTCCCAGACACAGCGAAACAGTTTTGTGCCAGTGGGTCCGCGGTACAGCCAGGATGGATCCATCCTGCAGGCAGGGTGCATGGCCCACAGGATTCACGGCACAGGCAGGGCCTCTGTCCCACAGGATCTGTGCACAGGCAAGTCCATGGCACAGGAAGGATATGAGATCCAGGCAGGCCCTTGATTCCACCTGTGCTGGAAGGGTCACTTCCAGCACAGGTGACAAGAAGGGGCCCCTGCCACCAAACCCTGCAGGTCCAGGGCAGCTCCTCCATGGAAAGCTGTTTCCAAGGCTCCCCCCCGGCTTTGCCCCTCGCACCAGGGATTTGGGAGGTGCCGAGGCAGGAGCTGCTCACGCACAACTCCTGAGAGCCCGGAGTGAGGGTGGGCTGGGAGCACCACAGGAGCTCCGTGCTGGGATGACACTTTGTCCCCTCCACTCCGGGGTGTGGGGAAGGAGCACAGTGACCCTCAGTGTCCCCACGGATGGCTGGTGCCACCCAAGTCCAGGAGCATGTGCTGGAGGAAGGAGCTGGGAGTTGTGGGTGCCAGAGAGGGATATTCCCCATCCCTGCAGCCTGGCCCCCCATTCCTGCAGCTTGGCCCCCCATCCATCCCTGTAACCTGGCCCACCATCCCTGTAAGGTGGTACCCCATCCCTGCCGCACTGTCTCCAAATGTCTGGCAACTAAATCCCTAAATCCAGCCGGTGCTAATGTCAGTGGGAATATTCATGATTCCCGCAGTGGCGGCTCTGGCAGAGGTGTGGGGAGGGGGTGTGGGGAGGGAGGTGGTTGGGGGGGGTGCTCACACGGCTGAAACTCGGAGTGCTGCAGGGGGGCTGGGGATGGCTCTGAGCTCCCTGCTCTGCAGAGAGGGATGGATGCCTTGGGAACAGTCCCGGCTGGAGGAGGGAGGAAAGCAGAGCCCTGGCTGTGACCAGCTCCAAGCTGAGGAGGAGGAGGAAGAGGAGGAGGAGGAGAAGGAGGATGGAGGTGGCGGAGCCAGGACATGAGGAGAACCCTTGTCCTGTCCATATGGGGATAGAGCTGCTCCTGTCCCTTCACTGCCTCGGAAGCTGGAGGGGGACCCCATCAGCTGCAGGATGCCACCATGTGCCCCTGCCATGTCTCCAGTGTCCCCTCAGTCACCCCGGGATGATCCCTTGTCTCTGGGTAGGATGTGGGGTGATGCCAGGCAATGCCCAGTACCCCATCAGCTGGGGGATGCTACCGTGTGCCCCTGCCATGCCTCCAGCATCCCCTCAGTCACCCCAAGGTGATCCCACTGGTCACCAGGCAGGATGTGGGGCGATGCCAAGTGATGCCAGGCCATGCTGGGCACTGAACTCCACTGCCGAGCAGAGCACTGCGGGCAGGGACAGCTCTGGCTCCTCTCCCAGATGCAGAAGCCTCTGAGAGAAGCAAATGAAGCCTTTTCAGAGGTTCATTACACCCCCGAAATCAGGGGCTCAGTTCCCTGGGGCACAAGGGAGCCGTGTGAGCTGGGCAGAGTTCATGGCAGAGCTCAGCACTGGGGCAGGATTGAGGCTCCTCTCTAATTTAGTGCAATTTTCCCATCAGCCAAGGATTCGCAGCAGCTCCCGAGGAGATCAGAAGGTCAGAGCTCCATCCTCCCATCAGCGTTTTCACGCTCACCCAGCCGAGAGAGAAACATCCACGGCAGCCGGAGCCGGGGCCGGGGCTGCCCCTTCCCGCTCCACTGCCTCCGGCTGCAGGCACGGATCAAACCTCTGGAGCAGCTCCCAGAGCACACTGGAGCTCCCTGATTCCACAGTCGTCCTCTGGAATGCGAGCTGGCAGGTGCCTGGATCTTCCTCCAAGCACCAGTGTCGGAACACCAGGCACTTCTGCTGGGTCAGAGCAATTACAGCACTTAGCTGGAAGTTGCTGGGGAAGTACTTCAGCACAGCCTGATCTCCAGGGACGATTCCTTCCACGGCAGACCCAGCACTCCGCAGGCCGCTCCACAAGGAGCAGATGGGCTGAGCGGGGCTTCCTCGGGGCGACGTGGCCTCGGGGGCCTCGTGTCATCACCGGCGGCCACGGAGCTGCTGCCTCCTGCAAAAGCTGCTCGGTAATTGCTGGCAAGGTCCTGCCCAGCTCCCCACACCGGCTCCGGGGCCACCGGCTGGTCCATCACCAGCCTGGCTTCTGCTCCTCAGCGCTGCTGCGGCTGCTGCTCCACCGCTCCGGGCTGGATTCTGTCCTTTTTTCGCTGCTGAGCTTCTGCTCTCTGAGCCATGAGCAATTTCCTGGGATGCCAGCAGCTGTAATCCATACAGGAACCCAACTGTGCCAGCTCACAAATTAATCCAACCCGGATCAGGCCTTGTACCTGGCCCCGACAGATCCCCCGGGAGCCAGGCTCCGGCTGTGCCGCATGTTTGGACATTTGCTCACAGCCGGGGCAGGGACACGCTCCGGAGACAAAGCAGAGCTATTTTACCAATGGTCTGCATCACCCCAAACCCCCTAAGCTCCCCCCTACCCCGGGATTTAACACCCTGCACTGCCGGGAGCTGCACTGCCGCACTCCACACTCATGGATTAAACACCGACCGGCCGCTTTTCCATGGTGGAATGACTTTGGGAGAAGGCAGCGAGGAATGGCAGCCGGAGATGCAAGCGAATCACTTTTCCAGGAGCAGCACATGCTGCCCAGAGGGCAGAATCCAGGCTGCAGAAACATGCTGACTGCACATGTCTCGTCCCTGGCAGCGATTGCAGCCCCTATTAAATATTGAGCTGGGAACTCCGGTGCCCCCGCTCCCGCTCTCCTCGGCTGCCCCTCTGCTCTGCCAATATCTCGGATCCATTAGGGCCGTGCCGGAGCACTCCGAGCTCCACGCGCCGGCCACGCCGCAATCAGTTCCGTTACACAATCCATGGATGAGCTGCCGTGATCCTTGTAGCTGTAATTTAGCGGAGAGCAGGCACTGATGAGTTCATGGGATTGTTCCTCGTTAATCTTTCATGCTCGTTGAGTGCAGAGCAATTTGTGTAGTACAAACCCTGCTCAACAAACAAGGAGACACGAGCGGCTCCGCGCAGACCCCGCCGGTGATCCGAGCGCTGCATCACCAGGCACGGCTCATCCCGGCTGCGTGGCCTTGGATTCAACCCTGGCACGGGGATCCCGACCAGCTGGGAACAACCTGCTGCTGCAGCAGGGACTGTCCTCATTGTGCCCATGGGGACTGTGACAAGGTGGAGATCCGGGGGGAGCTGGGCTGAGCTGGGGGATCCCCCGGCTCCTCCAAGGTTCATTGCCTTGAGACACCCATAGAAGGATCACGGAACGGTTTGGGTGGGAAGGGACCTTAAGGATCACCCAGTTCCACCTGAACAGGGACACGTTCCACTAGCCCAGGTTGCTCCAACTCATCCTTGAACATTTCCAGGGATGGGGCAGTCACAGCATCCGCAGGGTAACCCCATAATTTGTGCTGGTGTCCAAACCGCTCCGGGGGCTTTGCAGAGCAAACCGAGCTCTTCCCCGCCCAGATAACGCTCCTTCTCCCAGCACCCCCTCCGAATTCCCACCCGCCCTAGGGATGCAGCGCCAGCTCTCCTGGCAGGGGCTGTGGCAGCGCCTGCGCTCCCGAGGTGCCAGAAGAGCCTCTGCAGGGACCGGAGGAGCCGGTCGGCATTCACAGCTCCCATCCAACTGCTGCCAAGCTGTGCAGCCGCCCTCTTCCCAAAATCCAGCTGGCTGCGGAAAGCTCCTGGCCAACACCTGCAAACCATCTGTCGAGCCTCACACGGCACCCACCGAGCAGGACGAGGCACCCACGGCGCCCCAGGCTCTGCCACTGGCACCCTGGGCTGGCACAGAGATGGAAGAAGCAGCTCATTTCCAGGGATGAAGCAGCTGGGATTGCTAAAAATGGGTGGGATGGGATCTTTCCTGAGCAGCTCGATTTCCAGTTCTCACACAGGGTTATAAATCCAACTCAAACAGCCTCAAAACCAGCAGCTCGAGGGCCCGGGCTGCCCTTGACCTCAAGGTCATTCCCTGCCCTTCCTGCTGTGCAGTCTTGGCAGCTCCAGCTCTGGCGGTGCTGGAAGGGGCTGGCACTGGGCCAGGCAGGTCCTTTGTACCAAGCGCTTCCAGTGCCACATAAATATCCTGGCAGTCAGCGAGTGACAGGGAAAGGAGCAGAGAAAGTACCAGTGTTTGACGGGGTCTGGGTAAAATATGGCTCTTCCTGAAACCCGCTGGAGTGCAGCAGGATGAGGAGCCACCATCCATCCCCTGTCTATCCCCCGCCCCTCACGCTGCCGGAACAGATCGGCTTCCAGATCGGCCACAACATTCCAGGCACACAAAAATCCCTCTCAGGATTTAAACCCTGGCTGCTCACCATGCGAGGAGCCTGAGCCCCAGAGCCACCCCGGCACTGACCTTCCGGCATCACCGGGATCTGCGGCAGCACCAGCACAGCCGGACAGATGGACACAGCCACAGGCGTTCTGCCTGGCATCACCCCCTGACACCGAGGGCACGGGGTACCACCCTGTGCCGTGGGACCCGCATTCCAGCCGGGATGCTGGCTCCGGGGCACCATCCCTGCCCGGCCAATCCCCGGCTGTGAGGGACACTCAAGGTGCTCCTGCTGTCCAGGGCCTGGAGGACCCCTCATCTGCTCCCAGCCCAGCACCAGCCAGCAGCTCCCTGCCTTTGGAATCGGATCAGAAAGCCCAGGAACCCGCGTGCAAGCTCATATGAGAGCTAGGAAAAAAAAATCCAAGCCCAAATCCATCTGTTCTCCCTCTTTTGAAGCCATTTCCAGCTTCCCTGTGCCTGCAGCTTTTCCCTGCCCCGTGTGGTGACAGCTCGTGCCAGCTCTGCCGTGAGCTCCCGCCGTGCCCAACGCGCTCCCGACCGACACGAGGCTCCCACTGCTCCAGCAGCCAGAGCAGGCACAGCCCCGGGGTCCCCCCACCCCACATCCCATCTGGAGGGGGTTGGAGGCACCCAAAGGCACCTGTGATCCCTCCCCAGTGCCCACCACCAGCAGGTGCGGGGCAGAGGGACAGGGAAGAGCCACCATCCAGGAGAAGCAGGGAAAACCAGACAGCCTCAGCTTTGTGTTCTCGGAAAACACGTCTGCAAGGTGTCCCAGGGCCATCCCCACAATCCTTGAAGAAATCCCACAACGCCAATGCCAACCTTATCTACGCGGCGCAGGCGGGAGCCGGGACCGGTGAGTCCCGGAGCAGCGGCACCGCCGGGAAAGGAGCCGGGATATCTCTGCTCCCGATCCCATTTCCACCACCTCTCTCCAGCTCCCAGCGCTGCCAAGCGCCCCCCGGGTCCCCCCAACAGCCACCGTATCCCTGCTCTGGCCGGGGGGATGCTGCCCCACTTCCAGCCTTCAAAAGTGCCACCCCACCACCAGCAGGCTGCTTTTGTTCCCTATTTTTTCCCTTTTAATCAGTATCCATGTGTTTGACTCCCCCTCTCCAAGAGAATTACCAATTAAGATATCAATTTAGATAAATTGGGGGATTGGAGCAGATTTGTGCTGCAATTGCATCAATCCGGCAAATATAGCCAGAGCGGCTGCCGGAGTCTGGAATGTGGCTGCCCAAGGAGGGAGCCTGTGATTAAAACAGGGAAGTAGAAATATCCTGAACTCTGGGAACAGCGGTGACACTGACACCCAGGAAAGCTCCAAGGTGCATCCAACAGGTCAGAGCCCATCGCCTCAACCCTCCCAGGGGTTGGCTCTTCCTCCCATCCCACGGCGCTGCCATACACGGCTCAGTTCCGCCTTTGGATGGATCCAACGCTGGCAAACTGCTTTAGCAGGACTGGATCCATCACAGAAATGGATGGATGGACCCCAAATCCCAAGATGGGGTTTCAGGGCTGAGCAGTGCATGATGCCGGAGTGATGGGCACCACCTGCAGCCATGGAAGGGCTTCCCTGTGCCTGGATCATCCCAAAAACTGCAACACCCCATGGTCCCAGCTCCGGATGTGGGTGACATCCTGGCAAGGGTCTCCAGCCATCCCAGCGAGAGGTTCCAGTCATCCCGGTGAGGGGTTCCAGCCATCCCAGCAAGGCACTACAGCCATTCCCACACAGCACAGCATCAGCCCTGCACCTGGAGCAGCGAGAGATGCGTCTCCACCCCGACCCGCGACGTTCCTCGGCAGAGCCGAGCGCCAGGGACGTTCGCGGAGCCCGGCTCCTGCTCTCGGGATTCATCCCGCGCCGGGAGATGAAGGTGGGAGATGAAAGGCTGGAGGATTTCATTACACTCAGTTTTCAGTCTGTCACTTCCCATCTCCTCCATCAGGTGCCGTGGGACCAATTATCGCTCAGCAGGTCGGGATGGAGCTCCCCGACGGAGCCGCGATATGCAGGTGCTGCTGCCAGATACTGTGGGAATGTGACGGCGGCAGAGCCGGGCCCAGCACGTGGTTATGGAGCTGCCAGGACACAGGGGTGGGACTGGTGGGTGAAACCCTCCAGAAGAGACTGGAATCAACCCTAAATATATACTTCACATGTTGTCTATTAGGAATTTTGTATCATATATAATATATAAACTTTTCAACCACTGATGTGGAAGAGGAGGGGTAAAAGCATCACAAATTGCACTCACAGGTAATTAATTACCACATAAGCAGCGCCGGGGATGAAAACACGACGGATCTACAGATGGATAAAACCCAGAGGGAAATAAAGGCGGTGTAACGGGGGCACGCCCAGGCCGGGGGGCCCTACTTGCTCCTGCAGCCCTGCGGGGACCAAAGGGGGCAGGAGAGCTGGTACCAGTGCCAGGACACAAAACCCCACCAGTTTGGAATGCCCAAGGCAGAGCCTGGCACAGACAAGGATCCAGGACTGGCTCCGGAGCACCGGCTGCTCCAGCTCTGGGAGGAAAGGGAAGGAGAGGAGGAAAGGGGAAGCAGCTCTTCCTCTACAGCACCACAGACAGTAAGGACTGGGAATCCCACCCCACCGGGGGCCTGGCAGCAGGACCAGGCACCCACAAACCCTGGGTGTGCCCTAAAGGTGCAGATGATTCCAAATGTCAATCCCGTTCCATAGGCACAGACACGGACCGGTACAGATCGGCAACTTGGCTGCGATCCAGCGACATTGGGGTGCTGGGACGTGACATCACGGTGCTGGGATGTGACACCGGGGTGCTGGGGATCCCCAGCAGGGCCCTGGCCTCGGTGGGGCAGATGCCAGGGTCAGGGTGCCCCGGCAGTTCCCAGCAGCAGGATGAGGCCCCTCCCGCGTGCCGGGGCCGCGGTGCCGCGCGCGGAGGGTTTTTGCCGCGGCTCCATCGGCAGCACGGCGGGGGGCAGCTGCCTCTCTGCAGTCTCCTTGGAGACTGCGACCGCTCCGCAAAGAAATCCCGCTCCTCCCAGCAGTGCCAGGGGGGAGCAGGTCCCCCCCCAGGACCGCCCCACGCGTTCCCCCCGTGTCCACGTGCCGCCTGGCTCGTGGCAGCTCCATCCCCACGGTGCTTACGCCAGAGGAACAGCGGGAAGACGCTCATCTGGGAAGTTATTACTGATTCAGCGTGGACAAAACAAGGTGGCATCCTTGGGGGGAGGAATTTCCAAATTCCTGTTCCCACAACAAGCCGGGGTCACCCCGGGAGCTGCGGCTGCGGTGCCGTCACCCACTGGTGTGGCCAGGCCAGCGGTGCCATTTGGGATGGGAAACAGCCCTGGAAAAGGGGGGTTTGGCACAATCCTGGCACAAGTCCCCCTTGTGCACGTGGGCGGCAGCCTCCTCAGCATCTCCAGAGGTGCTGGAGGAGGAGGAGGGTTGTGCCAGGAACAAGACGGGTGCTCGGAGGAGTCCCACAGCTCTGAGTGCATCAACACTGGGGGGAAGGAATAACAGAGGGAAAGCGGCAGTACGGAGAGAAATACCTGAGGAGCCCCCGGATGGACCCAGATCAGCTGCCACCAGGCGGTGCCCAGTTCCTGTGCCCACACCACTGCCCACAGCCCTGCCCACAGGTACTGGCTGCTCCAGAAAGGCACGCAGGGATCACAGCCACATCCCCGCTCCTGGCACAGCACAGGAGCTCTGAGCAGGGTCAAGGGGACTCAGCGTGTGACACAGGGATCAAACACTCATCCCGGCTCCCGCCACGGCCCTGGAGCTCTGAGCGGTTTCAGGAGACTCGGTGTGTGACACAGGGATCAAACCCTCATCCCAGCTCCTGGCACACTCAAGGAGACTCAGCGTGTGGCACGGGGATCAGAGCCACACTGCAGCTCCCAGAACAGCACAGGAGCTGTGAAGGGGACTCAGCGTGTGGCACAGGGATCAAACCCTCATCCCAGCTCCTGGCACAGTACAGGAGCTCTGAGCAGGGTCAAGGGGACTCAACGTGCCCAAGCCGAGCTTATCCCGGCCCTTTCATGTCGTTGCCGAGCGCATGGCTCTGGATCCAACAGTGCCGGTTTGACAGAGGCTCAAACCAAGCCCAGCAGAGACCAAACTGTGCAGGAACAATGCAGCCTTTTCCAAACACTTCAGTGCCCACAAAGAATCCATCGGATCCTCACACTGCAGGTCACCACGAGTCAGCCCCCTCAAGCCAGAGGACAGATCACGGTCACAGATGTCGGCAGTTGCTGCAGCACCGGGAGCGGGCACAGTCCCATCCCCACGGCCCCCTCCCCACTCGCGTCCCCACGTGTGTCACCTGTGCGCTGTCCCCCTCCAGCCGCGGGGGTCGGATGCTGGACAGGTGGATGGTTTTGTGGTCCCCGGAGTTGAGCTTCACCACGATGGCATCGGCGTTCAGCACCTGCATCACCTGGGGATGGAGAGGGGCCGTGGTGAGCGCCGGGATCGCGGCACCAACCGGGCACACCCAGAGCCAGGCGCCGCCCCGGCACCGGCTCTGGCACTTGACCCACCCCGGCTCGACCCACGGCACGGAGTGAGCGGCTCCAAACCCATCGTGGGTACTCAGGGAGTCACCAGAGGGAATGTGGCTCCCTGGCATTCCCGTGGTGCTGCTCTCCCAGCCCGGGAGCTCAGCACTGCCCAGAGCCCTGCCAGGTCCCTGCGTGGTGACACCGTGTCACACCAGCACGTCACCAGCCGTGTGTGTCCGTGCCGGGGCTCAGCCCCCAGGGTTTCATTCCAGAAGCACCCTCGGCTCGATACCAGGCAATGGACAACACACGTGGAGGAGGGAGGGGGCACAGCCCATGGGAGGAACTCTGTCACCCATGGCCTGGCTGCCGGGTCTCCAAACAGTCAGGGAGCAAATTAATTACAGTCATAAACCATGGAATCCTAGAATGGTTTGGGTGGGAAGGGACCTTAAAACTTCACCCAATCCCACCCCCTGCCATGGGCAGGGACACCTTCCACTAGCCCAGGTTGCTCCAAGCCCCGTCCAACGTGGCCTTGGACACTTCCACGGATCCAGGGGCAGCCACAGCTTCTCTGCCCAACCTGTGCCAGGGCCTCCCCACCCTCCCAGCCAGCAATTCCTTCCCAATATCCCATCTGGCCCTGCCCTCTGGCACTGGGAAGCCATTCCCTGTGTCCTGTCCCTCCATCCCTTGTCCCCAGTCCCTCTCCAGCTCTCCTGGAGCCCCTTCAGGCCCTGCCAGGGGCTCTCAGGTCTCCCTGGACCCTTCTCCTCTCCAGGTTGGACACTCCCAGCCTGGCTCCAGAACTGAGGAGGTTGAGGCAGGCACAGGAAGGCAGTGGGGCTCATTGGGAATACTAAACACTGGTTTAATATTCCCAGTTTCCATTAACCTCTGCTCTCCAGCTTGGCCAAGCGGAGCCAGCACAGCAGGACAAAGCACCCCGATATTCCCACTGGCAGAACACGGTCCTTCCCCTGCCCTGTCCCAGCACAACCCTACTCCCTCCAGTCACACCAGGGCAAAAGGCTCCCGTTGTTGCTCATGCACATGATCCCAGCCCCATACGTCCCTCTGGAGCCTGGGGGAAGCGGAGGGAGGCAGGCACGGACTTGCTTCACACACAGCACTTTTTGCCCCAACAAGCACATCAGCCCCTCCACACATGCTTTGCTAGAGGGAAAACAGGACTAAAGGAATTCAGATTCAAGCAGACACTGCGGATCACCAGGGCACAGCAAACCCCCCGGGGACAGCCCTGCCACGGCCTTGGCCTCTCCCGGCACCCAGATCCTTGATTTTTCCTCGGCAGAAGGAGCCCAAAGCCGTTTTCCTGCCAAGTGGAGTAATCAAATCTCATGCTCCAGGGCATCCCCAGCGCCGCCGGCACAAGGAGGGACCCGGCCTCTCTCCCTTCCCTCGCACAAGACTTGGGACAAGCGAGATGTGCAGCTGAGGCGCCGCAGCCAGGGACGCTGCGGGCCGGGCGCGGGGGCACATCCCGCGCTCCATTACACAGCCAGCACGGCCTCCGCGGTCACATCTCATTTGCGCTCTGGCAGGAGGCAGCAGCTCCCAGCACCGCGGCCCCCGGCACGGCCCGGCATCCGTGCGGGGACAGCAATGGGCAGCGGGCACTGGCTGAGCCCCTCCGGCCCCTCCCCGGCAGGATGAACTCGCAGGACCCCGCGCCGGGATGACCCGGCTGCGACGGGGCTCTGCAGGACACGGGTGCAGCAGGACGTGGCAGCTGGAGCTCCCAAGGGATGCCAGTTCCAGGCAGGAGAGAGCAGGGTGGCAGCAGCTAAGAGGGACCCCCACATGCCCCCCCTCCCGGGGAACCTGCTCCCTTCCTCTGGGCAGGCACCACAGGGAGGGCAGGAGGTGCCCTGTCACCCCTTCCCGGGGACACTGCAGGCAGGGGGTGACACGGTGACGGTGACCACAGAACAGGCAGAAGGTGCCCTGTCACCCCTCCCCGGGGACACTGCGGGCAGGGGGTGACACGGTGACGGTGGCCGCAAAATGGGCGACTCAGCACTGCGCCAGGGGCCATTTGTCTGCCCCCACTTCCCCAGCCCGCTGCATCCAGCTTCCTTTATCCAATATTTATTGTGGCTTCACCTGCCTCCAAGAGGCCCTTTGATAAAGGGATTGGAGGGATTATTTTTTTAAACCTCTGCAGCTGTTTCTTGCAGAGCCGGCACGTTCCGGCGCTGCTTCCCAATCCCGTGGGACACGGCCCTCACCAACGCTGGGAGCAGGGAGGGGAGGCCGGGGGATGCTCCTGAGGGCAGTGGGGGCTCCGGCCCCCACTGCCAAACCCCAGCCAGACTGTACCCCCTCATCCCATCACTGCTCCCCACAGAAAGAACGTCACAGCGGTGCCTTGTCCATATTTATCACGGAAGACATTTTTTTCCTCACTGCAAGAGTTGATCCCAACAAAGTTTCCAATTTTCTACCCCAGGGCTTTGCTCAGTCCCACTGCTGAGGAGCACAGAGGGCAGGAGAGCTGGTACCAGTGCCAAGACACAAAACCCCATGAGTTTGGAGTGCCCAAGGCAGAGCCTGGCACAGACAAGGATCCAGGACTGGCTCCGGAGCACCGGCTGCTCCAGCTCTGGGAGGAGAGGGAAGGAGAGGAGGAAAGGGGAAGCAGCTCTTCCTCCACAGCACCACAGTGAGGACTGGGAATCCCACTCCTGTCTGGCAGCAGGGCTAGGCACCCACAAACCCTGGGTGTGCCCTAAAGGCACAGGTGATTCCAAATGCCAATCCCATTCCATAAGAACAGCAATGGACAGGCACAGACCAGCTGTGATCCAGTGACATCGGGGTGCTGGGTATCCGCAGGGAGACCCTGGGCTCAGTGGAGGCAGAGCCCACGTTTAGGGATTCCCTGGAAGTTCTGTTCACAGCTCCCCTGGGAGCTGAGGCGGACAGGGGCCCCTGTGCCCATGTCCCAGCTGCCCCCCAACTCCCCAGGGCTCCTGCTCCCGGGACAGCATCCCTCTCCTGGGGGATCACCCTGTCTAGGATGCACAGGGAGCATCCCCAAAGCTGGGGGTGACCTCCCACACCCTGACTATGGACAACAGGGACAGTGGCACTTCGGGAGCTGGTGCCCACCTCCAGGAGAGGGGTGAGCGCTGTCCCCCCGCAAGAAGCTGCCTCCTGAGGGGTTTTGGCAGGTCTGGTGCTCAGCTCAGCTTAGGAACAGCCCCTGGGCACGGCCCTGGCAGATCCCACCGAGCTCCGCCATGATTTGGCCACGACCAAGGCTCCAAGCAAAGGGAATAAAAATAGAGATGAAAGGACAGGGGCACAGCTCATCCCAATCCGCCAGAGCTGGTGTGTGGCAGGACAGGATGCAGAGCCCGGATGCGGCCGAGGGGCTGCCCAGGAAGCCCCCCCGGACCCTGAGGGGGCCAATCCTGCCCCGCAGCAGCGAATGGGATGACGCAACCCCCTTGAGCCCCGGCACAAAGCCGTGTTCTAACCAGCCCTGGCAGAGCCTGGCTCTCAGCCTAATGTATTCCACTCTCCGCAGCGCTGTCCCAAATCCCCGCGTGCTCCAAGACAAGCTGACGTAGGGATTTTGGGAGAAAGCCTCCAGCCTCCTCAACATTTTTATGCCTCTGCTTTTCTCCTTGCCACTCACAGGCACCAAATCCACAATCGAGGCCAAGCCTTAATTTCTCCCCGAGCCCACCCCTGCACTGCCAGTGCTGGCAGCCGACGGCAGCGGGAGCCAAAATTAGCCGGAGCCGATTCGCCGCGGTTGATCAGCGGTGCAAAGACAGGTTGGGTTCTTCCTCCTCCTCCTCCTCCTCCCCTCACCAACCCCCTCCAGCAGCTCCTACGTCAGCTCTGCCGCTGCAAACGAGCACCGTCGTACCGAGCACAGAGGTGGCTTTGGTGACGGAGCGATTCCTGCCCACCCGCTCTGTGCCCGTCCCCGGGGGCTCAGACCCCTCCACGGGCACAGGGAGGACGGATGGGAACTCAGGGAGTCCCTGGAGGAAGCCGGGCACGTGCCCAGCTGCGGGTTCAGCTCTGGCCTTGGAGGCGTGTGGGCATTTGTCCTGATTTTCCCTGTCACTTACAATTCCGGGGAAGGGAAAAACAAACACCCGACCCAAAATTGACACTGCAAACAGTGCGCCCGGGGGGGCTGCGGCGCCGGCCTCCGAACCCCTGATTGGCACAGCCCTGCACAGAGCAGGTTTGAACAGAAAGGCGGAGAAATGCCATGTCTCCTCCCCGAAAAGCAGGCTGTGGTGTTCGCTGTGTCTGGGGGCTCCCACCGCCGAGCCAGGGCAGCCAAACAGCGCTGGAGCGGAACCAGGAGGGCTCCAGACTGGGGGACCCCCGGCAGAGCGAGGGGCTGTGCCCGGAACCGGGGGGGAAAATCCTGCTTGCTCTGCTCTGGGACCCACAGCGGGGTTCACCCTGCACATTGGGGTTCCCTCTGCTCCATGGTACCAGGGCTGGATTCCCACCACTCCCAGGGCAACGGTTACCCTATGGATTGATTCCCATCACTCCTGGGGGGAGGGTTGCCCCAGGAGTGGATTCCCACTGCTCCGAGGGGATGTTCCTCCACTGGGTTGGAGACGCTGCCGAGCTCCAAACCCACCCCAGGCACCCCCTTGCCGGGTGTCTCGGGGTGGGACCCTCTCTGCAGCCACCCTGGCCTGGCCTGCACGAGCCATCCAACAAAACAGCAGGCATCTGGGAAATGCCAGGAGCATCCAGCCGCCCCCTCCACCAGCTGAGCCGAGCGTGACTAACAGCCCCGTGCCGGCTCCTGGCGCGGCTCCGGCGGCAGCCGCTGCCAGCGGCGGGATGGCGCTTCCCAGCGTGCCAGCACCGGCACACGGCCGTCCCCGTGCCCACGGGACACCTGCCCGGGGCTTCTCTGGCACTGCCATCGCAGCCCCTTGGGAGGGACCAACCAGGCCCTTATCCCTAGGGACGGGCTCTCAGAGACCCTCAGGGCTTGGCATTCCGGCTGTGTCCCTGTGCCCAGCAAACCCCTCCCTGCCTGGGGAAGCTGGTGGGAAGACTCTGGGGACCTCTGCTCCTGTCCAGCCACATCTGAGCCATCCAAGTTAACACACAAGCCAGCACCTCCCCAGCCTCATTCCACTGCATACGAGCCCACAGTGCCACACGGATCAGGATCAGCCCAGCGCTCCACATGGATGAGACTGGACCAGCTGCAAGAGCTCCTGGTTTTGTCCTGCTCGGCAGCTGCACAGCTCTGCTGCTGGTGGTGCCCCCTCCAATCTCAGGCATTCAGGAGCCCCCCAGGAGGCAGGATCCAAACCTGCACAGGGACAACGCTGACTTTCCAAGAAATGCGGCTGCTGCACATTCCCAGGGAAATTCCCGCGGCTGCTGCACTGGGTGAGCCGGCAGCACCATCTAGTGGGGCTGCTGCCCTGCATCCTGCCTGGATCCCGCAGCCCCCACAGCCCCTCACAACCCAGGTGAGATACTCCTCCATCCCACCAGGGATAACCCCTATGCAGCTTCATCCCCCTCCCACATCAGCTGTGCCCTCCAAACCACAATGGAGCAGGAATATCATGGTGTCCGTGTGCCAGAAACACAGGCAGGGGGCAACTCAGCTCTCAGGAGCCTCAGCTCTCCACAGAGCCCCACAGCACCACACCAGCACCCCCCAGGAGTGGGGCTCAGCAGCATCTCCAACCCATGGGACAACAATCCCCCCAGGAGCAGTGGGAATCCACTCCCAGGGCAACCATCCCCCTGAGAGCAGTGGGAATCAATCCACAGAGCAACCATCCCCTGGGAGTGGGGCTGTGCTGTGACACCATGCAGGCCAAGGGCATCCCTGTGGCCCCCCGATAACCGGGGCAAGGTGCCAGGGCACCCACCAGCCCATCCCTACGAACCACAGCCCCTTCCCCTTGCGGCTACTTCCCTTCTCCTTTCACCTCTTCCCACCGCAGGCCTGCCGGAGATCCCGGCGTGCACCTGGCTAGTCGTGCACCACGATCCATGGCAGGATGGGAAAACCCTCTGGGGTTTGTCCAAGCCCACAGAGTGGCCAGATACGGAGCTGGGCACCTGCCCTCCACCCCAAATCCCGGACTGTCCCTTCCCAGCCCCACCTGCCTCATCCTGCCCCTCACCTTGGCCACAAACTGCTTGTCCTTCTGATCCAGGTTTGCTGTGGGGGCCACGTAGTCCCTCCAGATCCTCAATTTGCGCTCTTTGGCGAACCTGCAGGGGAGGGGACAGTGGGACATTGGGGTCCGGCAGGGATGGACATGCCGGAGGTGACATCCCCAGCAAAGTCCTGGTTGGGACAGCAGGGCTGAAGAGGACTTAGAAGGGGAGATCACATCAATCCCACCCGGGAGAGCACTGGATGACCCCCACGAGGCTGGGAAGGCCCCCCTGGGAGCAGGTGGGAGTCGCCCACGCCAGCCCCCGGCCCACACCCACCTTTCGGCCGCGCGCAGCTTGTCGGCACCACGGGTGTACACGGCGATGGACCAGTCCACACAGCGGGCAAAGCCCTCCTTCAGCAGCAGCTCTGTGATGTTCCCGTTCTGGGGAGAAGGGGAGGAGGCACAGGGTCAGCAGCGGGAATGGGGTATCGGACACCCACCCCCGTCCCTGCCCTGCTGTGAGAGGGGAACTTGCCCGCCCCGTGCACCCCTTCCACATCACCGGTCCCCAAAGCCCCACTGCGAGGTCTGGGCACAGCTCCCACTGCTAGTGGAGACCACCCCAGCGACACCCACAGGGCTCAGCTCTCCTCAGATGGAACAGTGTCTCCCACGTCCACCGGGAAGAGCCCATGACCCCCAGTTCCCCCACGGGAAGCACCAGGATCTTGCAACCCCCTTTAGCGTCACCAGCAGCGATGCCTGACAGCCCCCAGGACCCTGCCCCTCCCCGCCCCCCAGCCCCACTTGCCGGGTGCAGGATGGTGCCCAGGATGTTCTGGTTGTGGCAGCTCTCCAGGACAATCTGCACGTCCCTCTGCAGCAGCCGGGACTCCGTGAAGAACTTGGCTTCGGCCGCAAACGGCTCCGGGACCTCGGGAGCATCAGCCTCGCGCTTGAACGTGGGGCACTGCCGCACAGAGGGACAGTCAGGGCATGGGATGGCCACTAAAACCTCAGCAAGGGGGTGGGAAACCTCCCTGGAGAGGGGACTGCACTCAGCCCCGTGCTCAGGGTGTAGTTTGGGGTCTGTGATCGGGGTCTGCGTGTCCCGATGCTTCAAGCTGTGTTCCACTGACACAGCCCTGCAACCGCCCCAGCAAACACTGCCGGCAGCAAACTGGGACACAGGGACCAACTCCAGCTCTGGAATGCCAGGATAAGGATGTGAAGGTGCTGGAGTGAGTCCAGAGGAGGTCACAGAGATGCTCCAAGGGTTGGAGCCCCTCTGCTCTGGAGACAGGCTGGGACAGCTTGGGGGGGTTCACCTGGAGAAGAGAAGGGTCCAGGGAGACCTGAGAGCCCCT
>JAYRBT010000042.1:252858-263564 GCA_036023395.1 Myiotriccus ornatus
GCCCGCGAGGCGCGGGGGGCTGCGGGGCCGGGTGACGTCACGGCCCCTCGGCCACGCCCCGCCCGGCGCGCGCGGGGGATGGGGGCGGGACTTCCGGGGCGCGCGGCGCCAGGGACACGTCGGCAAAGGGACCGCGCGCGCACGTGGCCTCGCGCCGGGGGCGGGGCCTGAGCGGCGCGCCCTCTGACGTAGCGGGGGCGGGGCCTCGCGGGGAACGGGCCCCTTGACGTCACCGCCGGGCAGCGGGCTGGGATGGGGGGGGACGCGGGACGGGGGTGCGGGATCGGGGGGAAGGGAGGGAGCCCCGAGCGGCCCCCCCGGGAACCGGGGCACGGGAGGCACGCACAGCACTCCCGGCGCGGCCCCGTGGGGGATCGCGGTAAGGGCGATCCCCCAGCGCAGCCCCGCAGACCGACCCGGGGGAAGGGGGATCCCCAGCAGGGCTCCGGGGAGGATGGTCAGTGAAAGGGGTTCCCCCGGAGCAGCTCCGTGGAGGGTCGGCGGAAGGAGACACCCCCACACACCCTCCGCACGGCCCCATGGAGGGACTGGGGTCCCCCAGGGGGGGTTCAGGAGTGAGGGGTCCCCCAGTGCCGAGGGGGTGCTCACAGTGTCCCGCAGTGACTCCCACAGTGACCCCCGCGGTGCCCCGGCAGAGCCGCGGGGACACGGGGGGCTCCCGGCCCCGCTCACGGCCGGACACGGTGGGGCTGGGGGGGAAAGGCGAGGAGAAAGGGACACCCCTCCTTTGGGCAGTTCGGGGGACAGTGCTGGCGACGGGCCCTGCTGGACCCGTCCTGCGCCCACACCCCAGAACCAGCCCACGGACACCCGCACCCTGCCGGCGGGAACACCGGGGACACCGGGGACGCGGGCAGTGCCGGGCGAGGTCCGGCCCGGTGGCCTCCACCAGCCCGGGTCCCCCGTGGTCACCGTGTCCTGGCGGCGGGGACTCACAGCCCGGGTGCGGCCCGGGATGTCCTTCCAATGGGGACACTGGCACGGTGCGACCACCCCTCTCCCGGACAGCACTGTGGGTCCCAATCTCCCGGTTTTGGCTGATCCCAACCCGCCATTCCGGAGCGGGGGGTCTCGGGGGGCACTCGGTGCCCCGTGTCACCTGCTGGGGGATGACCCGCGGCCGAGTCCCCTGCTCCACGCGGGAGGCGGTTCGGGGATGCTCCGGGTGCCTTCCCGGCTGGAGCCGCGGCCGTGGCCGTGCCGGTCCCGGCGAGCCCCTCACGGCGGCGTTGGGGCACGGCGGTCTCGGCTCGGTGCCCACCCGTGCCAGGGCGGAGCTGAGTCGTGGTGGCACACAACGATTATCCCCGGTTTGAGTGGTCACGGGGGGAATCCAGGGAATGGCAGCGCTGCTATTCCCGCGCCGGGAACGGGAACGGAGCGGCACCGGAGCCGCGAGTCGGGCTGGCACGGGGGTCCCGTGTCCCCCGGGGCAGCCAGGCCCCGCTGCACCGCGGGCTGAAGCCCCCCGAGTGTGAGCCCACCCGCGCTCCCTGCCCACTCCAGCCCTGGGAACAGGGATGCTGTGGCACGCGTGGCACGGACACCACTGCCGGGATGCCCTATCCGGCCACGGCAGGGGAGGCAGGAGGGGCTGTCCGTCCTGGAATTGCCCCCCACACACACCCTGACCCCCCGAGAAGGGGCTCTGCGGGGGAGGCGAGTCCTGCACATGGGGAACATCCCCCGGGGATCTGCCCCGCTGGCGTCTCCCACCGGGCCAGGGCACATTTTGGCACCTAATGATTTTTTCCCCCGTGTTTATGATGTTTTCTCATGTTTATGATGGTTTTTTAATGTGTGTGATGTTTTTCCACGCGTGTTCATTCCAGGGTTTGTCTCCTGCACTCAGATCTCGCTGCAGGTTTCAGCCCCTTTTCCAGCGTGTCCCCGGGGTCCCACTCGAGGATTTCAGCCTGACACTGCACTGCCCGTGCCAAAGTCTCCCAGTCCACGAGGAATTCTCTTCCCCCTCGCTCCCCACCTGCCACAGCCTACCACCATTTCTGATTTCCCTGCTCCAGCCTTTCTGATGATAATTTATTCCCTTTTTGTTTTGTTTTCTCCAATTTTTTAATATTTTGCCCCATGACTCGGTGCAGGAAATCAACTCCTCTGCCAAAAACCTGGAAAAGCAACTTCATTGTCCTGATTTACGGAAAGTCAGGGCCCGCTCCTCACCGTGTTACTGTCCTGGCTTGCACCTGCATCTCCCCAGAGATGATGCTCCTGCTCCAGCTCCGGAGAAGGCACCTTCAAGCCCCCAAATTGCCTCTTTTACCCAGAATATTTTAATAATTGTCGGTTTGATGGAAAAGAAAGTGAAAATGTAGGTGGGAACGCGGGATAAAGTGGGTTTTCTTGGTCGGCTGAGTCATCGGGGCTTTTAACTTCCACGTGTGCTTTCTGGAGGAGAAAAGAACAGGATTTTTCCAGCCCTCACGGTGCTCCATGAGGAACAGGGTCACCTAGTGCAGGGAGAAAGCCCAGAAAGGTGCAAAACAGCCTCAGCGTGTGGAAAGGAGAGACAGAGAGGAGGGAAATCATGGAATCATGGAATGGGTTGGGTGGAAAGGGATCTTAAAGCCCATCCAGTTCCACCCCCTGTCGTGGGCAGGGTCACCTTCCACTACTCCAGGTTGCTCCAAGCCCTGTCCAACCTGGCCTTGGACACTTTAAGGGACGGGAACCTCCTCCTGGAAATGCCAGGTGGCTCCCGGTCTCCCACGGCCCACCCATCCCCAGAGAGCTGCCCTTCACCCCTCTGCCCTTCCAGCCGTGTCCTGGGACCAGCACGGAGCTGGTTCTGAGCCGGGAAGGGAGCAGTGATTGGGTGTGGAGCACTGAACGACGTGGTCTACTCTGGGCAGGGATGGGGATTCCTAAAGCTGGTTATCCCGAAATCCATCCCCGTGCAAGCCTTGTGACAACACTGGTAGTGTCCTGGGGCTTCGTTCCTTCCACCTGGAGGCAGATGTTCCATGTGGGATGGGGGCTCTGCCTCTCCTGCTCCCACTCCCACCAGGGGCACCCAGGGCATGAGGCCACTTGCTGAATTGTGGCCAAAATCCCGGGTACGAGCAGTGGCACTTTGGTGGCTGCTGAAAACCTCCTGGAATAATGGCATTCCCTGTTCTGCTCCTTCCATTTCCCTGTTCCACTACTTCCATTTCCCTGTTCCATTCCCTCCATGTCCCTCTTCCCGTGCACCTGCATGTCCCTCTTCCCTTCCATGTCCCAGTTCCCTTCATGTTCCTGTTCCCTCCATGTCCCATTCCCAAGCAGTGCTGCTGTCACTCCTAATGACTGTCAGCTCTGCCAGATCCTGCCCGACCCATCTCTGTCTTTCCACCTCTACGTGTCTCCATGACTACAGCTCTCCACCTCTCCGTATTTCTCTACATATCTTCATCTTTGCATCATTCCTCCTCTCCACATCTCCGTGTCTCCATTTTTCCACTTCCCCATGTTTCCACTTCCCCACCTTTCCATGTCTCCTCCTCTCCACCTCTCCACAGCTTCACCTCTCCGTATCTTCATATCTCTGTCACCCCCTCTCCTCCTCTCTGTCTCTCCATGTCTCCACCTCTCCAGCTCCCCATTTCCTCATCTCCATCTATGTCTTTCCACCTCTCCAACTCTCCACAACTCCAACTTTTCTCCATCTTTCCACTTCTCCATGTCTCCATAAACCCACCTCTCCATGTCTCCACATCTCCGTATCTCCTCTTCCCACTTCTCCACCTCCCTCTTCGTGACTCCCTCTCCACGTCTCCACCTCTCCATTTCATCATCTCTCGGTCCCTTCATCTCTCCATGTCTGCATCTCTCCATCCCTCCATCTACCTCTGCACTTCTCCCTGTCTCCAAGTCTTCACCTCTCCCCCTTCCCGTCTTTCCCCGTTCCCGTCTCTCCCTCTCCTTTCCCTGCTCCTTCCCCCCATCCCCGTGGCCGCTGCAGCCGCCGCGCCCGAGCCGCGCCGCGGACGCACCGCCCGGTGCCGTCTGTCCCCCCCTCTCCGCGGGCCCGCGGGGCTCCCCCGGCCTCCCCGAGCTCCGGGCGGCTCCGGGGGCTCCTCCCGCCGCCGGGGCCCGGGCGGGGCGGTCTGGGAGCGGGGAGGCGCCGGCCGGGGCTGTGCGCTCCGGAGCCCGGCGCACCTGATCGCAGCGCGCACAGCCCCGGGGGGAGCCCCGCCGCTCCCGGGCCGGCCTGCAGCCCCCCGCCCCGCCCCTCGCCCGTGCCCGGAGGCAGCGGGGCAGCTGCAGCCCTGGCCCCCCCCTGCCCGGTGCGGAGCCCCACGCCCCGCTCCCCCTCGCCGCGTTACGCGCGGGGCTCCCCCGGCCCGGGGGGCTCCGCGGGACTCCCCGACACGTCCCTGTTCACGGGGGGGTCTCGGGCGGCCGGGACGGAGCGGGGGGGGTCTGGCCCTGGATGTCGGCGCTCCCCGCGCCGCCGGGAGCGCGACCCCCGCCCCGGGGTAGGGAACAGCCGGGGCGCCCCGGGGGTGGCGGGGGGGCGGCGCAGAGGCTCCCCGGGGGCCGGGGCCGGGCCCGGGCCCCGCAGGGCTGTGGTTAATGTGTAATTCGGAGCATATGGTATTTTCCAAAGGCGGGCAGTTGTGCGGCTCGCGGGGGCCGGGGCCGACGTGCTAATAACGCTGGATGACTCGCGGGGCCGGGCGCGGAGGGCCGCGGTGATGGGCTCCTCGCTGGCTAATATTTGCTCTTCAAATATTTTACTTGAAAGGTTTACAACGTTGGTGTTTTTTTTTTTAATCTTCCAAGAAGGGGCCATCTGTGCCAATCCCTCGGCTGGAACACCGGGAGTCCCCGCCGGGGCACATCCACCACCCCGGGGGCCGCCTTCTATTTGTTCAACACCCAAAATAAATTCAGCCAATGTAATAAAAGCGAAGCTGAATTTATGATTGAACCCCATATGTCCCTGTTTGCTTTGCGGGAGAGACGCGGGAGCGAAGCCCCCTCGAGGGGCTCCGTCGGGGGATGCCCGGGGACGCTCCGGGGCGCCGGGATGTGGCGGGGCCGTGCTGTCCATCGGCCGCTGGTGCTGAAATAATGGCGCTCACGCCGGGACCGACTCTGTGCCCGGCCCGGGGGGCCCAGAACCACCCCCCAGCCCCGACCGAGCCCCCTGGTCAGGCGCCTGCTAGGCGCGGTCACCATCGGGCCGCCCCTTCCTCTCCATCCTCCTCTTCCTCCTGCCCCGTGACATCACGGCCCCTCTCCCTCGGCTGCAGCCCCGCACCGCACCCGCACTCAGCACCCGCCCGGCTCCGAGGACAGTCCGGTTCAGCTCCATCGAGGCTCCACAGGTACCTCCTTGCGCCGCCAGGGCATTCCCGCTCTCCTGTGCATCAACACCTGCGTGTGTGCGTGTCAAAGTTGTAGGAACTCCCTGTGGGAATTGGTGGTGAAGATGCATTAACATGGAGAAGCTTTGGGCGACCTCTGGGAATAACCGGCTCTGGTCCAGCCTCGCTGCTGCATGCTGATTCCTGGTCCCCGTGCTGCACGGAGACCAGGCTCAGCCCGGCTCCGGGATCCCTCGGCACGACCCGAGAGGGACCGAGGGCTCACAGCTCGGCTTTCCCAGTGCTCCCATTGCTCCGTGGGGAAAGAAATCCACCTGTCACCTCCCGGCCCAGCACCGGCCAAGCCAGGGATTGCCGGGGGACCTGCGCTGGCCCCGAGGGGACACGTGTCCTGCTGGTACCACTTGTTCCTTTCTTCCCTCCCTGGAGCAGCCTCCTGTGCTTTGCTCCAGGGTGATCCATCCCCTTCCTGAGCAGCACCTCACCTTTGCTGCTCACCTGCAGGAAACCTGTGGAGTCGTCCCCGTTGTTGGATTTATTTTTGTTTTCCTAATTTTCGTGCTGAGGGTTGGTGTCTCCAAGAACACCCCCAGGCTGTGCGGGGAAGAGGTGCAGTGGGACTTGGGGACTGCACACTGGGGGTGTCGAGGGGTTTTCAGGGTGTTCCAGCTGAAATTCCAGATGAACCAGAGGTGCCAGCCGGGCTCTGGCAAGGCCGTGGTGGCAGCAGCAGCTCAGGCTTGTGGCACCTCTGTGGCTCCGCTGTTGCTCAGCAAGGGAGTCCAAGGGAGTGCTGCAGGCGCCGGGAACGGCTCAGCCACTCGGGCTCCGTTCCACAGTTGGCGCAGACAGCATTCCCAGCGTCTCCCCAGCCTCTCCAGAGCACCCTGAGCTCTTTGATCCGCTGTGCCCGGAGCGCAATGACTTCCCAAGCTGCCCTCACGCGCTTCCATCCTCTGCTCCCTATTCCTGTCCTGCCCCCCGCCCCCCCCTCCTCACAGAGGGAACGTGGCCGAGCCCTGGACACCGGCACCGATTTATCTCTCAGCAGCCGCCGTCTCCTCTTGGCGATTCCCAGGCACCGACAGCCCCTGAAGCCTCACCACGATGCAACACCGAGGTGAGGGACGCGGCGGCTCCGGGGCGGCTCCGGGTGCGGGGTCCTGGCATTCCTGGCCCCGGGGGAATCTGGGACGTGCCCTGACAAACGTATCCAACCTCCAGCTGATTTACCGGTGGCTCCGCAGAGTCCTCCCGGCCTCCCGGCGCGGTCCAGCCCACCCCAGTCGGTCAACTCCCTTTGCCGCTGCCCTCCCCAAACCCTCCCCGCGCTCTTCCGTGGGGTATTTTCCTGCTGGCACCACCTGGGCTGGTTCTCCCGTTCCCTGCCTGCTCCTGCCGCGCTCTGCCTGCACCCACCACCCAGCAAACAATCCCAGGTCCCTCCAAGCCCCAACTCCTGCTGTCCACCTCCCCCTAAACCCCTCCACGGGTTCCCAATGCCACTGCTCCTGGTCCCGTCCCTGGGGCTCTCCTGGGAAGCCGGAGAGGGAAGGACAGGCAGCTCCCCTCTCCTACCCAGCCCTGTCCCCCTCCCCAGGGCCCAGCGGCGTGAACCAGCTGGGGGGGCTCTTCCTGAACGGCCGCCCCCTCCCCACCTGCAAGAGGCAGAGGATCATCGAGCTGGCGGCGAGCGGGCTCCGCTCCTCCGACATCTCCCGCAGCCTCAAGGTGCGTGTGATCGGGGAGGTGGTGGAGGGGTGCGTGGTGTTCTCCTTCTCCCCCAAATCCTGCTGAGCTTTCCCGCCCCATCCACAGGTGTCCAACGGCTGCGTCAGCAAGATCCTGGGCCGCTACTACCGCACGGGGGCCGTGGGGCCCAAGGCCGCGGGGGGCAGCAAGCCCCGCATGGCCACCCCCGAGGTGGTGGCCAGGATCGCGCGGCTGAAGCTGGAGCGGCCCGGGCTCTTCGCGTGGGAGATCCGCCGGCAGCTGCACCGCGAGGGGACCTGCAGCGGCATCGGCGCCCCCAGCGTGAGTCCTGCGGGGGCATCGGGTCACGCACGGCCGGGGCGGGGAGTCCGACCCCACCGCTGGGGGCTGGAGGCGGCGGGGGGATGTGAGAAGGGTACACAGGGAAGCTCTCGGGGCCGTGGGAAGGACGCCCCGGGAAGGGCTCTGGGTGATGGGAAGGGACTGAGAACGGGAAGGACCTGCGGGGGCAGTGGAAAGGGTGAGCAGGGAAGGGCTCAGAGCCATGGGAAGGGCTCAGGGCAGTGGGAGGGACGCACAGGGAAGGGCTCGGGAGAAAGGAAGAGCTCGGAGCAGTGGGAAGGACTCAGGAATGGGAAGAATAACGTGGGAAAGGGATCGGTGCTGGGTCACGCGGAGCACGCAGGGAGGGGAAGGCAAATTAATCCTCCCCAGTTAAAGCAGAGCCCCGACGGCCACCCCGCAAGCCCGGCTGCCACGTCGGGCATCGGGACACCGTGGTGGCCCTGTGACAAGTGTCCCTGCTCGACAGTGCTCCCACCTGCTCCCACCCCTGGGGGGTCCTTGGCCCCCTGCCCGGGCACATCCCCTCTCCCCCTGCCCAGGTCTCTTCCATCAACCGGGTGCTGAGGAATCTGCACAGTGACCTGCGGCTGGCGGCCGAGCCCCGGGACCCGCGGCCACGGGGTGAGCCTTGATGAGGCGCTCCCAAAGCAGGGGGGCTCGGGACCAGCCCTGACCCTTCCCAGCCCCTCCAGGGAGCCCCCAGGGCCGGTTCCCCCCCCACCTTCTGCCTTTGTGTTCCCTCAGTGACCCCTCTGGCCGTCCCGCAGTCCCCCGGTTGCCACTCGCCCCCCGCAGCCGGCGCCACGGCCCCCCTGGGGGCTCAGCACCCTCCGCAGGGCTCCGAATCCGGCCGGAGGCTCCCGCCTGGCCCCCGGCACAGGAGCAGGACTGTGTTCTCCCGGCAGCAGTCGGAGGTGCTGGAGAAAGGTGCGTTTCCCACGGGATCCCGGCTCCGCGCCGGAACGGAGCAGCGCCATTCCCGAGGGAAGGCGTTGCCAGTTTCTGGACGGGCTCGTGGCCCTGTGAGGGCACGACCATCTCTGCCGTGCCCTGAACCATCCCAAAATGTGGACACTGGGGTCTGGCTGCGGCCGCACATCTGGCATCTCCTGCGGAGGTGCCAGAGGGTGTTGCCCCAAACAGGTTCATGTCTCCCCAATCCCCCTGGCAGAGTTCCAGCTGGGACAGTACCCGGACACCGTCACCCGGGAGAGACTGGCCGCGGCCACCCAGCTCCCGGACACGACCATCAGGGTAAGGGGGGACCCGCCGCGCTCCGGGTGGGACCCACCGCGTCCTGGTGTCACTGCTGGACCCCAGGATGGTGCCACCGGGCAGGACAGCTCAGCACTGCAGAGCTGTGGCACACTCCGTGGCACGCTCCGTGACACACGCTGTGGCGCGCTCCGTGGCGTAGCCCATGGCACACTCCACGGCACACCTGGCACTCCCCGGCACTCTCCATGGCACACCCCCCTCATACGCTCCTCCCGGGCGCCCTCACCAGCTCCAGACCGAGATCCTCGTGCTGCTGCCAAACCTCCCCCTGTTTGTGGCAGCCCCTTCCCCTCCAGCCCCAGAGCCCTGCCGGCCCCTGGGTGCCCAGGCAGCACCAGTGGCCTCTGTGTCTCCTGTCCGTGCGGGCATCCCGCACCACGGCAAAGCACGCACACGTGTGTCCCATGTCCCGCCCCGGGGAAACACCCAAAGCCCGCTGTGTGGCTCAGTGAGGTCGGGAAGATGCAGGACCAAACCCCTTCCTCTGCCCATGTCCATGCCCGTGCCCGGGGGTGTGACGAGCCCTTGTCCCGGGGTGCAGAGCTGTGCCAAGGAGCTGGAGCGCTCCCGGGGCGCGGGTGCTGTGGGAAGGGGGGCGGCAGCCTCACCTCCTGCCCCCTCCCCAGGTCTGGTTCTCGAACCGCCGAGCCAAGAGCCGGAGGGAGGCCAAGCAGCAGCTGGAGGCTGGCGGGGCAGGTGACAGCCCGGAGCAGCGGGGAGGGGACCCCCGAGGAGGGGGTGGGGTTCAGGGACCCTCCAGGGAGGGAGCGCGGCTGAAATTTGGCGCTGGGACTGCTGGGGTTGCTCCCCAGAGCCCTGTTGGGAGCTAGGGAAAAGACAGGGATCCTCTCTGTGACCCCCCGGTGAAAGTCAGACTTCCCCGCCCCAAAATCAGGTCTGGGGGCTGAGCGGTCCCCGAGGCAGGACATTTCCTTCCCTGCCTGTGCCCACGGAGGCTCCTGGTGCGACTGGATCTTGCCCCGCGGATCCGTGCACGCTTTCCATCCCACCTCCGCAACAGCCGCACAGGTAGGACACGGCCAGGGGCCCATCCTGCGGGGTGGTGGGGACACCTGGCCGGCACCCCAATAGGCTCTGGAGCCCACGCTCCCATTGGGGAGCCCTTTCTGGAGCCGTCCCAGAGGGTGACCCTCTGCCGGTCCCCTTCGGGGTGACCTGGTCCCAAAGCATCCCCACGGATGCTCTGGGACATCCCACTTCCTGGTCCCCGCACAGCCCCTCCCGGACACCCCCGCGGGCTCCCCGCAGCCCCTCCACGGCCACATCCACGGCCTCAGCTCCTTCCCGGGCCCCCCGGCCCCGCTGCACCTCTGCGCCTCCGGCCCCTGCGCCTGGGACGACGCTTGCTGCGGTAAGAGGGGCTGGGACCCCCGGGCACGGGCACGGTGGGAGCTGCCGGCGGGGCGCGGGACCTCCGGGGTGCGGGGGCTGTGAGGACCCCGTCCCTCTCCCCGCTGGCCCCGATCCCCGGCGATGCGGGGCGGCTGCTGGTGGCGGGTGTGCCCCGCCCCAGGGCAGAGCGGGGCTGGGGGCGAAGCTGTGCCTGAGCCCCGCGTCCCTCCCGCAGGTTTGCCTCCGGGCGGGAGCGCCCCTCCAGCGTCCTGGCAGCCCCTGGAGAGCCCCCCGTTCGCCCTGCTGCCCCCTGGGCCCCCCTGCCCCTCGGTGCCAGCCTGGTGCCCAGAACCCCGCTGAGCCCCCGCTGCCGCCGCCCCTCGCCAGCCCTCCGGAGCCCCTCGGCCGCCTCCACGGCCCGCGGTGTGGCTGGCTCTGAGGGGCCCTGGCAGGGCGGGAGGCCCCAGAGAGCCCCCTGCGTCAGGAGCTGAGGATTTCCGTGAGGGGGGATAATCGGTGACGGCTGGACCACCACGACCGGGACAGCCCCCGGGAGATCCAAACCACCCCCCGAGCCGGGGTGGATCACGGAATCAAGGGGCCCTGATGCGTCCCGGGAGGGACCAGGCTCCAGCATCTTCTCCAGAGCCACCACAGCCCCTT
>JAYRBT010000042.1:269599-280691 GCA_036023395.1 Myiotriccus ornatus
CCCGGGGGGGTCAGGGTGGTCCTGGACAGGTGGTCAGAACGGGGGTTCTGGGGAAGGTCGGAGTGGGGGTCCTGGGGGGTCACGGTGGTCTTGAAAGGGTCAGGGTGGGAGTCCTAGGATGTGGGTCCGGTGGGGGACCTTGGGGGATCGGGATGTGGGTTCTGGGTGCATCAGGATGGTCCTGAGGGCGTCAGGATGGGGGCCCTGGGGGGGAGGGTGTCACAGTGGTGCCCGGGGTGGGGGGTCAAGCTGGGCGTCCTGGGGGTGGTTCATGATGATGTTCCTGCTCCTTTGGTGTCCTGGGGTGGGGCTGGGGCTTCCAGGATGACATTCCAGCCCATCCACTCTCTCCTGTCCCTCCCAAACATTTCTCTCCCCCTCTTTCACTGTTCCCTTCCGCAGACCGCCCAGGCCATGGAGAAGTTCGGGATGAGCTTTGGGGGCGGCCCCAGCAGGAAGGACCTGCTGGACACCATCGAGGAGCAGAAGCAGCAGCTGCTGCGGTACCAGGCGCGGCTCAAGGACGTGGTGCTGGCCTACAAGAGCCTGCTCAAGGAGAAGGAGGCGCTGGAGGCCAGCCTGAAGGTGCTCTCCGTGTCCCACGAGGGCCATCTCCCAGCGCCTGGCCCCAGAGACCCCCTGGATGACCGGAGCTCCGAGCACAGCGAGGACAGCGCGGGCACGGCCACCAGCGCCGACACGGCGGCCAGCGGGACCAGCAGGGACATGGCGGCCAGCGGGACCAGCAGCACTGGGGACACCGCGGCCGGTGTGAGCAGCAGCACCGGGGACACTGCAGCCGCCGCGAGCAGCGTGAGCTGCACCGGGGCCGACGCGGGGCCTGAGGAGGACAGACCCGCAGCCGCCGCGGCCCAGAGAGCCGAGGAGCCTCCCGGCCCCGAGGGGGACCTCGGCGAGTCCGAGCGGAGGCTCGTGCAGCTGAAGGCCCAGCTGGCCACCCTGACGAGCGCGCTGGCCACGGTGACGCAGGAGAAGTCGCGCATGGAGGCCTCGTACCAGGCGGACAAGCGGCAGGTGCGGCAGGAGCTGGAGGAGGCGGCGCGGCGGGCGCGGGCCGAGGCGGAGCGGCTGGCGCGGGAGCTGGGGGTGCTGCGGGAGCAGCTGGCGGAGACCAAGGCCCGGCTGATCACGCAGCAGCACGAGCGGGCGCGCGAGCAGGGCGACCACGCCGAGATGCTGCGGGAGCTGCAGGAGCTGCTGCGCGCGGAGCGGGAGCTGCGCCGCGACGCGGAGCTGCGGCTGGAGCAGGGCCGGGACGCGCCCGCCGGCAGGGCCGGGGCGCCCGAGCGGCCGCAGGGCCACGAGCAGCACGTCCGGCAGCTGAGCCAGGAGCTGGAGGAGCTCAAGAGGGAGCTGCAGGGGGTCCGGGAGGAGAACAGCAAGGCTGACCCCCGCATCCAGCAGCTCCAGGAGGAGATGGCCGGGCTCAAGAACCACTTCCAGGTGCAGCTGGTGCAGGAGATGAAGAAGGTGAGTCCTGGCTGGGAATGGTGGGGGGCGTGTTCAGGGATTTGGGAAGGGTTTGGGGCTGGAGGAGCCAAATTTCCCCTCCCAGTCCATCAGAGTCCACTTTGGACAAGGGCCTGGTGGGACAGGACACAGGGAATGGCTTCCCAGTGCCAGAGGACGGGGTTAGATGGGAGATTGGGAAGGAATTGCTGGCTGGGAGGGTGGGGAGGCCCTGGCCCAGGTTGGCCGGAGAAGCTGTGGCTGCCCCTGGATCCCTGGAAGCGTCCAAGAGCAGGTTGGACGGGGTGTGGAGCAATCTGGTCTGGTGGAAGATAGGTGGGAGTAGTGGATCTAGTGGCAGGGCGTGGGAATAGAGGATCTGGAGGGTCCCTTCCCACCCAAACCATTCCACAATTCCAAATACACAAATCCTCAAAAAGCTGAGGCCGGCTGGTGTCTCCTGCAGGATTCCTGGGGAAGGGGAGGCCCCGCAGTGGTTTGGGGTGGGGCAGAGCAGGGACTGAGCTCCCTGTGCCCCCCATGCTGCCCTGACCCTGCCCTGTCCGTGCCCCCAGACCGCCCAGGCCGAGGAGCAGCTCCGGCACCGCGCGCAGATGGAGGAGCGGCGCGTGGCCGACCTGGAGGCTCAGGTGTCCCAGGCGTCCGAGCTGCTGGGCACCTACGAGAAGGCCAAGCAGAAGGACCAGCAGGTCATCCAGAAGCTCAAGGACCGCATCGTGCAGCTGGACCTGGAGAACAAGACCTTGGCCATCGCCGCCTCCAGCCGGGCCCCGGGGGACATCCACGGTGAGGAGGCCAACCTGGACGTGAACGTCCTCAAGGACAAAATGGAGAAGCTGAAGAAGCTCCTGCAGGCGGCCACCGGGAAGAGCCAGGTGGACGGGGAGGAGCCGTGCGAGCCGGAGCTGCCCAGGGGCTCCGGGGACGGCGAGAAGGCCACGGCCGGGTACTACCAGCAGGAGCTGAGGCAGCTGAAGGAGGAGTTCGAGCGCTACAAGATGAGGGCCCAGCTGGTCCTCAAGAACAAATCCAGCAAGGACATCAACCTGGCCAAGGAGCTGGAGGAGGCCCAGGAGCAACTGGCGGAGCTCAAGGAGAAGTACGTGGCGCTCCAGCTGGCCTCGGATGACGTGGAGAGGCAGCACCGGCAGGACATGGAGGCCAAGAAGCAGGAGCTGTCCCAGCTGCAGCAGCTGCACCGGCAGGAGCTGGAGAGGTGCCAGCTGGAGTACCGGGAGCGGGCGCTGCGCCTGGAGGATGAGATGCACAAGCAGCGGGACCGGGCGCTGGCCGTGCTGGCCGAGAAGGACCAGGAGCTGGAGCGCCTGCGGGCCCTGGCGCTGCCCCACGCGCTCCAGGCCTCCCGCGGCAACCCCGACGGCCCCCACGGCGACTCCCCCGGCCACGACTCCTCCGAGGTTCTCCCGCAGGCCCTTCCCCTGCCCTCCGGCTCCGAGCCCACCTTCTTGCTGTACGCGGAGCAGCTGGCGCGCAAGGAGGTGGAGGTGGCGGCGCTGCGCAAGCACAGGCACGGCCTGGAGGCGCAGCTGCACCAGCTCCGGGAGAAGGCCTTGGCCGAGGAGGAGAAGCACCGCGAGGAGGTGGCGGCCCTGCAGAGCGAAATCCAGAAGAACGTCCGGGACAGGAGCAGGGAAGGAGCCAACCTGGAGTACCTGAAGAACATCGTGTACCGGTTCCTGACGCTGCCCGACGCGCGGGGCCGGCAGCAGACGCTCACGGCCATCCTGACCATCCTGCACTTCAGCCCCGAGGAGAAGCACAACATCGCCAAGCGCTCGGCCCAGGGTGGCTGGTGGCTCCACGGGAAGAGATGAGGGGGCGGCTCTTACTCCCTTTTCCGTGGGAACGTCCCAGTGATTGACCAAAACCACTTTGCTCGTGGTGAAACCTCCTCCCGACCGCACCCGGAGCCCCCGGTCAAGATTTGGGCTTAAACTGGTGTTTGTAGCACTACTTTGCGGTGGAATTGTGCCAACCCTTCCACCCTGGCTTGGGAATTTGCTCTGAGTTGGGACTTGATTTAAAACCCGTGGAACTGAAGATCCTGATGCTTTTTTAAAGATGATTTTAAAATCATCCTGACCTGTCAGGCGTGGGTTAGGGTGGAACTCACTTGGATCTTCAAACTCCAGCCGGGCTCGTGACTCCAAAGATTAAAAGGAACGTGGGAAGCACTTTAGATGGAGCTAAAATAGCACCAGACCATGAAAGGCTCAAGAGGATGAGGCTTAATGCAGAAAATCTTGAGCATTTTCCCTGAAGTTTCTTCTCTAGAAGAAATTTAAGGTGGATGTAGCCCCAGGCCCATCCCACGGCTCAGGTGTGCTCTCCTTCCTGCCCAGGGATCCTCTCTGGAATTCTCAGTGATTCCAGAAGGAGAAAGCATCTCCTGGGTGTCGAAGTGGAACCTGTGATGGTGCCAGGGATGATTCCCCACCCCAAGGTGCCACATGGCTGACCAGGAGTTGGAGCTGCCTGACCCTGTTTGGGAGCAGGAAGCAGAGGAAAGGCTGGAATAGGTGCCCTGCTCCTCGTTTCTGGGAGTTCCAGGGAAGTTTTGCTGCTGTGCAGTGCTGTTCCTGGAAGGAAGGCCTTGTTCCTGCTGGGATGGAGCGGGGGGGGCAGGGGAGGGCAGCTCCAGGCAGGGCCTGCGGAGGCCTGGAGGTTCTTCCCTAATTTCCGCGGGAATTGGTGAAGGAAGGAAGCCAGGACATCCTGAAACCCACTCCCTGAGCCCCAGGAGGGATGTTTTGCTGGTGGCCCTGGAACAGGCTCTTCCCAGCTCTGCTCAGCTGGAGCTTCCAAACTTTCTCATCTGCACAGGCAAAACATCTCTGTGGTGTTGTTTCCCTGCACCTTGTTTGGGATTAAACCTTGGCTACTAAAGCTCAGCTTCCCCAGCCCAGAGTGCAGGGCGAAGTCTGGATTGACACCCCCGGGTGGTCCTGGAGTCAGACGCAGGTCGGGGAAGCAGCTCCCGGTGCTGGACTGCCCAGGGTGGCCTTGGGAAGGAGCTGCCCCACCTTGGGAAGGGCAGCTGGCACAGCAAAAACTCCAGTCCCACGGCAGGATCCTGCCCTGCCCTTGCAGTTGGAGCTCTGGGAGCTGTAGGAGCATCAGTCTGGAGGAGGGATGTGCTGTGTCCCCTCACAGCTCAGGGAAGGGCCTGGATGTTCCCTGTCCCCGGGCTGGGAAAAGGGGAGCTGCCATATCCCCAGGGGGACAGGCTGGGGGTCTCCCATGTCCCCAGCCCATCCCAGGGGACCCACCAGTGGCCTGGGACAGGGATCCTGAGACAGGGATCCTGGGGTGCTGCAGCCACCCCTGACAGGGACACTGGAGTGCTGCAGCCACCCTGGCACTTCCAGGGATAGGGACCCCGGGGCGCAGCATCCCTCCTTGCCTCCTTGGCTGTCCTGGTCCTGCCAGCAGCCAAATTCCCTGGATTCCACTCCCACTAACTCAGCCCTTGGTGCCAATTTCTCCTCAACAGAGTCCTCAGGGAAAACGTGCCCTGGGCAGGACCTGTCCTGCTGGGATGGAGGGAACTGGATAGGAAAGGGAGAGTTTGTCCCACGAGTGTTTGAAATGCTTCTCAAGGGTGCAAGTGTTGGCTCAGCCAGGGAAGAGCCTGGACCCTGCTCCCAGTTTGGAAAGGTTGAATTAAGTGGTGCCTCTGGAACAACAGGGATGGCTCCAGCTCTCACCCTGGAGCCATTCCCAACAACACCGGAGGGAGATGGTGCCTCCTGCTTCAGCTTTGCTGCTCAGGCTGAGGGGATGATCCCTGTTCTCCCTCTGCCTTGTGCTCTCCTGGAGGGTGAAGAGACCTGGAATGGATCCCAGGTGTGGTGGGGATCAATGTGGGATCCAACTGGGAGGGCAGGAACAAGGTGGGATCCATCTGGGAGACGGGGATCAACGTGGGGTCCCAGGTGGGAGCAGGGGAACAAGGTGGGATCCAGTTGGGAGCACACATCCACTGTCCATTGATCCCCTGATCCATCCGTGGACGATGGAGGAAAACAAGGAAGCAGCTGCCTGGGAGCAGCTCCAGGAGCTGCCAAGCTGAGTCCCCTGTGTTACTGTCACCCTCGTCAGCTCTCCTGGTGCAATTCTTCCCCTGCTCCCTTCAGCCCCTCTCCCTCCTCCTCCCTCCCTCGCTCAGGCCTTCCCCCACATCCCTCCCTCCCTCTTCCCTCTCTTCCTTCAGCCAATATCCCTGAAATAAAGGTAAATCCCTGTTTGAGGCAGGACTCTGGTGGCTGTTGGTGATGGGCCGGGCAGTGCTTGGAGATCAGAACATCCTTGGGCTTAAAACTGTAACCAAATTACTAAATCCCTTCATTTCCTGAGGTCCCTGTGAGTGTGGGAATGGGAATGCTTCACTCCTGCACCTTCAGGGCTGCATCTGTGCCGGGGAGAAGATGAAGAGGAGTCTGGCACTGAGAATCCCAGGAAGGTTTGGGTGGGAAGGGACATTAAAGTCCAGTCAGTGCCACCCCCTGCCATGGGCAGGGACACCTTCCACTAGCCCAGGTTGCTCCAAGCTCCATCCAACCTGGCCTTGGACACNNNNCTCTTCTCCAGGTGAACCCCCCCAGCTGTCCCAGCCTGGCTCCAGAGCAGAGGGATCCAGCCCTGGGAGCAGCTCCGTGGCCTCTCTGGACTCCTCCAGAAGGACAAGGAGCTCTCGGTGCCGTTCCCTCCCTCCCCATATGCCGAGGGGTGTCCAAGTGCTCTCCTGGGCTCCCCAGCCAAGGTGCTGATCCCTCCCTGCTCCCAGGGCTGGGATGATCCGCCTGCACCTCGGGGAAGCTCCTCCTGCCCCGGCTGGGCAGGTTCCTCCTGCTGCGTCGTGTCTGGGTGCCCACAGAGGGTGTGGAGCGAGCCCCGACAGCAGCGGCAGCGGAGCTGCTCCAGTGCCAGCGCTGCCGGCCCATCCCGGGCTGTGCCCAGTGCAGGAGGAGCCGGGAAGGCTCCGGGCTCCCACCATGGCCGACGGAGAGGAACAGCCGTGGGCTCTCTCGGATACGCAGGTAAATCCACGTGCGTGCGGGAAGCCCTCTGGAGACCTGGGAATGGCGCTGCCGAGCGCTCAGATCCCATTCCAACAAACCCTGGCCGAGGGGGTCCCCCCACGCCGGGACTGCGGCAGCGCTGGGACCGGCAAAGGGGTCGTGCTGGGCCGGAGCGGCTCTTCCCAGGCTCCTGCCCCGCTGTCCCGGTGACTCAGCCCCGACATCCACCCTGCCCCGACGGTCGCTCCGGTTCCTCGGCGGCAGCTCCAGCAGCGCCGTCTGGGAGCCGCTCCCGGTGCGGCCCCGGGCGGGACGCGGCTTCTTGGCGCTCCCCAGCCTCGGGCGAGGGAATCCGGGATGCTGTGAAGGGAATCTCAGGAGGAAAACTCAGCAGGATGGAGCAGGACCGCCCCCCGTGCAGCCACAGCCGAGGGGCTGGCCTTTCTCGGGGGAGAAGGCCCCGAACCTTCCACTGCCCCCTCAGCCCTGGCACAGCCTTTCCGGGGAACCAGCTTTCCCGGTGGTTTTGGGCACCGGCTTCGCCCAGGGATGCCCGAGGGAGCGAGTCTGGCCGTGCCGTGGGGCTCCACATCCCCCGAGCCGTGGGGCCACCGAAGCTCCCGGAGTGGCCCCGCTCCGGGACTCGCGAGCCCGCGCTCCCTGCGTGTCTCCCTCAGGTCCTGGTGCTGATGGGAATCTCCCTCCCGGCCGCGCTGCTCAGGTGGGTCCTGGCCCGGCTGCCGGGGCTGGAACCGGGGCTTGGCAGCTGCCCTGCCGCGACATTTGTCACCAGCCCTGCCGGGACGTTTGTCACCAGCCCCGTCTTTTCCAGCCTCCTGGGCAGCGGATCCATCCTCGCTGTCGCCTCCCGTCAGGGGCGGTGCTGCCACATCCAGGTGAGTGTCACCGGCTCCGGAGCATCCAGGTGAGTGTCACCGGCTCCGGAGCATCCAGGTGAGCGCCACCAGCGGTGCTTCCACATCCAGGTAAGTGCCACCGGCAGTGCTGCCACATCCAGGTGAGTGCCAGCAGCTTCCAGGAGCGCAGGGCTCCGAGGCAAAGCCAGGCCAGCCCCGGGATAAAGCCTCGGGAGAGGAGCAGGAGGTGCGGGATGTCCAGCACTCGCTCCAGCCCCCCGGGAGCAGCCGGTGCCAGCCTGCGGAGGGCTGTGGGAGCTCGAGGGCTCTCTGCCATCCGACCTGACGCCGTGCCCCCTCCCCAGCTGCGGCCCCTGTCCCTGCTGGCCCTGGCAGATTTCCTGGCCGCCGCTGCCCTACTGGGCACGGCCACTCTGCAGCTGCTGCCGGCCCCGCTCGCTGTCCCCGCGTACGCCGCCTGTCCCTACGGGCGGATGCTGGTCACGGTAAGGGGGCACCGGGGGCCGGGACCCCCCTGGGCCGCCGGGAGCGGCTGAGCCCCGTCTGCGGGCTGGGATGGACGGACAGGGGGCCCGGGTGGTCAGTGGCCACCGGCCAGAGAGGCCACCCGGTCCCTCCGCGGGGGCAGGAGGGAAGGGGCTGGAGGGATAGCGAGGGGTTGGGCTGCAGGGCTCGGGGAGGGAAGGGGCTGGTGCGGCGTCGGGGTGCAGAGGGAAGGGGGAAGGTGCCCTGGGGGCGCTGCGCACAGCAGGACCGACTCCCTCTCCTTGTTCCTCTCCTCCTCCAGACCTTCTACTCCGTCTCGTTCCTCATGGTCGTTGTCTACGCCTACGAGTCCTATCGCACCGTCCTTGGCGGCAGAGCCCGGCCCCCGGCAGCGCTGCAGGTCCGTGACCTCACCCGCGTGAGCCGGGCATCTCCCTGCCCACACACAGCCCTGTCAGGACCTGGGCATTGCCCTGTCAGGACCTGGGCATTGCTCTGCCCACACACGGCCCTGCCAGGACGGGGGGGGCAGCGAGGGGATCCAGGACAGCACCGTTCCCTGGGGCACTGGGGGTTCCCCTCATGCCGGTGAAAGCGGGGCTGGATCTTCGGCTGCTGCCGCTCCTGCAACCCAGACTCAGGGCAGGATCCTCCCGCAGGAATGGGGCCGGTGCCTGGAGAGCGCGTGGCAGGGAATTCCCTACGTCCTGGCCTGGTAAGTGCCCCTCTCGACCCCCCCGCCCCAGGCTGTCCCAGGACACCCCAGGACATCCCGGGACACCCCCCCCCTCCGTCTCTCAAGGCTGGTGCCGGCGCTGACGCTCCTGGGGCAGCTCCTCTCCCGCGGCTCCTCCGGCACCGACATCGTGCCCGTGGTGCCCTGGCAAGGGAACGGCTCCCACGACACCTTCGGGCTGTACTGCTCCAGGTCCGGACCCGGGGGGGCCGGGGGGCATCCCCTCCCTGTCCCCCACGGGACACTGCCGGGGGTGGAGGCGTTGGGCCGGGGGGATTTGGCGCTGGGGGATTTTGGGTTGTAAGGGGGGGGATTTGGGGTTGGAGTACTAGGTTTGGGGTGGGGTTTGGGGATTGGGACATTTTTGGTTGGTGTGGGGGATTTGTGGTTGGGGTAACTTGGGTTGTAGTGGGGGATTTGTGGTTGGGGTATTTAGGTTTGGGGATGGGGTGGGGGGTTTGGGGACCACCAGCAGCATCCTCCATCCTTTTCCGTCCAGCTGCCTGCTCCTCATCCACCCTGCCCAGGACATCTGCTACCAGGTGAGCACTGCTGGGTGCCCATCCCTCCCTGCCCTCCCGAGCTGCCCACCCACCCCGCCTGGGCGGGGGGCTCCGGGGGGTGCAGGCGCTGCCGGAAGGCCAGGACAGGGGTGTCCCCGTGTCCCCCTTCCAGCAGAGGCACAGGGGCAGCTCCGGCAGCTCCCGGGCCGTGGGGTCACGGCACAGCTCGGGGCAGGGCTGCCCCGGCCCCACGGAGTTCCCGTTGCCTCCCAGTACATCGGTGAGAACGACGTGGGGCTGGCGGGGAAAATCATCTTCCTCCTGTACCTGCTGCTGGTGCTCGGCTGCTGCACGGTGAGGGCACGGGGCAGGGCTGGGGCTGGGGGCCGGGACAGCCCCGCTGACCCCCCCCGGACCCCTCCCCAGCTCCTGTACCGCCGGGTGAGGTTCCGCTGCCGCAGGACCGTCGCGGTGCCTTTGCTGCCCCTGGAGAGGGACGGCGGCTTCGGGGGTGGGAGCGGCTGCAGCGTCAGCAAAGCCTCCCGCTGCTTCCAGCTGGTCTTCCTGCTCTGCTGGACGCCAGGCAAGTCCGGGTGGGGGTGTCCCAGGACCCCCACAGCCCTGCAGGGTCACGGTGGGGGTGTCTCACCAAAAAGTGTCCTTTTGTCTCCCACCCACAGCCTTCCTCCTCACCCTCCTCTCCTTCACCAGCATCAAACCTGCCTCGGTCTTTGTCCTCTACGTTGCTGCAGTGAGTAAAACCCCATTTCCAGGGCTCCCGAGCCGGATTTTTGTCCCCACCCAATGTGTCAATGGTGCTGGGCCCCGCAGGGCCAGGGGCTGTGACAGGGCTTGGGGACAGCCTGGTCCCTGCAGGGTGAGGACACAACCCTGGGCCCAGCCTGGCTCTTCCCACCGGGTTGGAGGTTGGGGTTTCACCCTTTGGCTCTTCCCAGGGCTTTGATGTGGTTTAATTAACCACATCAAGAGGAAAGACAACTCCCATGTCCCTGTGTCACCTGTCCCTGTGTCACCTGAACTGGGCTGGTCCCGGGGTCTGCGGGGACGGGGAATGGCAGCACTGGCTCTGCTCTCTCCCTCTCTCCCCCAGGCCCTGACCGTGTCCCTCCAGGGCTTCCTGCACAGTTTGGTCTATGGCTGGACGAGGGAGAACTTCCGTCGGGAGGTGCTGGGCAGGAGCCCCCCCCTGCAGCCCTCCCGGGGCCTCCAGGCTTTCTACGACGAGTCCCTGGGGGCTGTTCCCTGAGCTACCACCTCGTCCCGCTCCCCCCAGGCTGCCCAGAGCCAAGGCAGGATCTGCACGTCCCTGGCTGCTCGTGGAATCATGGAGTGGTTTGGGTGGGAAGGGACTTAAAGCTCATCCAGTGCCACCCCCTGCCACGGGCAGGGACAGCTCCCACAGCTCCCTGTCCGGGCAGGACCTCCCTGGACTTGGCCCCTCGTGTCTGGAAAGGTTTGAGGGCACAGGAGGTGCTGGGCAGGTTCCCACAGCGAAATGAGCGTCCCATTTACTCATGGTAATCAGCCAGTTTTGTGATCCTGCATCCCCTGCTTCCCTCCAGCCCATGGACTAGGTGAGACTTGGAGCTGTTAAACAGGGATTTAATCAGACTGCAGAGTTTATAAGGCATTTTTTATTCTACACAATGGCTCGGATAAGCCAGGATTTGGGAACGGGACAGGGCTGAAAACCTGGTGGGAGGTGAAGGGGGCAGAGAGAAAAATGGACAGTGTGGAGGAAAGGGAAAAGGATGATCCTGGAGTGAGACTATTTACAGTGGCCTGGAGGGACAGGACACAGGGAATGGCTTCCCAGAGCCACAGGGCAGGGTTAGATGGGATATTGGGAAGGAATTGTTGGCTGGGAGGGTGGGGAGGCCCTGGCCCAGGTTGGCCAGAGAAGCTGTGGCTGCCCCTGGATCCCTGGGAATGTCC
>JAYRBT010000042.1:333754-344302 GCA_036023395.1 Myiotriccus ornatus
CCAGAGAAGCTGTGGCTGCCCCTGGATCCCTGGAAGTGTCCAAGGCCAGGCTGGACGGGGTTTGGAGCAACCTGGGCCAGTGGGAGGTGTCCCTGCCCATGGCAGGGGGTGGCACTGGGTGGGATTTAATGTCCCTTCCCACCCAAACCATTCCACAATTCCATGATTGTAATGACACAGGGAAGGTGGAGACAAAGACAGAGGTTTCAAGGAGCAAATTCCTCCGGGTCACTGTGGCTGACCTGGATGGGGCAGTTTTTGGAAGCACTGCAGTCCCATGGGCAGACGAGGCACAGCAGTGTTTCCAGAGCCCAGGGAGGCACAGGAGAGGGGAGAGAGGGTTTGACCTTATGAGAAGCTGGGAAGCTTTTGGAATAAATAAAGGCGAAGCAGGAAGAGTGGACTCTGTCTAAATCCAGATGGAAACCTAGTTTTGGCTCTTCAGAAAAGGTTATGAGAGTTTGTGAAATGGAAGGGGGAGAAACTCGATAGGTCTGGAAGGACGTGCGGCTCGGGATGGTGTGAGCTGGGGAAAGGGAATCATCAAATCCCTCCTTCTGGAGAGGCTGGGATGGAAGTTCCTGAAGTTCAGAAGGGAACTGAAAGGAGAAAAACTCCACAGTAAAGCCCCATCCAAGCAGAATGTGTGGAATTGAGCACCTGGAGGGAGACCTGGAGCAAGAAGGGAAAGCGTGAACTCTTGGAATGTCGTGGCTGTTTGGAATGAATTGGTGATGTAGTGAGGTGTCCCCAAAACCTGCTGAGACCACAGGGTGGGGAGAGCAGAACTTCCAGGGGTGTCAGAGGGTGCTTTGGGGGACAGAGGGTGAGTGTCAGGTGAGGTGAGTTTCCTGCAGCCTGGAAACCAGCAGGACTGGGACGAGGTGCCTGAAGGGGAAGGATGAAGTGATGGATCAGGACCTGGGGGTGTGGAGGCTGCAGGAACAGAATGTGCTGGAACAAGGAGAGGTTTCATTTCTCTCCTGTGCACAGAGAAGCACCACACACGGATTTTTAGGAATGGTGGATGCCTTTTGCATGGAGCAATGAGCCAGAAAAAGGAGAAATGAGTCTCCATGTCCGCTTGAGGGCTCTGGGAAATGTAATGAGTGTAAAATCCCTGTGTATTGTAACCGTAATGCCCTGAGCTTTAACATCCTCTGAGCAGCAAAGAGCACAGAAACAGCATCACCAGGGCCTTGGGGTGGTTTGGGGAATTTTAGGACTGGAACTACATAAATACAAGGAGCCTGGTTGGGAGGTGAGTGGTGCTGGGAAAGGGGGCAAAGCTTCCAGCTGGCCTGGGAATATTTTAGTGGCTCATGGTGGGGGAAGAGCTTGGGTTGCAAAGATTGAAAAAGATCCTGATGTAGAAACCAGGTTTGATTAGAAACAAATAACCCTTTGAAGGTAAAAGCACATCCTCACAAGAGGGAATCAGTCATGGAATGGCTTGGGTTGGAAGAACCTTAAAGCCCATCCAGCCCCACCCCTGCCATGGGCAGGGACACATTCCACCAGCCCAGGTTGCTCCACCCCCCATCCAGCCTGGCCTTGGGCACTTCCAGGGATCCAGGGACAGCCACAGCTTCTCTGGCCAACCTGGGCCAGGGCCTGCCCACCCTCCCAGGGAAGAACATCTTCAGGAAGGGCTGTACCGAGGGAAGGTTTCCCAGGGAGTTCCCGCTGTCGTTGCAGGTATCCCAACACGGCCTGTGAGCTGCTGACCTCGGACGTGCCGCAGATCAACGACAAGCTCGGCGGGGACGAGACTCTGCTCAACATCCTCTACGACTTCCTGGATCACGAGCCTCCCTTGAACCCTTTGCTTGCCAGTTTCTTCAGTAAGACTATCGGGAACCTCATTGCACGGAAAACGGAACAGGTAGTGCTGGGCTCTGCCCTGGCCGGGGCACACGTGGTCTCCCTCGCTGCCCCCGGGAGCTCGGGGCAGTCTGAGGGTCGGGTTAGAGGTCGGAGTTCAAATGTAGTCTCCCAAAAGGTCTTGGAATTCGTCACTTGAGGGAGGTGCTGGCTTAGGCGGACACTTCCCAGAGTTTTGGGGTGGGATCTGCCGCAGTCGGGGTATTCCCGTGCCACAGCTGAAGGTTTATTTTCCATACTAAGGCATATTGAGGCATTCTGTGGTCATCAGAGCCTCAGTGTCATCCCTATAAAAGGGGTGCTAGAAGCACGGTCTGAGCAGGGATTTGGGAATGTGCACATCCCAGTTAAATACTGGTTTTTAAAATGAAGGCCGTCAGAGACTGAGAGAAAAGGACAATTCTCCAGCTTCACTTGATGCTCTTATCTCTGTGGCCTTGGGCTTCTTTGTGGTGCAGAGGAGACAAAAGTTGGCTATAAAGATTGTATTTAGTCCTGCCATGAGATAAGAACATTATTCTCCTGTTCTCTGGAGAGTTCCCGACCTCGTGGCTGCTGGGATCAGGGTTGGGTGGCTGGGGCATGGGGGTGAAGCCCAGGGGTTGTGTGTGGTGCTGGCAGCTGACGGGGGCTCCTTTCCTTCCAGGTGATTGCATTTCTAAGGAAAAAGGACAAATTCATCAGCCTGGTGCTAAAGCACATCGACACATCAGCCATGATGGACCTGCTGCTGCGGCTCATCAGCTGCGTGGAGCCCGCGGCGCTGCGGCACGACGTGCTCAACGTGAGGGCTGGGCCTGGGAGCTGCCCTGCTGGGCTCTGCAGCCAGGGATGGGCCCTGGGAGCTGCCCTGCTGGGCTCTGCAGCCAGGGATGGGCCTTGGGAGCTGCCCTGCTGGGCTCTGCCACGGGGGATGGGCCTTGGGAACTGCCCTGCTGGGTTATGCAGCCGGGGATGGGCTCTGGGGGGGACCAGAGTCCTGTGGGTCGCTGATTCTGAGAGCAGGCCCTGGCACAGGTTGGCCAGAGAAGCTGTGGCTGCCCCTGGATCCCTGGAAGTGTCCAAGGGCAGGCTGGATGGGGTTTGGAGCAACCTGGGCTAGTGGAAGGTGTGGATATAGGAGGTGGCACTGGATGGGCTTTAAGGTCCCTCCTAGCCCAACCCAACCAATTCCATGATTCCATGAGCTTTGCAGTCCATTCCAAACCATCCTGTGATTCCGTCATTCCATTGTTCTAAGATTCTGTCATTGCAGAAACCTCCAAAGTCTTTTTCCTTTTAATGAGTGTTTGGCGAGTTATTCCCAAAGCAGCTGGGAATGCATTTGGTTATTTTGAGGGATGCCACACATCCAGCAGTTGGCCTGGAACAGTTGGGTGGAGATGAGGATGAGCTTGTAGGGGAGTTTCCCAGAGTTATTTAGGTTGTAGTTCCATGGCAGGGTGGAAATCAGAATCCATCCCTGTCCGTGCTCGGGGAATTTGGGTCCTGCCTGTGGCTGGGATTAGGAGAGAGGAGGAAGGGCTTCAACTTCCTGAAAAGCTTCTCAAAGCTCCTCTTGTTCTGAGTTCTGGGAAATCAAACAAGGATTTTCTTTTCCTCCAGTGGCTCAATGAAGCGAAGATTATCCAGAGACTCGTGGAGCTGATCCATTCCAGCCAGGACGAGGACGTGAGTGTGACCAGAGTCTTGGTTCTGGGGGTGGGGGGTCCTGCAGGGTCTGTCCAGGAGACTCCCTGGTCCCTTTGGAGATGTCCTGGTGACTTGTGGAGGAGCTGAGGGACGACCTCAGGGTGTCCTGTCTACCAGAGCCCTTTGTTATGGTTTTAATTTGGTTTGAATCTGGTTTGTACTCCCAATTCCTTGGTTCATTTTGCTGCTGCCTCAGTTCATCTCAAACCTGCAGATAAGGGGGAACTTCACTGGCTTTAAGGAGGAACCTGCTATTCATTGAAAATATTTTAAAATTGACCGGTTGGTGCAATTCTCACATCTTTTAGCCCATAAGTAGAAATTCAGTCCTAAAATCAACAAGATGAGTTCTCTGAGCCCAGAAAAAGTGGCAGTGCCAACCCTGATTCCCTCAGCTCATCCCAGCCAAAATTACGCCTCTGGGAGGAAAATTGGGAAGTGCTCGTGGATCTGTGTGTCTGAGCAGAGCTGTCAGGAGTGATGCTGAATTGCAGCAGCTCCAGAGAGGCTTTGATTGATGGCCAGAACGAGAGGATTAATCCCTCAAAATACCCCTGCAAAGCCTTTGAATCCACAGTAATTAAGTTGTAAAGGGTTTTATCAAAGCATTTCTTTTTCTTCAGGCGGGAAACCTGAGGAGGGAGCAGGAAGGATGAAATGGTTGTGTTGGGAATGTGCAGGTTGAGGAGGGAGATTATAAAGAACCTTCATTTCAGCTCCTGAACTGCAGTTAATCATTAAGTTTGGGCCAATCTCCTTTTTGATTTTAAAATCTGTGAATGTTCTAATCAAGGGTGTATCTAACAGGGGAGTCACCTCCAGTGTGGTAGGAAAAATTGGGATTGATCCTTGTTGTTGCACTCCTGGCACAGTTCTGTTTCCCCTAACCGTGCTCTCTGTCCTTGTTCCAGAGGCAATCCAATGCTTCCCAGACCCTGTGTGACATCATCAGGCTGAGCAGGGACCAGAGCACGCAGCTCCAGGACGCCCCGGAGCCGGATCCCCTTCTCACAGCACTGGAATCGTGAGTACCCGGGCTGGGGCTCCCTCAGGCATCGCTCCGTGCCCCCGGGGCGCGTCCGGCCTGGCCACAGCTCCTGTGCCAGCCAGGGGGGTGCTCTGAACCACCCCTGCTGGAGTTTGGGGTTTGTGGCTCCATCTGAAGGCAGCAGGTGGGCCTCAGGGAGCCCAAAGTTCCTGATCTGGTTCATTGTGAGGCAAAACCCTCTCACATTGGAGAGGTTTCAGGCTGGGAGAGTTGGGGTGTTCAGCCTGGAGAGCAGAAGGTTGTGAGGGACCTCACAGCACCTTCCAGGGTCTGAAGTGGAAAGGGACTGGAATGCCAGGACAAGGGGGAATGGGTTCAAATTGAAAGAGGGGAAATTTAGGTTGGATATTGAGGAGGGATTCCTGGCTGTGAGGGTGGAGAGGCCCTGGCACAGGCTGCCCAGAGAAGCTGTGGCTGCTCCAGCCCTGGAAGTGTCCAAGGCCAGTTGGACAGGGCTTGGAACAACCTGTGCCCCTGGAAGGTGTCCCTGCCCACGGCAGGGGTGGGACTGTATGTCTCTAAGGTCCCTTCCCACCCAACCCATTCCAAAAGTCTGTGATGTCCCAAACAACGCTCAGTGTGAGCCGTGTGCGACCAGCGTTGATTTTTCCGGTTTACTCCATTCCCTTGGTGTTTTTCTTTGCTCTTTGTAATGTACATTTAAATTATTTATGTACCATGTTTTCTGCTTCTTGTATTTGCTTCAAACCTAAAATTTTCCTGGAGGTTCTCCACGAGATTGAAACCAGAACCAGGCTCTTTCAGGCCTGGAGGGAACATTTTGACAGGAAAAGGCTGAAAGGAGCTGTGCAGTGAACAGCAGAGCAGCTGCAGCTGGGGCTTCAAACTCCCCCTGGACATGTTTGTGTCCACCCAGAGCTCCTCAATTCCTGTGACAATGCTGGTGTTCTCTCCTGATTCAGAGCTCTCAGTTCCTACAGGACTGTAAGGGCATCCCAGGCACAGGAGCTGGTGTGTGTGGGTGGGAATGGATGTGGATCCTGCTGCACACAAGCACTGGGAAGCCACCAGGACCTTCCTGGGCTTGACATGGAGCTCTGCCCCTGCCAGGACCTGCTGCTCTTCCTCAAATGCTTCATTTCCTTTGCTGCACCTGCAGGAATGGGGCAGATCTTGGTGCCATGGACATAATCCTGTCCTGGCAAGTAGCACAGCGTTGGATTTTCATGGAGTCCCAGGATGGTTTGGGTGGGAAGGGACCTTAAAAATCATCTCCCTGCCATGGTCAGGGGCACCTTCCACTAGCCCAGGTTGCTCCAAGCCCCATCCAGCCTGGCCTTGGACACTTCCAGGAATCCAGGGGCAGCCACAGCTCCCCTGGGCAACCTGGGCCAGGGCCTCCCCACCTTCCCCTTTCCAGGGTCCCATCCCTGTGGACCCTTCAGCCTCTCATCAGTCTGTATCAGTTTTGAGCCCTTCCAGTCTTGGAGATGAACTTCCATCGTGGTTGTTCGCCCTGGGAATCCCAGGACCTCTAATGAGGGTCACGAGCTCCTGCAGTGGGAGGGGTGATGGAGAACGTGGTACTTTCAGTCTTTTTTGGTCATTTTAGTCTTTCTTCGTAGTTTTGCAGAGGGCTGTGGGACCCTGCACTTCCAAAAACATCTCTAAAATTCCTGGTACCACTTCATTGTTCAAAATAAAGGATATTTGAGCAAAAGTGATCTTTTTGCTTCTCTTCCCTTTCTGTTGGAAGTCACAAATCCCGTTACTTTTTTTCCCAGCATTTCTGGTGACCTTTTTGATTTTGGATGATTTTTATCATCTCTGAGTCAGGAATTAATGATCAGCTGGGGCAGGATGAAGGAGCCAGGATCAGGGTTATGGAATAAGCCCCAAATCCAGATTTCAGAGGCTGCTGGCTGGGTGAAAAAACAGTGAACTCAGTTAATTACAGGAAATTTACTTTTTTTTCCTGACTCTGCCTCTCCTGCCTTTGCTGACGGGGTGTTTTGAGAGGCTCCTCATTAACACAATCCTCTCTCGTGCATTATTCATCTGTTTTTACATTTTTATCTCATATTTTATTTATACCAGTGGAAATATGTTAGAAAATAGTACAAATTCGGCTGTGAACTTGAGTAATGCTGGTTTAAGCTGGACCTGTGACTTAGGAGGGCAAGGAGGGTACTTGCTGAGTGCTGGAGTTTGGGGATCTGTCGTTGACATCTTCAGGATCCTCACGGGAAGAGCCTGAGTTCCGTGGGGAACCAGGAGCTGCTGCGGGCACGGAACGGGAGCTGGGGAGCAGAGCTGGGCTCAGCCTGCTGTTCCTCTGTTATCCATTCCCATGGCAGAGAACAGGGAGATGGGGCATGGAGTGGACTCCATAGGCTGGGAGGGCTTTTCCGCACTCAGGGATCCTGGGATTCTGGAAGGGGATCGTGGCTGAGCCCACTGGGATGTGGCTGTTATGGACAGTTTGCTTTGTTGGCCTCTGTTTCCAGGCCCTGGGTCTTAGTGTGGCACTCAGTCAGGGTTATCTGCCGCTGCGTTGTCCTCCCGTGGTTCTGGTGGATAACTGCAGATGATCAGCAATAGCCTCACTTTGTCTGTAATAACTTGCACTGACTGAGGTGGCACCGGGGTTGTGCTGCAGGTTAGAACTACGAGGTGGTGAAGGAGAAGGACATGTTGGTTTGGAGTCTGGCTGTTTGTACCCAGGTTCAGAAAGCTGGTGCAGAACCAGTCACGTGCTGTGGGACTTCACCGAGCACTGTCTTTATTCCTTCCCAAAAGAACTAAATAAATGTGGCAGCCCTTTTTTTTCCAGAGGACCCACAGGTGGGTATTTTGTGATGAAAGCAGCTGCCAAATCCTTGTAATTCTTACCCTGTTGTGTCACCCAACAGGCAGGAATGTGTGGAGCAGCTCCTGAGGAACATGTTTGATGGCGAGCAGACGGAGAATTGCATCGTCAATGGAACACAAGTTCTGCTGACGCTGCTGGAGACGCGGCGCTCCGGGTGAGTCTGATTGACCTCCCTCGGGGAGCAGCTTTGGGAACCCCCATCCAGATTTATTGGGCAAAAAGGACATTTTGGGGCCTGCTGGGAAGTGCTGCCTGGAAGTGTCTGCAAGGACAAGCAGTGCCAGGACAAGAGGAAATGACTTGAAGTGAAAAGGGGGGGATTTAGATGGGATATTGGGAAGGAATTGCTGGCTGTGGGAGGGTGGGGAGGCCCTGGCACAGGTTGCCCAGAGAATCTGTGGCTGCCCCTGAATCCGTGGAAGTGTCCAAGGCCACGTTGGAGCAACCTGGGCTAGTGGAAGGTGTCCCTGTCCATGGCAGGGGGTGGCACTGGATGGGCTTTAAGGTCCCTTCCCACCCAAAGCACACCACAATTCCATGATTCTCTATGTGTGACTCTATAGTTCTAATTTTGTTTTCAAAAGTTATGTCCCCTTTTATTTCTTCTTATGGAGAAAGAGGAGAGAAAAGTCAAAGAGGGTTTTGTGGAGGGAAGTGAGACACCGAACATCTCACTGTTCGAAAAGGAGGAATCAGGAAGGGTGAAGATCATGGAGCTTCAGGAAGAGGCCCTGGAGAGCAGGACAGGAGGGGGCACTGGGGAAACAAGATGTTTGTCAGAAGGTCATGGCACAGTTGAACTGAGAAGGAACTGAGGCAGGAATTGTGCCGGGGCTGGTTCCTGGGATCTCTGGAGCTTTGTCAGCTGGAGGCTCAGGGATTCCTGCCCAGATCATTGCTGACTGTCTGGAATTCCATTTCCTAATGGAGTGCCAGTGTTTGTGTTATTGCACATGGGTGGTAGAGCTGTTGTAATTTACTCCCTGCCAGTAAAGGGGGGTGATGAGCACAGCTCCAGCCCCTCAGGCTTTCCATCACTTTGTGTCTTCATGTGCGTCTTTTTGAACACCTGGGGAGGATTTACAGCTTTTAACAAATATTTGTAGTTAACTTGCTGGTGTCATTTGCTTCTCAAATGTTTGGGGACTTTTAAAGACCAGGAAGCGCTTCAGGAATGTGCCTCTGTCACCTCAGGCACAGGTTTGACACATGAAGTTTGATATCAGGTTTGATATTTGAAGAGCATCTTGTAAATGCCATGTTACTATAATGTATGTAAATATATTGTGTAAATATATTCTGTGGCTGGAAATGTTTGTTTTTCATATTCACAGTTATTTTTTCAGAGAAAATCACTGGCATGGCCAGTGAGACTGGAGACCCTTGTAAGGTTTTATCAAATCTCCAGCTCAGTGGACACTGAGATGTAAAGGAAAATTGTTTTAGTGGAACTGCCGATTGAACAAGTTTGGCAGTGATTTAATATCACAAAGTCACAGAATCCCTGGGTGGTTTGGGTTGGAACGGACCTGAAAGACCATGTGCTACCATGTGGTTTGTTAAAACCGGGAAGATTTATGCCGAGGGAATTGTCCTGCTCTTCCCCTGGCAGAGTGGAAGGACTGATGGACTCGTACACTCAGGGATTCGAAAGGTCTTACACTGTCAACAGCAGCATCTTGCACGGGATCGAACCACGGCTCAAGGACTTCCACCAGCTGCTGCTCAGCCCACCCAAGGTAGGGTGTGTGCTGACACACAGATCTGGGCAGTGCCAGGAGGCTGCCACAGACAGAGGGCCTGGGGAGGAAAATTCACGTGTCAGTGTGATAATTCAGGTGCTCAGGGATTAGGCAGGAGGAATCTGAGAGCCGTTGTGCTCAGGGAAATCCAAGAAGAACAGACACTTGGGACTGGGGAATTGAGTGAGGATGGCGAAGAGGAAGGAACTTTTAATTAGTGGATATTTGGGTTTTAATCTTCAGATTTGGAGGTCAGAGTCTCCCAGTGGTCATAGGACTGGGAGGGTGGTTTAGGTTTCCCTGCGGAGAAATGAAGTGGTTCTGTGAAATCCCGGAATCCCAGGATAGTCAGGGTTGGAAGGGCTCTCTGGAGACCATCCAGTCCAACTCCCCCGCCCAGACAGGGTCACCCGGAGCAGGTGACACAGGCACATGTCCGGGTGCGTTTGGAATGTCTCTGGAGAGGAACACTCCACCCCCTCCCTGGGCAGCTGCTCCAGGCTCTGCCACCTCCGTGGCAAGAAGTTCTTCCTCGTGTTGAGGTGGAACTTGTGTAATTTCTGGCCGTTGCTCCTCCTGCTGTCACTGGGGAGTGAACCCCCTGTGTGTGTGCCCTGGGGGGGTGCTGGTGTGAGTTGGACTCTGCCCTGTTCCTGCAGAAATCCGCAATCCTGACCACGATCGGGGTCCTGGAGGAGCCGCTGGGGAACGCGCGGCTCCACGGCTCCCGGCTCATCGCGGCGCTGCTCCACACCAACACTCCCAGTATTAATCAGGAACTATGCAGACTCAGTACCATGGATTTATTACTTGTGAGTATCCCAGCGGGGCACTGGGAGTGGGGAGAGGGGAAGGGCTTCCCACTGGGAACAGTTTTGCTTTCCCTTTCATCTCCTTGGCACGAGGGGGCTGGAGCCTAATTACTTCTCTAATCTGCTGCAGGAGCATCCAGCCCTGGAACAGCCTTTGTGATCCAAATCCAATTGTTTGGGATTTGGAACTGAGCCTCACACTTAACATTTCTTGTTAATGCAGTGGAGGGTGTGTGAAACACTCTGGTTGTGTTGTGTGTGTATGTGAGCTCCTGTAGTGCTGGGAACTGGACTTCCTCACAGCATCCCAGGATCCCTGCGGTTGGAAAAGCCCTCCCAGCCCATGGATCCACCCTGTGCCCCATCCCCACTTTGTCCCCCAGCCCAGAGCACTGAGTGCCACGGCCAGGCCTTCCCGGGACACCTCCAGGCCTGGGCACTCCAAACCTCCCTGGGCAGTCCCTGCCAAGGCCTCACCACCCTTTCCAGCAACAAATTCCTCCTCATGGCCAACCTGAGCCTCCCCTGGCACAGCTT
>JAYRBT010000042.1:345256-365195 GCA_036023395.1 Myiotriccus ornatus
TCCTGTCCCTCCATGCCTTGTCCCCAGTCCCTCTCCAGCTCTCCTGGAGCCCCTTTAGGCCCTGCAAGGGGCTCTCAAGTCTCCCTGGAGCTTTCTCCTCCCCAGGCCTCACCACCCTCACAGGGAAGAATTCCTTTAGTAAGAAATTCTTTGGTGATGAATGAAATTCTTTAGTAAAGAATCCCTTCAGTAATGAGCTCCTCCACAGCTCCAGCATTCCATTGCTCAGTCCCTGCTCCTTTTGGCCGTGACTCAGCCCTGCAGCCAAGGTTAAATTTAAATATCCTGGACTGGCACAAGTGAAATCATCCCCAGATTTCCTGTGCAGTGGCATCCCTGTGCCTTGCCAGGGCTGTTGGCTCCATGGCACCTCCAGAGCTGAGCTCCCTCCCCGTATGGACCATCCACCGCTCATCCATCAGCCATAAATAACCCTGGATCTGCTCCCTCACACACACAGCGACGCTCTGGGCGACACGAGCGGAGCCTCTGCCTGCTCAGAGCTTTGGTGCAGCCCCAGCACTGCAGGAACCACATCCTCCTCGGGCAATCCATCCCTTCCAACACCCCTGCAGACAAGAGCAGCTCCAGCCCCCCACATTCATCTCTGCCTTCATCCCACACACATCCCTGCAGTGAGGGTGGCCCAACAACGCCCAGAACGTTCAGCCGGTGCCTCTGATGAATACAAGGAACTGGGATGCCCTTCCTGCTCCTTGCTGTGCTGCCCCTCACGTTCCCAACCTCCCTGTTTAATTCTGGGGAGCACCTGCACAGCGGGAGAGGCTTCCCCAGGGGGCTGGAAGGAACCTCAGCTCAGCATCTGCCCCGGTTTGTCAGGCTGTGGCCACAGGTGGGGCAGCAAACCACGCTGAAATCCCGGAATCATGGAATCATTAAAGCTGGAAAAGACCTTTGTGATCATCGAGTCCAACCCTCCCCTCAGCTCTGCCCAGGCCATCACTGACCCACGTCCTCAAGTGCCACATCCACATGTTTTTCAAACACCTCCAGGGCTGGGCACTCCAAACCTCCCTGGGCAGCCCTTGCCAAGGCCTCACCACCCTTTCCAGCAACAAATTCCTCCTCAGGGCCAACCTGAGCCTCCCCTGGCACAGCTTGAGGCCGTTTCCCCTTGTGCTGTCCCTGTTCCCTGGGAGCAGAGCCCGACCCACCCTTGGGGCTACCACAGCCCAGGGGCCTTTGGCCTCCTGCCCCCCTGGGCAGAGCTGGGCTCGTGTCCAGCCGTGTCCAGCACCCCCAGGGCCTTCTCCAGCTTTCCAGCCCCTCTGCCCCAGCCTGGAGCATTCCTGGGGTTGGGGTTACTTAGCCTGGTTGACCTGCACCCCACTGGCCTCGGCCCATGGATCCCATGGATCCCTTGGATCCAGCCTGTCCAGCTTCCTCTGTATGGCTTCTGCCCTCCAGCAGACCCACATCCCACCCAACTTGGTGTCATCCATGAACTTACTGAGGAAGCCCCTCGATCCCCTGATCCATACCATGGATAAAGATTGTCCTGCTGGGAACAGGGACCAGGTCTGGAGGGTTCTGATATAACCTGGGCAGCCTTAAGAGAATTATTTCCATACTCAGAAATTATTAGTTACTCTTCTCTTAGGATTAAATCAGCCACAGAATAGTTAGGTTGGTTTTTTGCAGCATGTTTGTGCTGTGAGTCCTGCCTGGGAGTGAGAGGATTCCCAAGTGTTCAGTTTATTGGGAAATGTTCATTTATTTCCCAATAAACTGAGCACTTGGGAATCCAGAGGCAGCAGAGCCCAGTCAGCCCTCAGTGGCTACTGGGGTGGAGAAGGAAAACTGTTATAGTGGAATTGCTGATTAAACAAGTTGGGCAATGATTTAATATCACAAAGTCATAGAATCCCAGGATGGTTGGGGCTGGAAAGGTCCCTACAGATGTTTGACTGTTAAAAATGGGAAGATTTATCCAGACTGAATTCTTCTACTTCTTCCTCTTTCTTCCAGGACTTATTTTTTAAATACACGTGGAATAACTTTTTGCATTTCCAAGTGGAACTGTCCATAGCAGCTATTCTGTCCCACTCTGTGCAAGAGGGAAAGCCCCCCACGAGTGACCAGGAGAGCAAAGAGGAGGCTCCGAACGGGAACGCGGCGCACGCGGAGCCTCCGGCCAACACCCCCGAGAACCTCATGGTCACCCACGTGAGTCACCCCAGTCCGGGTTCCCTCTGCGCTGGATTCACCGGGAATCGGTGGATCAACCATTCCAGAGCGGGAATTTTTGTTCTAAGTAATTCATTGTTGTTTATTGTTGGTTCTCATGGCTCCGCATCTGCTTTTGTACATTTATTTTTAGCCTCCTGTTACAAAATAAACGTAAAAATCACCACGTTCAATGGGCTCGTGAATCCATTGGTCTTTAATTTCATTTGTTTAGTAAAAATACCTATAAATTTTGGACAAAAAAACCCTCTCTGAGCACATTTCAACTTCCCTTTGGGGGCCCTCCTGGTGAAACCTTCGTGCTGTGGTTCCAAATGCCAACAGCATTTCCATTCCTGCTGCTGGAAAGCCCAAAAGAGGGGGGATGTTACAGGTGTTGCTGTTCTCCCTGGATCTTCAGGGAAAATAATTGGGAAAGAAGGAATTCTTGGGCAAGGGAAGTGCTGAAATTTGAGGTTTTGAGGAGTGAAGGGAGGAACAGAAGAACCCACGTTCAGACTCGTGGGCTGTGAGTGTTCCTTTGGAAAATCCTGACTGTTCTCCCTCTTTTTTCTTCCCTCCAGCTGTTCCAGAAGTGCTGCCTGGTGCAGAGGATACTGGATGCCTGGGAAGCCAATGACAAAATCCAGTAAGGAATTGCTGCTCCAGGGCTACACATTGAACCGTTGGGAGGATTTACAGTCTGAACCCACTGTGATTTTGGGATTTGGAACTGGGGGGATTTGCATGTGAAAAAGCCAAATTCCCCAAATACACATAGCATTTGAAAGCCTGATTATTTTTTGGGGTGTCTCTAATAGCACCTCATCCCAAACACACAATCTGCTGCTTTCCCAGGAAATCACAAAGAATATTCACTTTTTTCTTTCTTGTATTTTTGTTTTGAATCCATAGTTATATTCTCCCTACAGTGGAAAACTGTGTGGAAATTGAGGTAGCCAAGCATTTTTGCCTGGATTTGCCCTGTATTTCATAGTTTACTTCTATAAACCCCTTGGATTTTGTGCTGATTCCAGTGATAAGAACGAAATAATTAAAAAATCCTAAAACATATTAAAGTGAAAATACTTCGGAGGCTTCAGTTTCCTTGTCCAGTGGAATGTTTTGGTCCTCCCTCACTATTTTGAGTTCTTGAGTTCCCACTGGAGCTGGTTTAGGCCAGGACTGCTGGGTTGGGGTTTGGTGATTTTTTTGTTGGTGTTTTGTTTCGTGGTTTTGGGGGGTTTTTGGTCTTTTCCCTCTTACAGCCCCTTGCCTTGGCAACAAATCCTGCTGGTCATTTCCTCGCCCAGTGCCCAGTTCTGTCGGTACCGGCAATATCCCTGGTTGTTCCTTGGGAGTGTTCCCAATGCCGGGAGAAGGGAAGCGGCAGGAATCCTGGAATGCCGGGGGGCTGGGAGGCTGTTCCGGGGCTGCTCCTGCCCGGCCCCGGTGCTACTGCCCGCTGTGTGTCCGCAGGGCAGAAGGAGGGATGAGGAGGGGCAACATGGGCCACCTGACGCGCATCGCCAACGCCGTGGTGCACAACATGGAGAAGGGCCCCATGCAGGCCCAGATCAGCGACTTCATCAAAGGTACCTCCCAGCCCACGCCTCTGCTCCCCCTCAGGGAACAACCAGCCCCTTTGGGAAGCACCACAAGTGTCCCAGAACTGCGGGACGTGCTGATAGATTTGGCTGCTCTTCGCTTTCGTACAGTGAGGCTCAAAATGTTGGAGCCCTGTTTCTGCAGCCAGAGGCTGAAGGGCTCCTTTCGGGCCAGAGGGATGTGCAGCATTCCTGGGAGGTGTCTGTACTTCCTTATTCTTGTCCATGAGGACCTGGAGTGACAGGTCAAGGGGGAATGGCTTCCCAGTGCCAGAGGGCAGGGTTAGATGGGATATTGGGAAGGAATTCCAGGCTGGGAGGGTGGAGTGACCCTGGCCCAGGTTGCCCAGAGAAGCTGTGGCTGCCCCTGGATCCCTGGAAGTGTCCAAGGCCAGGTTGGAGCAACCTGGGCTAGTGGAAGGTGTCCCTGCCCATCGCAGGGGTGGCACTGGATGGGCGCTAAGGTCCCTTCACACCCAAACCATTCCATAACAGAATTATTACACCTGTCTGAAGAAAGAGAGACACAAGGATTGAAAAGCAGAACTTCAGCCGCACTGTGGCTGTTTGCCCGAAGGTGGAGTAGAAGAGGTTGTGTATCTTTAGCCCACAGAGCTCCAGAGGAGCTCAGGTTGTTCACACCAGTCACATCTTATGGTTTGGCCTCCCGAGAGCTGCGGCTTCCTCGGCAGATTTTGCTGTGGTTGGGAAAGCACAAGTGAAGTGACTCCCTTTGCAGAGCCCTCACACCTTGCTTGGCCCCAGTCCCCTCGGAACTGATCCTGGTGGTGCCCTTCTCGTTGCAGAGCTGCCTGAGGACTGCCGGGGGAGGTGGGAGAGCTTCGTGGAGGAGACGCTGACGGAGACGAACCGGAGGAACACGGTGGATTTGGTGAGCGCGGCGACCTGAGTTCTCCCGGCCCTCCTTTCACTGAAAAAGGGATATTTCTGGTTTTCGTTCTCATTGTGCTGTTTTTTTCTGAAGAATTTCAAGGGCAGAGTGTAGAAAACATATTCCAAAATAGTTCTCCAAGCAGCAGCTGATCCATGTTGATGAACTCCAATCCGTGTTATTCCTCAGGCCAGTCTCGTCCTGGGAGGAGTTTGATCTTTTTGGGGGTGGAACTAAAATACTGGAGCTTTCTCAGCTTTCCCTTGTGCTCATTCCTTGGTCCTTCCCCCAGGTGAGCACCCACCACCTGCACTCCTCCAGTGAGGATGAGGACATTGAAAGTGCTTTTCCCAATGAACTTACTCTCCAACAGGTGAGTTGACAAGAGCCCTTCCCTATTCCTGGGAAACTTGCTGCTCTGGTTTGCCCTTGGAGGAAGCCAGAAGTACCCTCTGGGTGTCCGTGGTGGGTTTCAGGGGCAGCACTGGGGGAAAACAACCCAATGACAAAACCCAACACAACTTTTTAACAGAGTAATGAAACCCACAATGGAAATTCCTGCCTGTCTTTGGGAGGAGCTGGGAGCAGATCAGAGTTGTCAGCACAGGCCTCACAGAAATGTGTGTGATCCTGCTGTGGGAAGGGGGTTGGAGTGAGTGTTTCTCCAAGTCTGTCACTTTTTGGTGCTGTTAGTGCTTTTGTAGGGCAGGTTTTTCTCCCAGCTCAGTGCAGGGTCCTGGAATGCCTCGGGCCACCCTCATGATGGTGGGTTTGGGTCCCTCTCCCAGGCCTTCTCCGAGTACCAGATCCAGCAGATGACAGCCAACTTCGTCGATCAGTTCGGCTTCAACGACGAGGAGTTTGCAGACCAGGACGACAACATCAAGTGAGTTTGTGGTTCTTTAGCATTTGAGCCTCTTTGCATCTCGCCTTTCTGCTGGTTCAGGTTTAAAATGAACCACCTTCTCCCTCCCTGGGTTTGAAACGAGCAGGGGAGGGATTGGTGGCTGGGAAAACATGGAGCTGTTTTTATAGGAGCCCGGCCCTGCTCTCCAAAGGCAGTTGTAGAACCAAGGAGAAGTATTTCTTCATTTTAAAGAGGAATGTTTTAAATAAAACATGCAATTATTAACCAGCCCTGCTCTAGGAGAAGTTTAATTGCGGAGAAAGCAAAGCGTTGGAGCAGATTCTGGGCGATTAAACACGTATTGTCCAAGGAATTAAATCCTTATTGAAATTAGGAATGGAAGAATCGTGGTCTGATGGAGTCCACGGAAAAATGAACCATTTACTCCCTTCTGAGGAGGGGAACAGAGATAAGGAGGAGCAAGGACAGCTCAGAGGAGGCAGGAGAGGGGGATTTAATGTTACACAACTTGCTGAGTTCAGAGCTCAGAATTTGCTGCTTTTATAGAATTACTTTAATCCCATTAAAGCTGCAGCTCATCTTCTCTCCTTAAAGATGTACCTGGGACTGTGATCATCCCACTTGGCCATAACGGTTCTGAAATTGGAGCCATTTAGTTCTGGGCACAGAAGTGCTCCAGGGCATCCCAATGTTCTGCTCCTCAGCTTTGCCCCTTCACTTCAGCTGCTGGAGGGTTTGTCTCCATCCCAGGAATTCTTTGGGACCCAAGGGGAGTGTGGCAGCACCTCTGTCCTTCATCCAAGGTTCTTCCTGAGCCTTGTAGATGTCAGAACTTCAATAAGGCCAGAAAGTTCCAGACTGAATGAGAGTTTAATTGAACAGAGATTAATTCCTTCTACACACTGAAAAAAAATAAAATTAAACACATTTTTCACTTGTGTCTGCAGAAAATGTGACCCTGTGTGTGTGTGTAGGTGCAGGGGAGCAGTTAAATTCCATGAGGAGCTGCCAAAGGTGCCTCGAGACCATTGTAAAATGAACATGATGCTGAAAAAAGTCTGTGACTGGGATTTTATCACTTTATTTGTGATTGGAAAAGGAGAAAATACTACAAAACACATGGAATATTGTGAGACTGGTGCTCCCTGCCAGCTGTTGGGAACTGTGGGAGATGTGAATTGGAGTAGTTAACAAATGTTAATAATGTTTCAGTGTCCTGGGGATTTGCAGGATGGTATTTTAAGCTGATCAGTCTTTATGTTGCTCTGCCTTTGGACAGTGGCATTTTCTTTAAACAGGGTGGGTAAACTCTGCCTGGCCCAGACTGTCCAGGAATGTGGAGTTTTTGGGCTGCAGCTCCCTCTGCTGTTCTCCCAGTGGGCTCCTCTGGGGCCACACAGCAAATTGGGTCATTTTATGGTTTTTGCAGCACAGTGACACACCAGGGGTGTGAGCCACTCACACACTGAGATTCACAGAGTTCCAGAATCACTGAGGTTGGAAAAGGCCTCCCAGATCAGGTCCCCCCTGAGCCTCCTTTTCTCCAGGCTGAGCCCCCCCAGCTCCCTCAGCCCCTCCTGCTGCTCCAGCCCCTTCCCAGCTCCCTTCCCTTCCCTGCACACGCTCCAGCCCCTCCATGGCTCTCCTGGCTGAGGGCCCAAAACTCCCCCAACATTCCAGGGGGGCCTCCCCAGTGCCATCAGTGCCATCTCTGAGTCCTGTCTCATGCAGCCCCATGGAATTCCTGGGTGAGCATAGGACTGGAATTGCAGAGCAGCTGGGTGCAGCTCCTTCTTTTTCTTTAATCCTGAGTTTATTTCAGTTTTTCCAATGAGATGGGGTTCAGCTGGAGGGACCTGGTGAAAGCAGAGCTGGCCTTGATGTTCCACAGGCACCATGAGAGTTCAGAACAGCCTGGCCCTGCTGGGAGTGCCAGGAGCCCCAAAACCCCACAGCAAGGAGCTCGTGGCAAAGGTTGCTCCCTCAGGGATTGAATCAGCCCCAGGAGAGGAAGTCTGAACCATGGAATCCAGGAGTGGGTTGGGTTGGGAGGGATTAGCCCATCCAGTTCCACCCCCTGCCATGAGCAGGGAATGTTCCAGGCTGAAATAACCCTTCATCAAAGTGAGAGGAGACCAGTGCACGGACACAGGAGTGGCTGTTGAGGGAACAAACACCTGGAGGGGCTCTGGGGTTGGGTGGCTGCTGGGGAAGCACAGGTTCCCCTGTGCCATCACTGAAGGCTCTTTCCCTCCTCTTCCCAGCGCTCCCTTCGACAGGATCGCGGAGATAAACTTCAACATCGATGCGGATGACGACAGCGTGAGTGTGGCATTTATTTAACCTGCCCAGGTCGTGCTTTCATTTGGAAAGGACAAACGTTGGGTGGGTTTTTCGGTCAGTGCAAAGGTGTCCCCCTGGTCACTGAGTCCAGTTAAGGAACTGGGAGCACTGCAAATACCCTGGAGGGTCTCCCGCAGAAATATTTCCTCAGAAATACCATTCCTGGCATTTAAGGAATTTTTCTCCCTCTCTGCAGTGTCAGTCTGTCGTCCCTAGAACCACAGAATCATGGAAAGGTTTGGGTGGGAAGGGACATTAAAGCCCAGCCAGTCCCACCCTGCTGTGGGCAGGGACACCTTCCACTGGCCCAGGCTGCTCCAAGCCCCATCCAGCCTGGCCTTGGGCACTTCCAGGGATCCAGGGGCAGCCACAGCTTCTCTGGGAAACCTGTGCCAGGGCCTGCCCACCCTCCCAGCCTGGAATTCCTTCCCAATCTCCCATCTATCCCTGTCCTCTGGCAGTGGGAAGCCATTCCCTGTGTCCTGTCCCTCCATCCCCACAGCTGGGCTGTGTCTGGTCTTTCCTGTTTTATTGTCCCAAAGCAAAGCAGCAGCTGGACAGGGGTGATCCTGGGGAATCCCAGACTCAGCTCCTGAGCAAAGCTTGGTTTGGTCAATACTCAGACTTTGGTTTCCTCAGTCTTTTCCAAGGAATGACTGGAATTTGGTTTCCCTCCCTGCCCTTTAGCCCAATGCCTCCCTGTTCGAAGCCTGTTGCAACGAGCGGATCCAGCAGTTCGATGACAACGAGGAGGAGGAGGATATCTGGGAGGACAAGGAGATCACCTATGCAACCCAGGTCAAATCAAGAACACGGTAAGGTGAAAACAAAGCACTGATTTCTCCCCCCTGAATGCTGGGAAGCTGCACATTTCAGTCGAGTCTGTGCTTAGTTGTTTGATGTTTATGTTATTGAGGGGCTCTGAGGTTTTTGTCTGACAGCCCTGAGGACTTCCCGTGCCACGTGTGCTGGGGGTTGTCTTGAATGTGCAACAAAGACCCGGTTTAAGGGAATTCAATAACAATGGAAAAACCCAAGGACTGAGTCTGTAATGGTGTAAAATCAAAGATATTAAAAAATCCCCACCCTTAGTGTGAAATGCTTAGAACTTACTCCTTCATCTGTGGAGAGGAGGAGGAGGAGTTAAGACTGAGGGGGCAGACAGAACTTCTTCAGAATATTAAGAAAAAAAAGTGATGCTTTTCATGAGAACAAGGGACCTCCCAGGGACATCTCAGGCTCTGCAAATCCTTCTTCATCCCTTTGATGGAGCCAGTTATTAAATAAAGTCACTTCTCTAATTCTGAATCTGAAAATACGATCAAGAGGGACAGGAAAAACCACCAAGACCTCAGTGTTTCCTTGCCAAGCACCAACACCCTGATGGTCCTTCTCACACACAGCGTCCATTCCACACCAGTATCCTCTCCTTTGCCCCTGGTTTATGTGGCTCCAGCCCTGGATGTGCCCCTGCAGATGAGTTTGGACTGGCAAAGCCCTTGGGGATGTCACTGGAGGGATCTCACAGATTCCTGCCTGGCTGTACATTGTGGGGGAAATAACCCTGGGAAAGGCACTGGGCAGTCCCTGGGCTGTGTCCCTGGAGCAGGGAGAGGGCAGCTGAGGGCTGGGGGGACTGGGGTTCTGCTCACCTGGGCTCTGGTGCAGGTTTGGGGCGTCGCAGACCTCGGAGGGCTCGTCCAAGAGTGACCTGGAGAACGGAGACCACGACGGGAGCGTGGACTCGGAGGAGGAGGAGGAGCCCGAGCAGCAGCCGCCTCCCCCGTCAGCAAACAGCCCCAAGAGCAACATTTCTGAGCAGAAGGACTCTGACACCCCTGAAGGTAAGGGGTGTACAGCAGCACAGCCGCTGGGGGGAGATCTGCAGCACAGCAGCACTTTGCACAGTGCCAGGTCCCTGTGGAGAGCCCACAGTTCCACCTGTGCGCAGGAGAAATGGGAATTTCAGGGTCCATTTCTGCCTCTGAACTATCAGGGAGCTGGAGTCCTGCCCAGCTCCCTTGGGACAGCAGCTGTGCTCAGGCAGCCACAGGCACAAGGATAATCCCAGGGGAAGGTGTCCCTGCCCGTGGCAGGGCATTGGAATGAGATGGTTTTTAAGGCCCTTTCCAACCAAAGCATTCCAAGATCCTGTGATTCTGTGAATCCCAGCTGTTTTAGTGCAAATCCTGGTCAAAGCACATCTGGAGGATTAGGACATGAACTCCTCACATCACATGACAAGGTTTTCAGTGCAGACCTTTGCCAGGTGTCTCCACACTCCAGGTCTCTGCCTGTTCTGCTTTTCCAGCTATATTTTGCCTGTTGAAAAGCCATCCTTTCAAAGCCTGGAGGAAGAGTGCAGAGGGACAGGATTTTCATGCAGTCACAGGATGGCTTGGGTGGGAAAGGACCTTAAAGCCCATCCAGTCCCACAGGGCAGGGGCACCTCCCACTAACCCAGGTGGAAAGCTCCATCCAGTCTGCCCTTGGACACTTCCAGGGATCCAGGGGCAGCCACAGCTTCTCTGGGCAACCCGGGCCAGGGTCTCTCCACCCTCACAGCCAGCAATTCCTTCCCAATATCCCATCTGTCCCTGCCCTCTGGCAGTGAGAAGCCATTCCTTGTGTCCTATCCGTCCATGCCTTGTCCCAAGTCCTCTCCATCTTTCTCGTTGGCCCCTTCAAGGATTTTCCCACCTCACCATGTAAGCAATGCTGGGGAAGTACAGGAGACACAGTGTTGACAGCAGAACAAATCCAGGGGACAAAAACATTTTCCCAGACTTCCATTTCTCATTTCTCCAGGCGTTTCCAGTTTTAAAACATTTCTTTTTCCGGGTGGTGCCTTGGTGTTGTAACTGGGAGCATCAGGCAGAGGTGTCCCAGTTGCCTGCTCTCTGCACCCCTCTGGAAGTGTCAGGTGTTCCCAGTTTATTAGGAAGAACCAGTATAAACCAGGCACTCCCAGTGGGTGGTGTGTGACAGTCCTGTCACCCTTCCAGAGCCCTCAGCTGGAATTTGGGCTCAGTTCCTGGGGGGTGCAGCCCTGGGGGGGTCTCCCCTGCTCATTCAGTTGCTGCAGAGCAGTTTGCAGAGCTCTGCAATCCCTCCCCTTCCCTGAGAAAGGTAAGGAAAAATGGCATTTCAAAAAGTGGGATTTGTGAGATTGGAAGCATGGAGTAGGACTAGAAGTGGGAGTAGGTCCTGGTGAAGAAGGAATAGGCTGGGACTGTAAAAAACAAACTGCCAAGTGACTTCTGGGATCTTAAACATTTTAATCCATTTATCAGTTCCTTACCTGCAACTGCCAGAATCCACAGTTAGGGCTGGAATGGCTGAAAGGGGCGAAGGGACGTGGAGTTCAGCTGGGAGTCACTGGCTCAGGGATGAAGACACCCACCATGTCATTTTTCTGTGTCGATGCCTCTCCTGTGGATAACAGGGATATTCCCAGGCTGTGGGAGGCAGGCAGGTCGGGAAGGAGTGCCCCTGGGGGGTGTTGTGCCCGGGATCCCTGTGCTCCTGGGCTGCAGAGGCTGCTGTTGTTGTCCCCAGGGGCGGGGTGGACGGCGGTGTTCGAGCCCGTGAGCTCCAAGCCCCCCACGCCCTGCGTGGCCATGGACGTGGGATCCAGCGTGTGGGACTCGGCGGCCCCGGAGAGCTCTGCGCCCGAGGAGAAGGGATGGGCCAAGTTCACAGACTTCCAACCCTTCTGCTGGTAAGAGCCACAGCACCCCAGTTTCCTTGGAGCTCTGGAGTGGAGGAGTATTTGGAATGCATTTCGGTGGAGTGCCTGGGCTGTAATCCTTTCTTCTTCCCTTCCCCTTCCCACTGCTTCCCCTTTGATGTTTTAATATTGTCTGATTATCCTGGATCCTGCTTCCCAGTGCTCCCAACTGGTGCTGGCATTCCTGTTTTGTGGTACCTCATGGGCCTTCGCTGCTGCTGCACTTGGGGAGTAAAATCAGTCAGTTAATAAGGTTTATACAAGTTAAAAATACTCATGGAAGGAAAGGCCAAGGCCTGATGATTCCTTCTGCCGGGGCTGTTTGGAAGCAGTGGGATCCTGTTCCCGTTCTCAAGGCTCTTCCCCCCTCAGCTCAGAGTCAGGCCCTCGCTGCAGCTCCCCCGTGGACACGGAAAGCGGCGACACCGGCGGGACCCCGAAGCAGGGCCAGGACAAGAACTGTGAGTGAGAACTCTGCTGGGCACACAGGGTGGCACTGAGCCACTGGGAATTCTGCAGGAGCACCTGGTGTAGGGAGAACATGCCTGCAGTGTCACCCACACTGAGGGCTCATTTCTTACCGGGGTCAGGCTGTTGAGAGGAACTGAGAAACCCTGGGGGTTTGTTGGGACAACACTGTCAGCAAGAACACTGAAGGAAGTTGGAGTTGCCATCACAGAGACATTTCATTTATCTTGGAAGTGTCCAGGGCCAGTTGGATAGGGCTTGGAGCAGCCTGGGATAGTGGAAGTGTCCTTGCCCATGGCAGGGGATGGGACAGGGTGGGCTTTAAGGTCCCTTCCCACACATACCATTCCATGATTCTATAAACTGGTCAAATGTCCTGTTTTAACTATGCTTGATTATAAAATCACTCCCCCAGAATTCCAGGGTCAGGGTAAGTCCCTCCGTTGGTGGTTGTGCTGAGGCATTGGGAGTCCGTGTGACTCCCGTTCCTCTTCCCTCCTGAGCAGGGAAAAACACCATTTAACAAAGGGCTTGGATGGAAGTAAATTAAACCTCTGTGTGTAGTAACCGTGGAAAGGTGGGTGACACTGGGAGGGAGGGAAAGCAGGGAACTGTCTCCTGCCATGTGGGGTTTTTGGGATGCTCTCCCTGTGCAACTGGAGAGCCCATTCAATAAAGCCCTGTCTGGCTTTAGAGTTGCAGAATTCCAGGAAGGTTTGGGTGGGAAGGGACATTAAAGCCCAGCCAGTCCCACCCTGCCATGGGCAGGGACACCTTCCACCAGCCCAGGTTGCTCCAAGCCCCTTCCAGCCTGGCCTTGGACACTTCCAGGGATCCAGGGGCAGCCACAGCTTCTCTGGGCAACCTGTGCCAGGGCTTGCCCACCCTCCCAGCCAGCAATTCCTTCCCAATCTCCCATCTATCCCTGCCCTCTGGCAGTGAGAATCCATTCCCTGTGTCCTGTCCCTCCAGGTCATTCTCCAAATCCCCCCTCCAGTTTTTAGGCTTCCCTTTAGGAAGGAATGGAACTGGATGATCTTTAAAGTCCCTTCTCACCAAACCATTCCATGGTTCCATGAAAACACTGTGTTTGACAACACCCTCCTCACCCGGGGTCGCTCCCGGGGACTCATGCCGGGGTTGTGGCTGGGATGTTCCGTCCCCGGGCCTCGTGCCGGGGTTGTGACGTGGGCCATCCCCTCCCGCAGTCAGCCCCGGCTCTCCCTGCGTGTGGAACGTGTGTGTGACGCGGAAGGCGCCGCTGGTGGCCTCGGACAGCAGCTCCTCGGGAGGCTCCGACAGCGACGACGACGACGACAAGGCCGAGCCCGGCACGGGAGCCGCGGGCACGGCCACGGGGCAGGACAGCAGCCAGCTCCCCGGGGAGCCCAGGAAGGACAAGGCTGTGACCTCCAGGTGGGAAGGGACCTCCGTGGGGTTCTGGTGCCAGAAAGGAGGATCCGGGTTTGGGGGGGATCACATGGAAAAGGGGAGCAAAGCCTCCCCCGGGGGTCTGAGCTGGGATGGGTGTCCAGCCAGGCAGGGGAAGGTGTGACTCGGACTCTTGTTCTCCCCTCAGTGTCAAAGCCAATAAATGATAAAAACCACAAAATGTCAGGAAAAGCTGGAGCACATCCTGGGATTTGTGAGCAGCTGGGCAGCAGTTTGTTAGAGTTGTATCCTGTACCTGCAGCTCTTGGATCATTTGGGACCATAGCCAGAATTCTTTACAGACCCTTAGCCTGGGAGATTGCAGATCATTAATTACTCTCAGCATCTCATTTTGGCAGGGGCTGCCCAGGGAGGTTTGGAGTGCCCAGGCCTGGAGGTGTCCAAGGCAGGCCTGGCCGTGGCACTCAGTGCTCTGGGCTGGGGGACAAGGTGGGGATGGGGCACAAGGTGGATCCATGGGCTGGGAGGGCTTTTCCAGCCTCAGGGATCCTGGGATTCAGGTGAGGGGACATGTGACACCTTCTCTCCCATCTGTCACTACTGGTTTCCCTTCTCTGTCAGCTCATCCCGGACAGGCCTTTATGGACTCAGGGAACTGCTAAAACCAGCTGAGGCTGGAACACTGATGCCAAATATTTATAAGTACCAGAGTTTGTTCTAGACTGGCAATAAATCTTACGAATCATCTCCTGCCTGGGCCACAGGCCCACACAAACTCCTTCTCTGGGTTTGTGTCACCCCTTGGTTTGTCTGTGCGTGTCCCTGGTGGAGGTTTCCATGCCCAGCTGTGATTTTCCAGGAGTCTGGTGAAGGGAGAGGAATTTCCTTGCCCCCCTCAGTGGTCAGGAAACTTCAGTGGTTAAGTTCATCTTTGAGCCACTGAAATCTCACGAGCCCCAGTTTCTTGTGTGACAAGTGGTTTTCTCATGACATTTCTGGAAAGTCAGCTCAGTTCTCTGCCATCTCCTCCATCCCTGCCCTCTCTCCAAGGTGTATTTTTGTACTTGCAGTCATTCCCTTTGAAGAGCATGTGAGCCCTTGAGGATGGGAAATGTTTTGATCTCATTATTCCTCATTTTTATGGTGGGTTTTTTTTTCAGGAAAAGTAGCTGCAGAAATAGAACCTTGATCTCAAATCTGCATCACATGTCTCGTTACCAGGCTGTGATTCTGTTATTCCATTAAAGCTCCCCTGACAGCTGGTAACAGGATTCCAGCTCAGCCATCCCTGAAAGAGAGGGAAGGAAGTGATGAAACCTGAGGGGAAAGTGGTTCATGGGAAAGCTCCTTCTCTGCCTGGGAGGCCAAAATTTCACAGAAATCCCTTCCCCAGTTAGAAATTTGGGTGGTTTCAGTCCCAACAGAGGAGATTTGGAGGGTTTGTGCCCCCAGTATCTCCTTTTCCAGGATTTGAGGTCCTGTTTTGCTGTAGGACCCTGCTTTGTGGCACCTCCGTGGTACCAGAGCGAGTTCATTTCTCGTGTTTGGCTTCTGAACATGCTGCTCATGGACATCCAGTCCGTGGGCTTTCCTTCCACAGGATTTTAGGTTCTGTCCTTAAATTCAGTACTTTCCAGGTGCCCACAGAAGCCTCAGGGGCCACTTGGGAAGAGTCTGTGGGGCAGAGCAGTGTCAGTGCCCGTGTCAGAGCAGAACAGATGCATCTGGTTGATGTTGATTTTAGGACCCAGAGCCTCCAGGACACTGTGTTTCAATCCTACTTCTCATTTCTCTGTGGGATTTTTGTGGCCTGTGCAGGGAGAGGAGGAGGAGGAGTAGTATTTTGCCCTCCATTGCAGTTGAAGCCCCGTTCATTCCCGTTGGGTGTGACCTTGGCTTTGACAGGAGCTCCGGTGCTGTTGTAACGTGTTCCTGTTCCCACAGCGACGCCGACTCCGTGGTGGTTGAGAAAATGGCCATCGCCAACACGGGGTCACCCAAGGCCCCCAAAGCCCTCAACAATGTGGCCCCACACTCAGAGGGGCACCAGAAAGTGGCCCCTGTTGTCACAGCCGTCACGGAAATGGCCACGAAAGACAGGTGAGGGTGGGGACAAACCCAACCTGCTGGGACAGGCTGGGGTTGCTGAGGGGTGGGGACAAACCCTTAAAACCCACCCAGTGCCACCCCTGCCATGGGCAGGGACACCTTCCACCGGCCCAGATTGCTCCAAACCCCGTCCAGCCTGGCCTTGGACACTCCCAGGGATCCAGGGGCAGCCACAGCTTCTCTGGCCAACCTGTGCCAGGGCCTCCCCACCCTCCCAGACAGCAATTCCTTCCCAGTATCCCATCTGTCCCTGCCCTCTGGCACTGGGAAGCCATTCCCTGTGTCCTGTCCCTCCAGGCCTTGTCCCCAGTCCCTCTCCAGCTCTCCTGGAGCCCCTGGAAGGGGCTCTCAGGCCTCCCTGAAGCCTTCTCCTCTCCAGGGGAACAATCACAATTCTTCCAGCCTTTTCCTCATAGGAGAGCTGCTCTGTCCCCCTAATCCCCTTGGCAGAGGGTGGAACTAGGTAGGTTTAAGGTGCCTTCCCAAACCATTTCATGGCTCCATGTGATTTTTCAATGTACTGATTCGTGGCGGACTCTGAGAAGGTTCTCGTTGGAGGCTGGTGACGCTTTAGGAGGCAGGAAAAACAAAGCTAGAGGAAGGGTGGCTCGGATCCCACCAAAGAGGTGAATTTCCAGCCAGGATGAAGGAAGCCTTAGGAGCCAGTGTGTCCCAGCAGTTCCCTGTCCCTGATGTTCCTCTGGGTTTCTCCCCAGGAAAGAAGAGGCCTTGCCCTGCGCCGAAGCCACGTTGAACGGCCCCGCTTGATGCCGCCGCTGCCACGGGACGTGTGTGACCCAGGCCAGGCTGCTCCTGGTGATGCAATTTGTCAATTCTTATTATTTTTTTTTCCATTTTAATTTTATTTTTTAATAAATGCTGCATTGATGAGAGCGAGCTGGCATTGAGGACCAGACACGCAGTTCCAACACCAACAGTCTGTCCGGAGAGACACTTCGCATTGTCCAAATGTAGCATTGAGCAGTTTAGTCCTCACAGGAATGATGGGCTCTTCCCAAGCAAAGCCTTCTGCCTGATTTGAGTTGTCCCCTTTCCCTCTCTCCCTCGTTTTTTGTTTTGTATTTGGGGTTCAAGTCCTATTTTCCGAGTGTTATTGCACACAGTATTCAGCTTCTCTTGGGAAAGGTAGCAGGTCTAACGCCGGGACGGGGACAGTGCACAAGAGTCCCGCAGTCGTGTGACCAAAGTTCCTGATGGAGCTGTCCTCGGGCAGCCTTTGCACCGCTTTTGTATAGCAATAAAGCCTTATCAGAAACATTTCATAGGAGGAGAAATGCAAACACTTCCACGGGACGAAGCAGGGAGGGGTTGGAGGTGCAGGTTTGGGGTGGGAGGGAAGGCCGTGGTGTCCCGAGCCAGAGGCCAAGGGGTGATGTGCTGTGAGGTGTCTCTGCATTCCAGGGATGGCTCCCTGCTCTCCCATGGAGACTGGTGGTTCAGAGCAGCATTTGGGGTGGGTCAGCACTTGGCCTCTCCTGTCAGAGCCCGGCCAGTGTCCCTGTGGGGTGTGGTCCAGGTGTGTCCAGGGAGAGGACACTGCCCATGGCTCTGCTGCCCAGCAGAACCCAGAGCACACAGAGGTGACCAGGGCTTTGGTGGCTTTTTGGAGACTTAATGTATTTTCAAATGATTATGGAAATCCTTTTTCTGTTTGTTTTGTTCTGTTTTTAAAGTTTTTTAATGGATGCAGAACAGCAACACTTTTGCACTTTGTACCTTGTGACAACATTGGAGAGGGACACGGCCCCTCCCAGCTCCGGGTGGGCACCCCTGGTGTCCCTGCCCGGAGACAGCTTTTTGGGGACACAGCATGGGGGGGAGAGGCAAACAGGAGAGCAGGACCAGGGAAGGGGCAGCACCCGGAGCTGGGACACGGGATCTGCCCAGCCTGGAGCCCTTGGTCCCGGGAAGGCTGTGCTGGTGACACGGGTGGGCTGTGGGGACACAGGTGACACAGGTGAGGCTCTGGGGGCTCCTCTGGACCCGCCGCTGCGCTGGAACCCACCTGGCAGGTGTCCAGTGCCGCTTTCTTAGTGATCCAAGACCTGGAAAGTCATTCCCTTGGGAGTAAGCTCATGGAGCTTGACACAGAGGGAGCCAACTAGCTGCTTGCAGGGAGATTCTCCCCCGAGCATAACGAGGGCCTTGGCCCTGCGAGTGTGAAAGGACCTGCCGTGGCTCTGGAACACAGGTGGCTCCAGCCTTGGGGCCTCCTCAGAAATCCTTTGTTCTTGCTGTGATGTCTGTGGTGTTTGTGGAATGTCCTTCCCTGTGGTGAGATGTGTGAGGGGGGAGTGAGGAGAACGAGGCGTTCCCACGGTCGAGGTCGGTGTGTCCAGCGGCGCCGTTCCTGCGGCACCGGCTCATCCCTGTGTGCCCAAACACTGCTCAGCTCTGCTCTGGGGGAAAACAGAGGGTTTGCTTTGCTGGAATCCTGGGAAATGGGGTATCCTGGAGGTTCCTGGAGGCTGTGCTGGGGCTGTGGGCCGCTCGTGTGCTGCTGGCAGGGCTGGGGATTCTCCAGCTGCACTTCCTTGGGAAGCAGGTGCTGCCATGGTCTGTCTGGAAGTCTTTGCTCACTCCTTGTAATTTAAAAGAAATAATTTAAAGTTACATTGCACTGGGGAGGGAAAAATCTCACGTTGTGCTTTGGTTCCCCTGCTTGGTGTCTGGGGATCAATCCCACTCAGTCAGAACTGTCAGAAGGGGTGACTGGGTTTGAGTTCCTGGCTGGAGACACATTCAAGTCTTAATTTTCCAAGGATTGGTGCTAGAGTTCTGCTGAAAATCAGGGTCTCTCTAGGCATTCTTCTAGCCCCCAGAACTGATACTGTGAGAGCTGAGAGATCATTTGTCTGCTACAACTTCAGCAGCTGTTGGACACCACGGCTGGGCTCCGGTCCCAGGGAGGCCATGGGGCTCCTCCAGCCTGTTCTTGGTGGTTTCACCCTGACCAATTATGACCAGATCCATTTGGGATCAGGAGATGAGGGGAAAATGTCCATGGCAGGCACAGTTTGCTCATCCTTCTGGCTTCGATCTGTCTGCATCCACCTCATCAGTCAGAGAAATGAGCTTTGCATTGGGTCATGTCACAGTCAGGGCTCACCCGAGTGAGCAGTCGGGGTCACCATCAGCTCTCCCTGCCTGCTGTGCCAGGAATGCTGTGGTTTGGGAGCAGTAGTTCCCCCTGGGCTGGGACACAGGGCTGCTGGCAGCAATAACCCCTGGATGGCTCCGAGAGGACGTGTCTGTCTGTGCCTTTTGCTGCAGATTCCGAGCTTGGCATTCGTCAGCTCTTGCTTCGAGTCTCTGAACGCCAGGGAGAGCTTTAACAATATCCTTGGGCTTATCCAGCGAGCAGCTCCAAACACAGGTTGGGTACTGGGGCACTCGTTATCTTGGTGGATTAATTTGATTGCCTGTGCCCGGTTTGTGCTAAGTCGTGTCACTGGCAGTCAGAGCAGTAGAGATGCATGAGCTCCGTGGCTTCTGTGCCACTGGGTGATCCCTCCTTTGGGATTGGAGCTCTGAATTACCTCATTCCTCCCATGGGACTGTCCTTCACACCAGCCACGATGTGATGCTGATCCACACAAACTTCCTCCTGCTTGGTGTGTCGGGGTTTGCTGTTCAGAACAGATCCAGAGTCGGGAGGTTCCTTACCCGGCTCCGATGATTTTATAGGCAAACCAGGAATGAATGTCCTTCTGAGTCTGAGCGTCCCATCTCCCAGGGCTGGAGCCACGTCTGTTGGGTGGGAAAGTGGATTTCCTGACCCCACTTGTCCCTTTAACTCCCTGGGCTTGCTCAGCTCCTTGTCCAAAGCGATGAGGGCTCAGCCCAGATTCTGCTCATCTCTGTCCCTGCTCCCTCTGTGCAGAGATTGGAATCTGTCCATATCCATAGGGTGTCTGTCCTGGTAGGATTGACCTGCCTGCTGCTGTCTGTAAACCTGTATTTTTGTTATTCCATGCATATTTGTACACACGCAGAGGGATGCTGGGAGAATCCTGGGCAGGGAAACCCTGGGAGGACAGCGAGGGGGACTCTGATCCTGTGCAGCTCCAACAGCAAATCAGCCACAGGGGTTTGTGGGCAAGACCAGAACCAGCAGGGCCACCTTCCTGGGGGAGGGGGAGCCTCTTGGGCACGAGTGGCTGTTAAACCCCTCCGGTTTGGCCAGTTCCTGAATGGTAGCACCGTTGTCTCTGGTTGGGCTGTGGGAAAAGGGGCTCCTTGGCCGTGGGGAGATGGGCTCCGTGGGTGGCACAGCCTTGGGAGCGCTGCCATCCATTGGCACATCCTGGGGCTCTCCAGGT
>JAYRBT010000042.1:379318-391525 GCA_036023395.1 Myiotriccus ornatus
TTTCTCCAGGATGAGCCCCCCCAGCTCCCTCAGCTGCTCCTGCTGCTCCAGCCCCTTCCCAGCTCCCTTCCCTTCCCCAGCCACGTTCCCTCGCGGGGCCGTGCCGGGGGTGGGGTCACCTTCAGCTGGGACTTGTCGCCGATGATGTAGAGGGAGGCGCGGTGCTGCCGCAGGAAGGTGGTCTCGGCGGGGGTCCCGTTGTGCTGGGCCCCCAGCAGGTCCTTCCCGGCCAGGCGGGACCCGATCTCCACGTTCAGGGCGTAGCTGCTCATGCGGCCGCTGGCCCGGATGCTGCCCCACTTCCCTGCGGGAGCCACACGGGCGGGTCGGGATGGGGGTCCGCGGGCTCACCCCCAGCCGGGGGGCCACAGGGCGAGCAGGGGGCTGAGTGCTGCGCCCCCCAGCCCAGCCCTGGGAGCACATGCCGGGGTCGTGCTGGGCACCAGGTTTGCTTTGGCTCCTGCTCCCTGCTGGGTGCTGCGGAACTCCTGCCCGCTGGACTCGGAGCCTGACCCTGGCAGCTCCGTGTCCCACCATCGGCATCGCCAAACTGCACTCTGGCACCACCGAGACCCGCACCACCACCTGCACCCCGACCCTGCCACCGGCACCCAGCCCCGGCACCACCACCCGGCACCCGCAGCGGCACAAGGAGCCCAAAGCAAACCTGGCGAAGGCTCCCGGTACTTACCTGCCCGTGGCGCGCTCGGAGTGGGCGTGGGGACTGAGGGGGGTTACTGGGGCATTAGTGGTGTGAAGGGTGGCAGTGGGGGGTCAGTGGGTCAGTGGGTGCCCGGGCAGGTCGGGCGGCCGCGCTTTCGTACCTCGGGGCGTCTCGCGGCCCTTCGGCGACGCGCACTTGGGGGTGGACAGGGTGATGACCCGGGCTCTGTGACCCAGCCCTGGGGGCACAGGACAAAGCGAGCTCAGCGAGGGACGGGGGCGGAGCGATGGACAGTGGGTGGGATGGAGGCGATGGCGCCGGGGGCTGCGGCAGGTCCCCCCCCCTCCCTGCGGCCGCCCCGCGGAGCAGAAGCAGCTGCTCGGCTCAGGGAGCGTCTACTCTACGAGAGCTGCCCGGACCGGGGGTCTCGGCGAGGCCCCCCGAGGCAGTGACCCCCCACATGTCCTCACCTCCGCGGCTAAAAGTCCCAGGCCCTTCGTCCTTCCCTCCCATCACCTGCTTCATGAGCGATCCCAGCTTAGGCTGCTGCCTCTTGTCGGAGAAATCTGCAGCACCAAGAGAACGTCAGCTCCCGAGGGCCCTCCCGGCCTCCCCTCGGCTGCTCCGAGGGAGGGGAAGGGGCTCAGAGAAAGCGGCAGCAAGCGGAGCCCCCGGGGCCGGGACGCGGAGCCCAGTGCGCGGGAAGCACCATCCACCGGGAGCCATGGAAGCACCGTCCACCGGGAACCATGGAAGCACCGTCCACCGGGAGCCAGAGCCCAGCGTGTGGGAAACACCATCCAGCCGAAGCCACGGCAAAGAGGTGCCTGGTGCGGCCATGTGGGAGGGGGATAACCCCACCCCAGGTGGGGGATCATCCTGTCTCAGCCCCTGCCCTGCCAGGTCATCTGTGCCCTCCCGCGCTGGGCTGAGCCCTCTCCTCCGGGAACGTCCCCCCTGCCGGGGAGGGGCCTCGTTGGGGCTGTCGGCATGCCCTCTGTCCCCCCAGGCTCAGGGAACCCCCCAGCCCCCCGTGTGTCCGCAGCGATGATGGGTGGAATGGCTGGGACGGGATGGAATGGCCGGGACGGGACGGAATGGCCAGGACGGGATGGAATGACTGGGACAGGACGCCTGGCGCTGGAGCAGGGCAGGGGGGTGGAGCTCTGTCCTGCAGGGAAGGGCTGACTGGGAAGGGCGTCTGGTGGGGCATCAAGGTGTGCACGGACTTACCGGGGGTCCCCAGACAGACCCAGCCCCGCGTGGGGGGGGCACACAGTGCCGAGATCCTGGCTGGAAGGGTCTGTCCCCACTGGCCCCGGCAAGTGCCTGGATCCCAGCACAGGCTGGGACTCCCACTGCTTGCAGCTCCAGGGATACTGGGGCTCCCAAATCCCTCGGGGCTCCCAGTGCTCGAAGCACCCATCCCCACCCCCGGCCACAGAGTCCCAGCCAGAGTTTGGAGCTCCAGAGAGTGCACTGGGGGCTCCCAGTGCTCACAGATCCAGGGACATTGGGTCTCCCAAACTCCCTTGGGCTCTCAGTGCTCACAGGTCCACAGCCACAGGGTCTCCCAAAACTGGGGCTCCTAGTGCTCATCACGTGTCCCAAAACCCATCCCTACCACCAGCCACAAGAATCCAGCTGGAGCTGGGAGCTCTGGAGAGGCTCTGCTGCCTCCTTGGATGCCAGAGCCCGGGAGAGCAGCTCACTCTGGATGCACAGCAGGATCCAGGGCTGGCAGGAGCCCACCTGCATCCCCCCACCCCCGTCTGTGCCCGCTCCCTCACCTGCACTGCTCATGTGTGCCGAGGTGAACCCGCTGAGTGTGTTGCGCCCGCTGGCATCAGAATAGTGGGGCATGGAATTGATGACAGCCTGCAGGTACTTCTCCTGCTCCAGACTCGTGGAATCCGTCTGGGAGGGGCCTGGATGGGGAGACCCCCGAGTGTGACCACCCCAGAGCCTGGGAGGGCTCCGCAGCCCCCCGGCTCCGTGTTCCCGGGGCGGGGAGATGGGCACCTGCGGTCGGGGCGTTCTGGGACTTGAAGAGGCCGACGACGCCCTTGCCGTGGAGCCCCCCCGAGCGGAGCAGCACGGCCTTGGTGCGGGAGTTCCTCCAGCACACCACCGGGAAGCGGTTCTGGCGGTAGCAGCGGGAGATGCGCTGGATGGTGTTGTCCGGGATGCTCTGCGGCACGATGAGCAGCCCGGGGTAGCTGCGGGACAGAGGGGGGCTCAGCGGGGTCCCCCCGGGGCCGGTGGGACCCCCCGGGCCTGGCTCACCTGCGGCAGATGGCGTACATGCGGTTGACGGTGGAGATGCGGAAGGGCTCGTTCTTGGAGCGGGTCAGGCTGCTGCTCAGCGTGCCCAGCCCCAGCCGCTGGTAGTCGCGGCAGCAGGCGCGCTCCACCACGTGCGCGTTGGTCATCTTGTCCGAGGGCCTCATGGTGGTGCTGGGGGTCAAAGTGCTTCTGTCCATGTCTTCGGACACTGTGGGGACAAGTTGGGGCCTGGGGACAGGCTCGGCATGGACATGGTGTCCCACCGTGGAGGAGAGGGACGGGATGGAGGCATCTCCGAACCCACAGGGGCAGGACAGGGATGGAACTGCCTCCTGGCTCCCTCACCTGAAACCAGAGAGCTGGGCAGAGCTGGGACCGGATCCCCCATGGAAACCCTAAATCCCATCCACCACACCTCCTCCAGGCTTCCCACCTGGGCAGGTTCTAAAGGCAGGGCTCCTGCCCCTCCCAGTCCCTCACTACTCCTAAATCAGTCCAGGTCTTGTCCACCCTCACCCGCCCTCCTGCACCTCAAATCCATGATTTTCCACCTGAGGAGCTGAGGGCACCGCCCAAAGACCCCCCTCCTCTCTCTGTGCTGGAAGCAGGCTGAGCTCTGACTGGGCACCCCAGCAGCCAAGAGCTGGGGGCTGTCGGGAACCGGGAGAGGGGCCCATGGTGGCAGCGCTCTGCGCCGGGGATGCTCCCGCCCTGCTCCGCTCGGAACAAGGGACTTCTCTCAGGTGGACGATGGTCCCATCCCTGTGCGGGGCGTTCCCCACCTGAGATCTCGTCCTCGTTGTCCTCAGGGAAGTGCTGGCTGCCGCGCTGCTCCCAGGCGGGCGGCGTGTACTTCTTGCGCGTCACGTACTGCCGGCCGATGGTCTTCTTGGCATTCTTCACCAGGTTCTTGGAGAGCGTCCTGGAAAACCAGGCAGGAGCTTGAGCCCGGTGACACGTCCTGCCCGGCTGTGACCAGAGCCAGAGTGACCAGAGGAGCCCAGAGGGTCAGAGACAACACTGTCACCCAGCGAAGCAGAGACAGGAGCAGCCCCAGCCCCGGTCAGTCACTGTCGTGTGGGAGGGGACGTGTCACCTGCCAGCGCCTCGGCCCTGGGGGCACCAGGGCAGGAGCAGAGCCCCTCCGGATTAGAGGGGACCCGAGGGGACCCGGCCTCGTCCCGGCACTAACACCGTGTCCTCCACATCAGAGCCGCCACGGCTCGTCCCAGAGGAAGAGGGCTCTGGCTCATGGCAGGGACAGGAGATCTGCCACAGGGGCTAGGGAATCCACTGCAGAGCCAGGGGATCCACTGCAGGGGCCAGAGGATCCATGGAGCACCAGGGGATCTGCTGCTGGGATCATGGGATCAGTGGTAGGGTCCAGGGGATCCATGACAGGGACCAGGGAAACCACCACAGTGGCCAGGGAATCTGCCACAACGACCAGGGGATCCACCACTGGGATCAGGGCATCCACCACAGGGACCAGGGATCACTGGCAGGGACCACGGGATCCACCACTGGGATCATGGATCCATGGCAGAAACCAGGGGGTCTGCTGCTGGGACCAGGGGATCCACAGCAGGGATCACGGGATCCCTGCCAGCCCATCCCAAGTGCAGGGCTGCTCCCCCTGGGCTGGTGGCCTTGATGGCACACCAGGAACAGGGAGAGCACAGCTGGGCTCAGGTGCTCCAGAGGCACTTGGGGAAATTGGGGAAGGGAGAGTTGCCAAACCCACGGGGATTGGGCTGCATGGTCAGAACAGGCTCTGCCCCACAGAGCTCCAGAGGGCAGGAATTCCTGAAGGCAGGAACAGCCTCACCACATGCAGGACCTTGGCCTTGTCATCACCTCGGTGAGTCCTGGGCTCCAAGGTGGGGAAATAAAAGAGATGTGGGATATAGGGAAGGGGCCACATCCAACCCAGGGGATGTGGGATTATCCATCAGCCAAGGAAGGAGACTTGTCCAGCCCAGGACAAGAGCCACGCTGATGTTAAGATTCCTGGACTTCCTCTTCTCAAGGTGGGACCAAAGGGAGACCAGGAGGTGCCTTGTTTTGCTCTGCAAAGTGGACAGTGAGGGAATCCCAATGTTCCCTGCAACTACCAAGGGAGAGAAAGCCTCGGGACCAAGAAGGAACATTGTCCTGGGAACAAGCTCAGGAACAGACGTTGGGAATGGGAGACGTTCCTAACTGGAGGGACAAGACTTGCAGACGGTGGGGGACGCTGGATTGCATTGGGAAGGGTGACAAAGCTCATGTCACAAATCCAAACAAACTTCTGAGACAGGGCCCAGGCCAGAGCTCTGGAAATCCCTGAGTTAGTGGTACAGGCACAGCTCCTGCGATCCAGCAGTGCCCTGGAGCACCAGGAGGATGCGACGGTGAGAGATCCCACACCCCAGCCTGGGAAAGGGCATTCCCGAGGGACAGCCACATGCAGAGCAGGCAAGAGGGAGCCCTGGGAGCAGAGAGGGCTGAGCCGGAGCCGCCACCTCGGAAGCGCCCGCCCAGGCCGGAGGCAGCTTACGTGCTGGGATGGCCGAGGTGCCCGAAGGACAGCACCCCCACTGCCAGGCCCTGGAACAGATCGGTCACCTGCTGGGAGCTGTCACAAACACCGACACGCTTAGGGCAAGGGCACGGCAAGAGCAGCCACCCAGCGCTGCAGGATGATGTCCCCAGGTCACCCAGCACTGCATCCCTGAGCCACCCAGCCCTGCAGCACCGTGTCCCTGAGCCACCCAGGGCAGGAGCACTGTGTCCCTGAGCCACCCAGGACAGGCGCACTGTGTCGCTGAGTCAGCCAGGGCAGGAACACCACGTCCCTGAGCTACCCCACAATGCAGGACCATGTCCTCAAGTCACGCAGCACTGCAGCACCATGTCCCTGAGCCACCCACTGCAGGAGCACTGTGTCCCTGAGCCACCCAACACTGCATCACCATGTCCCCAAGTCACCTAGCGCTATGTCCCTGAGTCACCCAGCACTGCAGAACTGTGCCCCTGAGCCACCCAGCACTGCAGGATCATGTTTCCAAGTCACCCATCCCACTGGAACCTCTCCCATGGGACACCTCCTCAGCACAGCTGGGGATGCCACTGCAGCAAACTCCTGGGTCCCAGTGTGACCCATCCTCTGCAGGGCTGGGGACACTGCAGGCCATGGGACATCCTACAGCTCTTCACCCTACAGCTCCCTCACAGGAAGGGCTCTGCTCCCAGGGAACAGGAACAAGACAAGGAGAAACAGCCTCAAGCTGTGCCAGGGGAGGGTCAGGTTGGATATTGGGGAAAATTCCTTCCTGGAAAGGGCTGTCCAGCCCTGGCACAGCTGCCCAGGGCAGGGATGAAGTCCCCATCCCTGGAGGGATTTCAAGGCCCTGTGGATGTGGCACTTTGGGACATGTGTCAGTGGTGGCCTTGGCAATGCTGGGGGATAGTTGGACTCAATGGGCTCAGTGGGATTTTCCAACCCAAAGCATTCTCTGACCTCCACCCCCTGGAAATCCTGCGTGAGGACAGGTCTGAGCAGGGTGGGCTCAGGGAGCCATGTCCAGCTCAGGACCCTGTGCCCCATTTCCCCAGAGGTCCCCGTGTGGTGGCTCAGCTGGGGGGGCTGGAGGAGGGCCAGGAGGAGCCCTGAAGTGTCCCAGAGGATCAGGCCCATTCCAGGCGTGGCTCTCTCAGGTACCTGAGCGAGGGGTTCTTCTCCTTGGCCTTGGGCTGCATGGCCTGCTTGGGCGACTGGCCCACGGTGAAGGCGAAGGTGCCGCGCACGTGCTGGGGGTAGCGCAGCTTGTGCAGGTGCTTCCGGAAGATCTCGGCGCTGTCAGAAGCCACCTCCTCGTCGAAGGCAATCTTCAGCAGCTGGGGGATGGCAGAGAGCAGGCCCAGGGGTCACCAACCCTTCCCAGGGATCGGGGCAGAGCTCGGATCCCGGCAGGAGCAGGGAGCACAGTGGGCACGGGCCAGGCTGGGAGGCCGCCCCACCTGTCCCTCCGTGCTGGTTACTCTGTCCCATTCCCTTTCCTCCTGGAGGCACCCCTCCAGGGTGTCCCAGTGACTGGTCAAGGCAGTTCTGAGCATGGCAGGAGCAGCCAGAAAATTTAGGAGCTCGCCCCCAGCATTGCTCCACCTCCACACATCTCCCAAAGATGTGAAGTGCCCAATAACTCCATTTCTGTGACATCTCTCCTTGTTGTGTTTCTCTCCCCCAGGAACCTGCACAGGGTTTGGCAGAACCACCTCCTGGACCCCCACGTGGGGATGTCTCACACCTTCTCGGCAGGGGCTGCCCAGGGAGGTGGGGGAATCCCCAATCCTGGAGGTGTCCAAGGAAGGCCTGGCCGTGGCTCTCAGTGCTCTGGGCTGGGGGACAGGGTGGGGATGTGGCACAGGTCACAGCCACATTGATCTCACCAGTTGAGACAGAGCAATGCCAGGGAGCAGCCACAGCCCCCCAGAGCTCCCCCCACCCGGGGGTCTCACCTGGAATGTGCACGAGCGCAGCTGCAACCCCTCCTGGAGGAACGGATCCGCCTGGGCCTGGATACTGATCTTCTTCTCTTTGGTCAGCGAGGCGATGGGGAAGGACCTTATCACCACCTGCTCCCCCACTGGACACAGGGATGGGAACGGGTCAGGACCATCCCTGCCTCAGCACGGACAGGGACAGGCCACCCTGGGCCACCCTCGGTGGCTGTGCCCACCACAGAGTCCCCTAGGACACAGCGGCTGGAAACAGGGCAGGATGGATCCTTAGGGACCAACAACCTGCTCCCTAAGGATCACCAACCAGCCCCCTCTTCCCTAAGGATCTCCAACAACCTCCCTCATCCCCAGGGACCACCAACCATCCCCCAGCTCCCCAAGGTTCACCAACCAGCCCCTTCCTCCCCAGGGACCCCCAACCAATCCCCTCATCCCCAGGGATCTCCAACCAGCCCCTTCCTCCCCAGGGATCACTGACAAGTCCCCCTTTCTCCCCAGGGATCCCCCCGAGGCTGTGGTGCCCCGGCCCCTCACCCAGCGGGTCCGTGGGGGTTCCTTTGAAGATGATCCGGTAGGTGGTGAGGAAAATGGCTCCCTCGGCGGGGAGCAGGGGCGGCCCCCCAATGCTGCCCCCGGCAGCCTCCTCCCGCCCGTCGGGCATGAGGCACACGCGCAGCCCCTCCATCACACACTCCTCCCCCACCAGCAGGTTGGGGCGCAGCAGTTTTGGCTGGGGGGGGGGACAATGGGGAGTTCAGCCCCTGAGGAGCCCAGGAGGGAGGTCTCCACAGCCCCCCACGGCGCCAGCCCTGTCCCAGCAGGACCACCATACCTTCTGGATGGGAGGAAGCCTCTTGCTCTCCCTGTGCACGGCGTCCAGGGTCTCGATGTGCATCTGCACGATGTCTGTGACATGCAGGGGGTGAGGCTGGAGCAGAGCCCTGCCCTGCCCGCCCTGTGCCCTCCACTGCTCCCCGTGGGACCCCCCGTGCCCACCCCGAGCGTCCCCACCTGGGATCATGACGTGCAGCCCCTTGAGGTGCTCGTTGGTGACGCCGCTCTCGGTGCACACCTTGTCCACGAAGCGGTTGATGAACCTCACCACGTAGTTGGCCACGTCGGAGCTCTCGGCGTCCTCGAAGCCGCTCTCGGTGTCGTAGCTCTCGGCCACGCTCCCGGCGATGCTGCCGAGGAAGCAGGGAAGGGTTAACCTGGAACAGCCCCGCCTGGCTGCAACCCAGGCCAGGAACAGCCCCAGGCAGATTTCACTCCTGGTGTGATCCCAGAAGAGATCCCACTCCTCACAGGAATGCAAGAGAGCTCCAGGAGAGCTCCCATTCCTGATATGGACCCAGAAGAGCTCCCAATCCTCATAGGAACACAGGAGAGCTCCCACTCTTCATATGGTTCCAGGAGACCTCCCACTCCTCATATGGATCTAGGAAATCTCCCGCTCCTGATAGGAACACAGGAGTCCTCCCACTCCCAGAAATCCCCCTGGGCACCACAACCTGCCTCAGTCCTGACAGAATCCTGGAATCCCAGCATGGCTGGGGTTGGAAGGGACCTTTGAAGTCCGTCTGGTCCAACCTCCCCGCAAGAAGCAGGGACCTCTCCCGTGTCCTGACGGCAGTGACTGCCCGGGATGCCGCAGGAGCTGCCGTCCCCAGCGTGGGTGTCCCCAGCGTGTGCCCCTCACCTGTTGGTGACGAAGCTGTTGCTGACGCTCTCGACGTCTCCCAGCCCGGAGCTGCGGAGCAGCCGGTTCTTGCTGGTGTCCAGGGGCAGGAGCAGGTAGCTCATGCGGTTGGCGTAGTGGATGGCCTGGCTGAACACGGTGCTCTCCTCCTTCTGGATCAGCTCCTGCTGCTTCTCCCGGCTCATGGTGGGCCAGAGTCGCAGCTGCTCCGACGCGATCTCCAGGGCAGACTTGGCTTCCTGGGGCTCCTCCGTGCTCTCCTGAAGGGGTTGGAAGGAGATGTCGGTTGTCTGCATGGACAGATCCACCTGCCACTGTTTCCACAGGAATCTCCCAGAACCGGGATGAGGTCCCTGACACTCATCTGAACAGGGTGCCCAGAACAGGCAACTGGCACAGAGCAGCTGTGGCTGCCCCTGGATCCCTGGAAGTGTCCAAGGCCAGGTTGAACTGGGCTTGAAGCAACCTGGGCTAGTGAAAGGTGTCCCTGCCCATGGCACGGAAGGGGCTTTAAGGTCCCTTCCCACCCAAGCCATTCCATGATTCCACGATCAGCTTGCAGAGCTCTTGAAGAGCTGTTCCTCATCTGGAACAGTGTTGGTGTCTCCTCACCTCCTCCGCATGGTTCTCCTCGTTGCTGTCCAGGTACAGGGCCCGGATGTGGTTCTGCACGTCACAGTAGAACATGGCCTCCCAGAACTGGATGTTGGTCCACACCACGTGCTCCTGCACGCAGCTGTAGGCGAACTGTGTGATGCCCGGGCTCAGTTTCTGTGGGGGGAGAAGGTGGAAAAGGTCCATACAAACATGGCCTTTGTGCCAGGCTCTGCCACCTGCTGGGACAGCCCTAGGCCCTTGGGCAGGCAGGAGAGCGCACCAGAGCTCCTCTAGGATTCCTTGAAAGCTCTCCTCCTGCCCAGCGCCCACCCAGAGCCCTCAGTGCCATCATTTTACAGGAGGTAGAACCTCATCCCAGCCCACCCTGACGGACAGATCGAGCCGGCATTCCAGAGCAACGCCCTTCCCGCAGACGTGTTCCAGCCACCCTGGGAGCCTCTGAGGGGCTGGAAGGTCCTGGGCAGGAGCTGTGCCATGAGAAGCCCCGATGGGACAACCCCCTGGCTCTCTGTCCTTCCACCCTCAGCCTCTGCCATCTCCAGGGACTCCGAGGCTGCCGGGGCCAGGTCCCCGCGGACGCTCACCCTGCAGAACGCGGTGACCAGCGGCAGGAGCGCGGCGGCGATGCCGTGTTCATCCATGGCCGTGCAGTCCTGGGGAAGGGAGCGGGGATGACGGGGGATTCAGGACCAGGACCCCACTCCCACGCCCAGCCCTGCTCCCAGGAGGGAGCGGCAGCTCCGTGGCAGCCCCGTCCCACCTGCAGGCAGCAGTTCATCATGCGGATGACGAAGTCGAACTGCTGGTGGTCCAGCACCGCCCGGTTCTGCTGCACGTGCAGGTTGAGCTCCTGGGTGAGGCAGTGCCGGGCAGCCCGGCCCTTCATGGCACGCAGCACCGCCGGAAACAGCTGTGGGACACGGGCAGGCTCAGAGGGGAACACGGCATGGACAGTGGTGGCCTCGGCAGTGCTGGGGAACGGTTGGACTCAATGGTGCCAGAGGGATTTTCCAACCTCAACGACTCCATGATTCTACTGCTGAGGTGGGGGTCAGGCTCTGCTCCCAGGGAACAGGGACAGGAAGAGAGGGAATGGCCTCAAGCTGTGCCAGGCGAGGGGCAGGTTGGATATTGGGGAAAATTCCTTCCTGGAAAGGGCTGTCCAGCCCTGGCACAGCTGCCCAGGGCAGGGTGGAGTCCCCATCCCTGGAGGGATTTCCAAGCCCTGTGGATGTGGCACTTGGGGACATGGGTCAGTGGTAGCCTTGGCAGTGCTGGGGGATGGTTGGACTCGATGGGCTCAAAGGGCTTTTCCAACCTCATGGGACTCCATGGTTCCATGAACATAAGCCAGTCAGCAAAGACCTGGACACGGGCAGGGAATGTCCTCTCCATCCTGCCACGGAGGAGAGCAACCCGCCCATCTCCTCCCCCAACCTCAGGACCCCCCTTACCTTTTTGGCCTCCAGCATCTTGTTCTCGAAGACGTAGGAGATGCAGTTCCTGACCACCTCCAGGCGCCGGGCACTGTTGGCCAGGGCGTTGCCATTGCGCTCCAGGATGGCAGCTGGAAAGAGAATCCTGTCAGTCCAGTCAGGGCAGGACCTGCACCCCTGGGGGGGGACATGGTGCCCCCCCTGCTCCCCGTGGGCAGGGTCTGGGCTCCAAGAGACCACGGGGTCTTCCCCCTCAGGGTGCTGACAGACGCCAGTGCACTCTGAGCAGCCCGAGGGGAGAAGTTAAAGAGGATGGTGCTGCTGCTTCCTGTGTTTGGCTGCCACGGACCCTCAGACATACCGGGGAGGGTCTCTCCCGGCACCCACACGTACCGATGGGGGGCCCTGATGGCACCATGCACTTCTTCTCGGCCTTCACGGCCGGAGGGGCCGTCTGGAGCTTGGCCGTGGCCTGGTCGATGATCCACTGCACCGTCCCCTCGTCCAGCCGGGGAAAGGGCTTCTGGTGGAGCCGCAGATGACAGCCTTCCGTGGGCTTCTGCACCTTGTGCATGGTCACTGCGGGGTAGGGGTTCTCCTGCCACGGCAGGGACAGTTCCCTCTCAGGCGTGAGGACACAGCACGTCCTCTCCCAGTGCAGGAGCCCCAGCAAGGTGTCCCTCAGCCACCTCCACTGCTCCCTGCCGGATTCTACAGCCCCCAGGAACCTGCAGTGCCAGCAGGATCTGCTCCCAAGCCCCACGGACAGAGAGCCAAGCCCTGCTCAGGAGCTCCATCCCAGACAGCCAAGGGTGACATGGGCAGGTGACCTGCACTGGTCAAGTGCCACTGGACACCTCAAGCTGTGCCAGGGGAGGGTCAGGTTAGGGTTAGGGAATTCCTTGCTGGAAAGGGTGGTCAGGGCTTGGCAGGGGCTGCCCAGGGAGGTTTGGAGTGCCCAGCCCTGGAGGTGTCCAAGGCAGGCCTGGCCGTGGCACTCA
>JAYRBT010000042.1:394389-407860 GCA_036023395.1 Myiotriccus ornatus
CAGCTCCCTCAGCTGCTCCTGCTGCTCCAGCCCCTTCCCAGCTCCCTTCCCTTCCCTGCACACGCTCCAGCCCCTCCACGTGTCTCTTGTGTGAGGGGCCCAGAACTGCCCCAGGATTCCAGGGGGGCCTCCTCAGTGCCAAGATCTCAAAAGCCCCCAGCTCCAGGCCTGGGCTCCCTCCTCCCTGAGCCTCGGAGCTGCCCTGGCTGCAGGAGCAGGGACACGGCTGTGGAGCATCCGAGCACTCCGGGGCATGACCAGGGAAGCGCTGCCCGATCCAAGAGACCTCGGGACGCTCAAGGACAAACACGGGATGCAGGTGGGCCCGGGAGGGATGTCGCGAAGGTCACTGGCTGGAAACCCGGAATTGTTTTTTGGATTCAGCTGTCACAGCCCAACTCCTCCCAGTTCTGCCCAGCCTCCCCCTGGAAAAGGCCCCGCACACACCTTGTGGAAGCGGATGACGGGCTCGGGGTGGATGCGGATGATGTGCAGGCACCAGCGATAGCCCTGCAGCAGCTGTGCAAACAGGCGCAGGAACACGGCTCGGATCTCCTTGTCCTGGAAAGGGAAGGACAGCGAGCTCATGGAGTGGTCACGGCGAGGTGGGACGGGGTGTGCATGAGGCAGCTCCCAGGGCAGGAGTTTCCCCCCAGCGCCGAGGTGAGGGAATCAACCCATTGGGTCAGGGCAGGAAACGCGGCAAGGATTCCAGGGAAAAAGGAGCACAGCAGCATGGATTCACTGCTCTGCCCCCTGGATGCTGCGCAGGAAGGAGAAGGAGCTCTCACAGCCCCAGGATTTGCTGAAGGGCCCAAACATTCCATGTGTGCTTCCAGCCTGGCCGTGAACCCCTGGGCACTGCAGGCTCCAGCCACGGCTCGGAGCAGTGCCCTTGGTGACTGGGCAGTGCCAGTGACACCGAGATGGAGACAGGCCTGGAGTCGTGCCCAGGAGATGGGATGTCCATTAGGAATGGCCTCCCCACTCACCTGCATCTTGAGGGAAGAGGCGGAAATGGTGGAAGGGAGGAAGGCGAGATCAGCCACTTCCAGCTCCGGGTCCAGGACCTACACAGGGAACACACACAGCTTTCTTCCCGGCAGGAAAAGCTGAGGAGTGCTCCCCAGAGACCCCACAGTTCCCCTGGAAAAGCACTGAGGGGTTTGGAGACAAACCACCAGGGATCAGGCACGGGAAGCCTCACAGCCTGAACCTTCCTTGGGAATCACTGCTGGTAGAATGGGGCTCCCAGGGTAGGGGAACCCCTCCGGCTCTGCCAGGGAGATCTTCCCCCCCGCTGCTCCCAGTCGAGGAGCCAGAGCCACAGCGTGGGCTGGGCACAGTGCCCTGGGCACGCTCCGGAGCACCGGGAACACGGGAACAGCCAGAAGGGCTGCAGGGCCACAGCTGCTTCCTGCCCACGGGCTGGGAGCCAGCCTTCCCATTCCCAGAAACCTTTGGCAGAGGAACCCCCTCTGGCACTGCCACGCATCATCGGATCGGGATTGGGAATGGTCCCTGTGACAGCATCAGGAGAACCCCAAGGTGTGAACCCTGCTCTCAGAGGAGCCCCAACTCCGTTCCCAGCTCCCTGGACATGTGTGTTCCTGCCAGGGTTCTGGCACCCCAGGGATGGAGGCAGTGCTGCAGCACTTACCATGGAAAGGGCTTCCCGGGTCTGCTGGAGCAGGGGCTCGGGGAGCAGGGAGATGTGGACACACTCGGGAACGTTCACAGTCCCACCATCCAGATCCGCGATCACCACATCGAGCTGGAAGGGCAGCACAGCGTGGGACGAGGCCTGGCTTCCCAATCCCACATCCCACAGGTCCCACTGGACCCAGCCATCCCCATGGGGCCCAGCCATTCCCACTGGGCTCATGAGGACACCTGGATGCATCCCAGGCTGAGCACATGGAGCCTGTGGCCTGGGCACCCCGAGGATGATGCCCGCTGCTTGGCACAGGGAACAGGGATCATGGTGTCTCACCAGCTCCTGTGTCTCTGACTGGAAGATGGAGTGGACCCCGATGATGAAGGGGGTGGGAGTGCTCAGCACCTCCAGGAGCTGGGCGGGCAGGATGGGCACGTACGTGAAACTGCAACCAGAAAGAGCGTCACTGCAGCCCTGAGCCGTGCTCCGCACCCAAACCCGGACACCAGCCCCGATCCTGGCTCCGGAGGAGGGGGTGACATGAGCCCAGGCTGCCCCTGCACTCCCAGCCCCTCAGGCAGCACCTGCCCCACGGCTCCTGAAGGCTCATGGACACTCGCCCAGAGGAGCTGTGGTCACCCCATCCCTGGAAGTGTTCTGGAGAGGGACTCTGGACAAGGCCAGAACAAGGGGGAATGGCTTCCCAGAGCCAGAGGGCAGGGATAGATGGGATATTGGGAAGGAATTCCGGGCTGGGAGGGTGGGAAGGCCCTGGCCTAGGTTGGCCAGAGAAGCTGTGGCTGCCCCTGGATCCCTGGAAGTGTCCAAGGCCAGGTTGGACAGGGCTTGGAGCAACTTGGGCTAGTGGAAGGTGTCCCTGCCCATGGCAGGGGGTGGCACTGGAAGGGCTTTAAGGTTCCTTCCCACCCAAACCCTCCTGGGACTCCATGATTCCATAATTCTGTAATATGATCCCACTGAGAGAAGGGAAAGGGAATGGATTCTGGAGATAGAAGCATCTCTGGCCTCTCCCATCTGGCATCACCATGGGGTGACTGCACAGTCCTGGATCACATCCCACACTCTGATGGGATTGCTTCCCTCTGCCAAGAGCTGCCTCAGCCAGGAACAGGGAACACTGCTGGGAACACCTTACTCCTGCTTATGGAATCATGGAATATCCTAGGCTGGAAGGGACCCACAAGGATTATTGATCCAACCCGTGGCCCTGCACAGACACCCCAACAATCCCCCCCATCCCTCAGAGCATTGTCCAAACCCTCCTGGAGCTCTGGCAGCCTTGGGGCTGTGCCCACTGCCCTGGGGAGCCTGTTCAGTGCCAACCACCCTCTGGGGGAAGGACTTTTCCCTGACATCCAACCTGAGCCTGCCCTGGCACAGCTCCAGCCCTTCCCTGGGTCCTGTCCTGGTCACCAGGGAGGAGAGAACATTTCCCAGCTCAGCCCATCCTGCCTGGAGAGGAGGGAGGCAGGGCTGGGAGATTCACCAGTCACACTGGGAGGCAGGAGAGCTGGCACAGGGTGGAGGGTCAGGGGGCTCAGGGACCCCTCACCTGTACTTGAGGGGGAACATGAGAGCCAGGAGAGCCCGGCAGGCGTCCGTCAGCCGCTGGTAACTGCTGGAGAGGAACAGGATCTTGTGCTCCGTCAGCGCCGCGCAGAACAGGAACAGCACGTTGGTGATGCCTGGCAGGGCACGGGAGGCCGCTCAGAAACGGGGGACCCCTCTTGCACCCCTCCAGAGACCCCTGACCCGTCCCCCAGGGCTGGAGACCACTCCCCACCCCCACACCCTGCCCGAGAGAGGAGCTCAGATCCCCCAGAGAGCCACTCCTGAGTCACCCAGGGAAGTCCCTCTTCCAGAGAGGCAGTGTGGGGACGGGTCTCACCGAGCTGGCGGAACAGCAGGGCCACGCTACAGCTGCTGACGGGGAGTGAGTCGTTGATGGGAGTCTGGATCACCTGCCTGTCCCCTGCCCCCAGGGAGATCGTCCTCTGCAAGGGAACACACACCCAGTCACTGGGATCATCCTGGCAAGGCACGAGGACGAGGCCAGGGCAGCCAAACCCCCCCGGAGCAGGGGACAGGGTGACCACGTCCCTGGCACAGCCCCCGCACCCAGCACAGCTGGAGCACGGCTGCTGCGGGAAGAGGGAAGAGAAAACAGGGAAGAAGGAAGAGGAGAGAAGAAAAAGGATGTTGCCACTGAACCCCTTGGGTGCTTGACTGGGTCCATGGGCTGAGGGGAGGAAGGGGACCTGTTTCAGTATTCCCAGCCAGCACCAGCAACATCCCGGCGGCCCCAAGATCCGCACGGAGATGTGGGACACAACGGCTCCCCAGCACTCAAGGGCTCCCCAGGCCATGAGGGCTCTCCAGACCCTTGGAGAGCAGCTCCCCTGTCTGTGCCCACCCAGCCCTGCTGTGCTGAGGAGGCTCCCTCCAGGCTGCAGGGGCTGGGGCAGGAGCAGAGCTCTGGCCCTTCTACTCCTCTTTCCACACCTCTCCAGGGAACACACTCCTGCAATAGCAGGTTTTGCCACCTCCCCACAGCCGCAAGAGCTCCCAGACCCCGCCAGGAACAGCCCCAAAATCCAGTGCTGGACACGGCCGTGGCCGAGCAGAGCCAGACCCCTGACCTGCTCCTCCAGCCAAGCTTTCACAACCCCCAGGAGAACACATAGAGGCAGATGGGCCAGTCTGGAATGCAGCCCCTTCCCAGAGCCCAGGGACACGTCCCAGGACACACAGACAGACAGCCCAGGGTGCCCTGAGACCAGGACACGGGCCTGGGTGGGCCACACTCAGAGCAATTAACAGAGAGGCTGTTAACGAGGGGACAGACCCAAGGTGGGAAAGAAATGTGGGAAAGAAATGTGGGAAAGAAAAGAAGTTCGTACCGCTGCTTCGTCGTCCGCGTCAGGCTGAGGGTGGGACAGACAGAGAGCACAGTCAGTTAGGACACATGGACAGTGGGACAACGGGACAAAGGGGACACGGACACAGCCAGCCACGAGCAGGGACAACGCTCGGAAAGGAGCCCACATACACAAACACAGACATGGAGTGAAAGCCATGGCTACAGCACTGGGAAAGAGCCTTGGACACGGCAGGAGAACAGATAAAGCACGGGAAGGGAAGAGAAGGGAAGTGCCACCAAACTGTCCCCCTGTCACACACTCCCTGTTCCCGCAGCACAGAGAGGTCCTGCCCCAGCTGGGGGGATGGATCTGAGCCAAACCCAGCGAGCCACAGCGGCTGCAGAAGCCGCCCTGCTCCAGCCAGCCCTCCTTGTCCCGCCAGGGAGGAACCGGATCCGGGCAGATCCCACGGGAATGAATTGCAAACCCAGGGTGCCTGGCACAGCCCCTGTGTCCTGGCAGTGGGCAGCACCCCGTTCTCCTCTCTGGAGAACTGGATAGGCCTGGCTCCATCCCTCTCCTGCAGATACCGGGAGCAGTGCCGGGCTCTCCCAGGATCTGCATCGCTCTGGGTGCTCAGAGGGAGCCCCAACCCTACAGCAGCTCCAGGAGCTCCTGCCCCAAAACCTGCTCAGACAACAGGGCAGGGAGCAGCCCCTCCTCGGGGTCACGGGAACAGGGGGAAGGAAACCCCTGTCTGGAGGCACTGGGGGTCTGTGGTGCTGTCCCAGCCTCGCCAAGACTCCCCCACCTGGATGTGGGATAATTAATATCACTCTGTGCTGGAGGAAGAGGAGCTCAGCTGAAGGGGGAGACGAGCACACAGCCATGGTGACACTGGAGGTGACACCATGGCAGGAAAGCCCCAGGGCACTGCACTGCTGTCCCCAACCTCCTGCCAGAGGGTCCAGCTGGGCTCTCCCTCTGTGCCATCCCCAAGGCAGCTTCAGCAAACCCCCTCTGCCCCATCTGCTGAGCCCAGCTGGGCTGCCCGGAGCAGGAGGAGGCTGCTGGAGGGACACACGGCTCCGACGGGAGAGCAGGGGGTGTGATGGCCTCGGCTCTGGGCACAGGCCTGTTCAGCAGAGACAGGGCCAGGCACGGGCACAGGACCAGGCACAGGACCAGGCCAGTGCTCCGAGGAGAGCTCCAGGCTGCCCGTCTGGCATCGCTGGCCCTCTCTGGCCCGTGTTCCCGCAGCTGCCCCGGCCCTGCTCTCACAGATGGCCCATGACCATCCGACCCTGGAGCAGCAGTCCGGGCAATCGGAGCCAGGAGTGCAGGAGTGACCACGGACCGTGGAATCAGTTTGCACAGATGGACCAGCACCCACGTCAGCCGGTGGTCAAGCCCCCGGTGCTCCTTCCCAAGGGAGCAAGGAGCCAGGACCGCGCTGCCGGCCGGGGGAGCGCAGCGGAGCGAAGCAGCAGGGCCTTCTCAGCTGAGCGGCTCCACGTCACGGAATCCGGGTGTTTGTGCTCCGAAGCACTTGGGAAGGCAGCAGGGCATGGAGCCGGACCCTGCCCACGGGTCCCACTCAGCTCACCCAGCACAGCAAACCCAGAGCCCAGCTGAGCAGGACCCCTGGCCCGGCCCTGTCAGAGCTGCTGAGGGGACAGAGCATGGAGAGGGAGAGGGAAGGGCAAGGAAATGGAGAGGAAAGGGTAAGGAAAGGGAGAGGAAGGGCAGGACACCCACCTGTGCTCCCCCCGTGATGGGGATGGTGCAGGTCAGGAGGTTCCCGATGACGTTCTCCAAGGACACGCTCAGCCCGTCCACGTAGATGGTGTAGATCAAACCCAGGCTGTTCTGGAGGGGGGAGCAGGGCACAGATGAGCAGGGCTGGGAGCTGGGGAGACCCCCCAGTGTGGAGCCCCATCCCCTGGAGGGGCTCCCAGGGCTTGTCCCCAGCCAAACACGCCCTGGGATTGCCAGTCCCAGGTGCAGTGCTCCGGGTCTTCGTCCTCCTCATCCACAGGGATGGGGTATTTGGCACATGCTCTGTTTGCTTCCAGCCAGCACCACATCCCCATCCCCACACTGACCCCTTTGGAGCAGCAGGGCCTTCCCACAGCGCCATGAGCAGAGTGACTGGGAATAGCTGGGCTCTCCAGCCCCCCAGCACTCCCAGTCCCACAAATACTCCAAGGAAGGGATGGGAAGAAGACCCTTTCCCAGCAAGGGCCAGCTGAGGTCAATGCCCTTGACAACACCCTTTGACTCTGGTCAGCCCTGGGTGGTTGTTGTAGGTTCCTTCCACAGCTTCTCTGGGCAACCTGTGCCTCCCCACCTCCCAGCCAGCAATTTCTTCCCAATCTCCCATCTCACCCTGTCCTGTGGCAGTAGGAAGCCATTCCCTGTGTCCTGTCCCTCCGTCCCTTGTCCCCAGTCCCCCTCCAGCTCTGCTGGAGCCCCTTTAGGCCCTGCAAGGGACTCTCAGGTCTCCCTGGACCCTTCTCTTCTCCAGGTGACCCCCCCAGCTGTCCCAGCCCCATCCCCATGGACACAGCCCAGCTCCCAGCCCCAGCCCTCCCAAACCCTTCCCAGGCACACAATGCAGCACCTTCCCACAAACACAGCTGGCAGGAACGGGCTGTTCCTCCTGGTTTCCCATTAACCAGGCGGGTCCGGGCCGGCACGGGGGGCCCTGGCTCCGCGTCCCGCGGCCGTTCGGGGTCAGCACAACCGGGCCCGGCTCCGGATGCAAAGGGCAGGATGGGAACAGGCCACACTCCCATGGGTGCTGTGCCAGGGTGCTCCCAGGGTCAGGAAGCCTTTCCCAGCATTGCTTCCTGAGCAGGATCCCGGCTCCCCCATCCTGCACTCACCCTGAACACCTCGGCGTGGTCCAGCCGGGACACCAGCACCAGGCTCTTGGGAGCGAAGAGCTGGGCAGGTTGAACGGGAGAGGACGGCTCCTCCTCCTCCTCCTCGCCCTCACCATTCCTGGGGTGGCTCTGGGGCTGGGGAGACACACACCAGCCAGGGTACAGGGTTACAGGGTGCTCTTCCTCCTCCCAAGATCCCAGTGCCAGGGTCAGGATTCCTCCGGCACAGGGAAGTGAGGAACCACTGCTTTTCTGCTGCTGACCCCCCTTCCCACCCAGCCATGGATTCCCCTGGCACAGGGAAGGCAGGAACCACTGGCCAGAGCCAATGGCAGCAGGATGCTTCCCCCCAGCACCGCCGCCCCCCGTCCCAGTGTCTCCAGCACCTGAGGGCTCTCCACGGCCTCCCAGAAGGTGAAACAGGCGCAGTAGTGCCGCTCCGAGTTGATGTCGGTCAGCACGGCCACGAAGAAGGTTGGGGGATTCCTCTCTGGGAAGAGCTGCCAACCGCTGGGCTGGCAGAACTGTGGGGGAGGAGGGATGGGGTCAGAGGGGCTGCCAATCCCTGCCCCTCAACCCCCGCATTCCTGGAGGGTGTGAGAGCAAACCCCGACCCCACCAGTCCTGGATCCCGGGAACAGGGAGCTCAGTGTGGCACCACATCGCTCACGAAGCAGGCAGGGAAGGGCACTCCATGATCTGGGAATGGGGAGAGAGCACTGGGCTCTGAGCACTGAGCCCCCCCTCCCCTCACCCACTGTACCTGAGGCACCCTCCCAACACCCTGGACCGGCTTCTGGGACTTCCCAAACCCCCTCCCAGGGGGGGAAACAGGGCCAGTGCCATCCCCTCCTCTCCACAGGGACAGCAGGAGCTGCCTGGAGAAAAGCAAGCGGGAAGAAAGGGTGATGGGACACCCCAGCCAAGATGGGCACCCTGCACCCAACCACAGGAGCCCCAGCACAGGGGCTGTGAGAGGCTTGGCTGGGCGAGGGGCTGTTGGCACCTGGCACTGAGCCCCCCCCGCCTCCTGGGCTCTGCACAGCTCTGCAGGCCCCCTTGGCACCGGCACCAAGCCCCCCAAACTCTGCACGGCCCCCTGGGCTCTGCACAGACCCCCAAGCCCACCAGGGCACTGAGCCCCCCAGGCTCTGCACACCTCCAGCCCACCACAGTGCCAGGCGACCACACGCTGGCACCACAAGGCCCAGGAAGGAAAGGTGACCCTGCGCTGCCGGGGACACGCAGGACATGGGCACCGGGGTGGCTCCAGGAGGTGGCACTGCTCCCCTGGGCACACACTGCCCTTGGCTGTGCCCCCACCGCCCTTCCAGCACCCCCCAGCCCCGCTGGGCCTGCCACTGGGACTTCCCAAACCCCCTCCCAGGGCCAGGGGTCATTCCAGCCAGCAGCCCCAGGACTCCCCCGGGTTTCCAAGTCTCAAGGGGTTTTCTGTATTTCCTCAGCCCTGTGGAAAATTCCCGGCAGTGCTGGGACCTCCCTGGGCGCGGGACAGCTCGGCTCCTTCCGGGGCCACGCCGAGGACAAGGGGACTTGAGCAAACCCCAGGATGAGAACGAGGCGGCACCAGGGCCAGATCGGCCACAGGGCCCAACACACGAGGAATCACTGCCCAAACCCTCAGGAATCCAAGTTTCCACCTGGTGAGTTTTCCAGCTGTTCACCACTCCCTGTGCTCACGGTGCCCACGGAGCCTCCTCTGCTCCCCAGTAAGAGCTGAACACTGGGCATGGGGCAGGAGCTGGGATCCCCCCAGACACCCGGGGATGGGAGGGGAGACAAAAGCTGCTTCCCATGCTCTGCCAGGGGTGTCCCTGTGAAGCTTCCCAGGCTCTGCCAGGGGTGTCCCTGTGAAGCCATGTCTGGGAGCTCTCCATCCTGGTGCTCCGGCCGCAGGAAGGTTTGGCTCAGCAGCCACTGGGGTGAGCATGCGGTGTCACTGTCCCCACAGGACAGTTCCCCCCTCACTGGGCTCCACCACCAGCTCCCAGCTCCACACAAACATCTCCCAGGCATCGCAGGAATGACGAGCCCAAAGCACTCAGAGCTGCTGCCCCCCAGGAATTTGTTGCTGGGTCACAGACCACAGAGTCCCAGCATGGTTTGGGTGGGAAGGGACCTTAAAGCTCATCCAGTGCCACCCCCTGCATGGGCAGGGACACCTCCCACTAGCCCAGGTTGCTCCAAGCCCTGTCCAGCCTGGCCTTGGACACTTCCAGGGATCCAGGGGCAGCCACAGCTTCTCTGGCCAACCTGGGCCAGGGCCTCCCCACCCTCACAGCCAAGTGCTACATCCACATGGGTTTTAAATCCCTCCAGGGATGGGGACTTCACTATTTCCCTGTCTCCTCTTACCCTCAATAATTTTCCAAAACCTGGAGTATTTTTCAGCTTCAGCAAAAAATATGACACACAATTAAAAGGGAAGTTCACCGAGTCCAACAGATTGAGTCACATCCACACCTCAAAGCTCATCCCGTTCCACATGGACACCTTCCACTAGCCCAGGTCACTCCAAACCCCATCCCACCCAGCCTGGAACACTTCCAGGGATGGGGCAGGCACCGTCCCTCCAGCCATTGTCCAAGAGCTCCCTTCCAGCTCTTTAGAGCTCCCTTAGGCACTGGAAGCTGGATGTCTGGGACACTGGCTTGGCTGTGCTGCCAGAGGTGGAACAGATCTGGAGGTCTGGGTGCACCCCCTGGGTGTCGAAACCATCCCAGAACTGCCCTAGGACATGGAAATCCTGGGCCATGTCAGGCAGACCTGTGGGATCACAGCATGGAAGCACATGAGGCCCAGAGCCACGGGAGGGATCCAAAGGGAGAGTGGGAATGGCCCTGACCCTCCCTGGAGCACACAGAGGCCCTGGATTTACAGGGATCTCCCTTCCCATTGCACACCTCTCTCGGGGCCGTGGCAGCCACCGCCACCAGGATCCCTTGGTTCTCCCGCTGCTCCCCTGGGAATGCCCACACCAGGCAGCTCCAGGGGCTCTGGAGGAGAGAGCTCTGGGCAGGGAAGGAGGAGCTGCAACAGAACACGTCCACATCCTGTGTGTGTCCCCAGAGGAACTGGATCCATTAACATGAGATATTTCTGTTTGGAATTGCTGTTGGACGCCACACAAGGCCAGAAGCTACAAATTCCAGCTCCCTGACACCCCAGAAAGCCTCTTCTCCCCCAAAAGCTGCTAAAAAGAACCAGCTGCAACCGCAGTGTCACGTCCCACCCAATCCCCCAGGATCGGTTCCCTCGGATTTTCGGGAGCTGCCCTCGGCTCAGCCCCGCGTGCTGTTCCCCTGGGACACCTCGGAGAGCTTGTGGGAAGCCCTGGAGCCACCCCAGGCTCCCAACAGGACAGGGCTCCAATTGTTTAAATTCCAGGGATTTTTTGGCTGGACGGTTTGACCCTTGGGGAAAAAAGCAGCTTTCCTCCTGTTTGGGACTGTTCCCAAGTCCCTGCAGACACCAGGAAACTCAGACCAGAAAAATAATGTGTATTTTTGCCTCGGACAAAACAGCCCAGAAACATCCGGAATTGCGCTGGAGTTTTGGGGAACATGGGATGGGAAGAGAGGCCGGACACTGTTGATACCAGTGATGATGGGAAGCTGTCCAGCCCTGGCACAGCTGCCCAGGGCAGGGGGAGTCCCCATCCCTGGAGGGATTCAGGAGCCCTGTGGATGTGGCACTTGGGGACAGCCTAAATGATTCCATGATTCCACAAACTGCAGAGGGGAGCAGAGCAGCCTCCAGAGGGGCTCAGTTTGGGGTCTGACCCTTCGCTGGCAGCAGAGCTCCAGCTCCTCTCCCTCGGGGTCCTCAGAGCACCAGGGCACAGAGCAAGATTTAGGAAGAGCTTCCACTGCAATTTAGCAACCAAGGGGAACAATCCCTCTCTCCTGGATGAGTCGGGCTGGTTTGGAGGATCCCATGAAGCTCCACACCCAGCTGGGTGTGCCATGTCGTGGGAATGACCCAGCCCTGAGCTGATCCCAAAGGACTCGTGACAGCCGGTGACCATGTCCGGAGTGCTGGGAGGGATCCAGGCCCCAGCAGCTCCCAGGGATTCCCCCTGCTCGGAGGGGGCAAGGCAGCGGGAAAGGCCTGACCACGCTCGTGAGGCTGCACCCCCGGCTCCCCCAGGAAACATTCCAGCATCCCCAGCAGCTGATCCTGGAGGAGCAGGGGGAGCACAGAGGCCAGCAGAGGAGCCAGCACACTGGATCCCACCGCTTCCGGAGTGTTCTGAACCTGGAGCTGCACTGGGGGCAGGTGGGAACCTCTCCTCCCATCAGACCCTGTGGGATGTGTCCCGGTGTCACCCACCCTGGTGTCAACTGAGCGTCCCCAGTGACTCACCAGCTCGATGCCCTGCGGGAAGGGGTTGTCCTCCCAGTCCTTCTCCGGGAAGCGCTGGAGGATCTGTCCCTGTCCATCCCCGCTCCCTGCAGAGACAAGAGAGGGATTAGAGGGCAGGCAGGAGGAACCCCCACCAGCCCCCGGGAATGCTAGGCTGGAAGCAACACTGGGATTAGAGGGCAGGCAGCAGGAACGCCATTGGCATCACCACCTCCGGGAATGCCAGGCTGGAAGCAATGCTGGGATGTTCCAGTACCATGTCAGCCCTGCATGGACACAGGCAGCCCAGGAGAGACCCCAGCCCGTCCCACAGGCACGGTGGCACTGCCCACCCCAGCAGGGAATAGCGGCGATTCCAAAGGATCCAGGAGCAAACAGCTCCCAGCGTTATCTGCGGAGCGGAATGGCCGTGGGGCAGCACCTCCGGTCACGCTCCAGTCCAGGCTTCCTCCCTCCTCATGCCAACAGGGATCACACACCCGGTCTGAGCGGCAATTCCCTGCTCCTTATCTCCAGCCTGGCACTTGGCCTTTCCCAAACAACGGCATCCTGCCCTCGGCTTTGCCTTTGGCTTCCCTGCAGCTCCTGCTGCCTCGTGGCTTTGTGGTGCCACGCTGTGCAGGGAGCACTGTGAGCACTCCCATCCTCACCTGCCCCCCAGCCCACACCAACGCAAACACTAAATCCTGCTGTTTCCCCGTGGAGTTGGCCCAGACAGCATGGAAAGAGCTGCAGGCACAGAGGCTCCTGGGACAGCGTGAGGTGATGGCTGAGCCACCTCCAGGAGCTGCCAGCCAGAGGAAGCACTTCCACACTGGACAGGTCCTTGCAGCGATGAAGCTGCTCGTGGATCAAGCTGGGGATCAGAAACCCCGAGGATTGTGGCACAGTCATGAACACAGGTAGCCCCGTGATGGCAAAAGGGTGGCTATTCCAGCCCCTTCCAGAGCTGCTGAGGGATTATCACATCCATGCATCATCCAGGGGACCACCCAGGGCCTCTGCCACCCCTGCTGGATTTGGGAGCTGGGTTCTGGCCAGGGAAGAGCCAAGGGGGCCGGGAACAGAAGCAGCACAGCCCCAAAGGGCTATTTTGGGAGCTCTGCCGTGTCCCCAGGGCCCCGCTCCCCACCCAGCAGCCACAGCTGGATTTAGCAGGACAGGGCAGCAGGAAAGGTGCCATTTATAGCCCGAGGCCCAGAATGGAAAGGCCAGAGCCAAGATGGGCAGACAGACACAAGGATGGGGTTAACCAGACCCTGCCGGCCACCGCTCCCACACCACGGCCCTGCTCCTCACGCTCCTCCCGCAGAGCACAGCCCTGGGCAAGGGCTCCTGCTCCCGGTGCCAAGGGCCCGGCTCAAGCTCCAGACAGGAAAATCCCTTCAGATCCACAGGTCAGGATTATGGCTCTGATGGCTCCAAGCTGTGCCCTCCACATCAGCTCACTCCAGTCCTGCCACGAGTGCACGTGGCTCCGCTGACACATCCGCAGGGACACGGGAACAGATACAGAATCACACAGTCATGGAATGGGTTGGGATGGGAGAGACATTAAAGCTCATACAGTGCCACCCCCTGCATGGGCAGGGACACCTTCCACTGGCCCAGGTTGCTCCAAGCCCTGTCCAACCTGGCCTTGGACACTTCCAGGGATC
>JAYRBT010000042.1:471083-482772 GCA_036023395.1 Myiotriccus ornatus
CCCTTGTCCCCCCCGCATCCCGCAGCTTCTCCCGCCCTCCCTGCACTCCCCCTTTCCCGCAGCTCCTCCCGTCACTCCCCCCCCCATTCCCGCAGCTCCTCCCCCGTCTCCCCCAGCCCCCCCCCCGCTCCCCCGTTCCCGCGGCTCCTCCCGCCGCTCCCCCCGTGTTCCCGCAGCTCCTCCCGCGGCCCCCCCGCTCCCGCAGCTCCGCAGTCCGGCGCAGCCCCGGCCGGAGAAAATGGCGGATCGCGCCGAGATGTTCTCGCTCTCCACCTTCCACTCGCTCTCCCCGCCCGGCTGCAGGTGAGAGGGATTTTTGGGGGTGCGGGACTGGGGGGGGGTGCGGGATTCTTGGGGGACGCGGGATGCGGCGAGCGCGGGATGCGGGGTCGCCCTGCCCTTCCCCTCCCTCTGCACCGCCCTTGGACCGGGCCCGCACCCCCGGGCCCCCTCCGGCCCCCCCCGCCCGTTCACCTTGGGATGCGGGGCCGAGGGGCCGCATCCCGCCCCCCCCCGCGCGGCCCTTCCCGGGATTAACGGCGCAGCCGCCGCCGGCCGCATCCATCCATCCATCCATCAATCCATCTATGCATCCATCCCCCGGAGCATCCCCGGCCGCTCCCTGCGCGCGGGGGGCGCCAGGGCTCGGCGGGTCCCCTCTGTCCCCTTCCCCCCCGGCGCGGGTCAGAGCCCCCCCCGGCCTCTGGGCCCCCCCCGAGGCCGCCGCATCCCGGGCCCGCTGCGGGAGGAGCCGCCGCCTCTTTGTCTCTCCCGAGACGCCGCAGCGGCCCCGGCATGGGGACGGGGAAGAGGATGGGGAGGGGGGGGCCGGTACCGGGAGCGGGGGCTGCGCTGGGCCCGCGGCCGGTGAGCGCCGGGGCTCAGAACCCCCGAGGCGCTCCCGGGCTGGAGGCGGGGGGTGACGGTGGGTGCCGGCAGCCGGGACGCCCTGGAGCCGCACCGGGGTCCCGGGATGGGTCACCTTCCCGCAGGGCTCCCGGGGGTCCCGTGGGGAGGGGGCGGCCGGGCCCGCCCCGCGCCTGACCTTGGCGGGACCCTCCGGGCGGGGTGCGGGGGGTGCGGGGTGCGGGGCCGGGGGTCGGGGCCGGGCCAGGCTGGCGCAGTGCGGGGCCTTGGCGCCCGGCAGCGGGATGGGGAAGGGCAGGAGGCAGGGGTGAGAGGCAGCTGGAGGGGCCCTGGGGATGCGGGAGCTGCGGGGCGACGAGTTGGGGGCAGTGGGGCTGCGGGATGTGCCCTTGGCTGGTCGTGGCCTGCGCTGGGCAGGACGCGCGGCTGCTTCCCGGGGGTCCCCTTGCCTGGGACGTGTCCTTCCCCAGGCAGCCTTGTCCCCGTTCCTGAGCATCTCCTTCATCGACCATCCCCTTCTCCAGGATGTCCCCTTCCCTCACCATCCCCTTAGCCGAGGTGTCCCCTTTGCCGAGTACCCCCTTTCCTGAGCATTCCTTTCCCCGGGCTCTCCCCTTCCCTGGCCGCTGCGCAGCAGGACCCCAGGGTGTCTCTGCCCGCGGTGGCGCAGGGAAGGGAGGACACGGCTCTGCTGTGGCTGCTCGGGCTGGCCCAGGGCCGTGGGGCAGCCGGGGACCCCCCAGCCCGGCCCAGCCGCGGGGGGAGGAGGCAGCCTGGGGAGCGGGCGCTGTGCCGGAGCCAGCACGAGAACCGGGGCGAATCCCTGGGGATGCCGCGGCGGCGGCTTCTCCCGGGGCTCCCGGAGCATCCCGAGCTCCCGGCAGGGCCCGCTGAGGCGCGAGGGGCCGTGGCCATCGCTGGCACCCGAACCCCGCCGTGCCCTTCCCGAGGAGCCCTGGCAGGGGGTGCCCAGCCCAGCTCGGTGGGGCCGGTGGGGTGGGATCCCCCGGCTGGAGAGGGAGCGGCCGAGGTGTCGGGAATGCTCGGTGTGGGAGTGGCTCGGAGTGGGAATGTCGCACACGCAAGCAGGGCCTGGGGAGGGCTCCTGCCTCCCGCTCAGGGGTGGCCGCAGGTCGGGCCATGGGAGCCCCCGGTGCCAGTCAGGACCCCCAGGTCACCAGTTTGGGGTGACCCTCGACCTCCCTGTGGCTCTGGGGTGGCGGCCATGGAGTGGGTGGGGGGCACGTCCACTGTCGGGGCCTGTGCCCGCCGGGTGGGAGCCAGGGCAGAGCCCCTGCCCACGCAGTGTCCGGGGAGCTGGGCTGGGAACGATGAGGAAATTCCATCTGCCCGTGGCCTGTGCCTCGTCCCCAGGGAGCCCAACCCTGGCGGCACCCGTGCCAGAGCCGCTGTGCCCCTACCCTGTCCCTGCATGGCCCGGGGGTGGGAGACATTGGGTGCCCTTTGGGGTCCCACTCCAGCCCTCGCTCCCCCCAGCCTATCCCAGTTCAGGATGAGCTGCAGTGGTGGTGGTGGGGCCTTGGTGGGTCCTTGAGTGCTCCCATTGTCTCTGATCCCTCCTGAAACCCCTCCATGTGCAGGGCTGGGTGAACCCCCCCTTCCCGAGCTGCTGCCTCAGCTCCACTCCAGCTCCAGCCCCTCAGTCTGATGCTCTCACCTGGCAGGTTCCACCCTCGTGGTTCCATCCCACCACAGCTGCCCCATCCCACCACAGTGTTCCCATTCCACCGTGTCCACCCCATCCTGCCGTGCCCACCCCATCCCACCATAGCTGCCCCATCCCACCACAGTGTCCCCACCCCACCGTGCCATTCCCATTCCATGCCAGCCCAGGGTGTGTGACCCCCCCAGCCAGGAGGGGGTTGTCACCCAGTGAGGAGGGTCCAGGAGTGCAGGAGCACAGCCCGGCCAGGGGTTTACAGGCTGGGTCTCCATCCCAGGAGGACTCATGGCCCTGCTGTCCCTGTCCCTCGTGGATGGCCAAAGGATCCCCCACAAGGCCCCTGTTTGCCCCCAGAGAGGGCAAAGGATCCAGGGTTCTTCCCCTACCCTGCTGTCTGCAGGAGAGCAGCCCTGGCTATTCCATGGGGATGGGGAGGAGGGCTCTGCACCCCAACACCCTGGGGCTCTGCTCCCCAATGGGCTCTGCACCCCAACACCCCGGGGCTCTACATCCCGACAGGCTCCGCACCCCAACACCCCAGTGCTCTGTGCCCCACAGCCCCGGGGCCCCCAGTCCTGGCTGTGCCCCAGGGTCCGGCCCAGCCCGGCAGCCCCAGCCTGTGCTGTCGGGCCTGGCGGCATCTCTGCTGGTTTTGCCCCAAATCTGCGCGGATTGGGCGCTCCGTGCCCTACTTCTGGGAATTATGTGATTAGGGAATCTTTCTGCCGGTGAATTGGGAGCAGGCGCCTGGCCCCGTGCTGGGTGAGGGGCTGCAGGAGGGGACTTCAGGGGAAAAGCAGGAGGGGGAACAAGCCCCGACCCCCCATCTAGGGGTCTGATCCTGCTGCCCCCACATACCAGGGCTGAGCCTCCAGGCCTGTCCCCTCCGGAGGTGCCCACCTGGCCAGGTGCTGCCGTGCACCCATGGGAATGGGCTGGGGGTCTCCGGGTGTCACCAACCTCCTGGGGGTTGGCAGAGGGTCCCACTGGCACTGGGGCACTGCCACACACCCGTGGGGACTGAGCTTGTGGCCCCTGGGTGTCCCTACCCTGGGAGTCCCGCTGGTGCCCAGGCACTGCCACATCTCCCTCCTCACAGAGGGCTCCCCCCCAAATGCCTGGTTTCTGTTTTCCAGCACCAAATCCTGCTGGGAATCCTCTTCTTTTTCCTTTGATTCCTGCAGAAACCGCTGGTTTCCATGACACCCCCATTCCCAACGGAAGGCGCGTGGGGGTCCCTCAGGCTTCCCGTGCCTTGGAATGTCGGAGCCTGGATCCCCCCTTGATGTGCCCGGCCTTGCAGGGGCTTAACCCCTCAGTCACCCCCAGCAAAGCCCCCAGCTGGAGAACAGCCCCTCCCAGCACAGGTCACCCCAAACACCCTGGTGGTGGGGACTGTCCCCTCACTGGCTCAGCTCCAGCCTCTGCCCTGGGTTGGCTCCAGGGATTGTACCAGGCAGGGAATTTGGGACACGTGGTGGCCTTGGCATCCCTGCCCAGCCGGAGTCAACGTGGGTGTGTGCTGACAGGGTGGTGGTGCATGTCCATGTGGTGATGCCACCCTCCTGCTCCTGTGCTGGCACCCAGGAGTGACAGGGTGTGGGTGGCACATCCCTGTGGTGCTGCCAGTACAGGGGTCCCATGCTGGCACCCAGGAGCAACAGGGTTATGGTGGCATGTCCCTGCAGTCCTGCCAGCCCAGGGTGGGTGGCTGGGCAGGGAATCTGGGACATGTGGTGGCCTTGGCAGGTTTGCCCAGCCAAGGACCACTCTGGCCAGGTGGTGATGGAGTTATGGTGCCATGTCCCTGTGGTTGTCCCGTGCTGGCACCCAGGGGTGACAGGGTTATGGTGCCATGTCCCTGTGGTTGTCCCGTGCTGGTGCCCAGGGGGGATGGGGTTGTGGTGCCATGTGCCTGCAGTTCTGCTGTCCTGGTGGTCCTGTTCCAGAGCCTGGGGGTGACAGGGTTATGGTGGCATGTGCCTGCAGTTCTGCCATCCCGGTGTGGAGGGCTGGGAAGGGAATTTGGGACATGTGATGTCCTCAGCACCTCTGCCCAGCTGAGGGCCACCATGCCATGTGGTAGCGGGGTTTGTTGGCATGTCCCTGTGGTGCTGCTGTCCCAGTGCTCCTTTGCTGGCACCCAGGAGTGACAGGGTGCTGGTGGCATGTCCCTGTGGTGATACCATCCTGGTGCTCCTGTGCTGGCACCCAAGGGTGACAGAGTTACGGTGGCATGTCCCTGTGGTTCTGCTGTGCTGACACCCAGGGGTGACGGGGTTATGGTGGCATGTCCCCGTAGTGCTCCTGTGCTGGCATCCAGGGCTGACAGGGCTGTGGTGGCATCTCCCCGCGGTTTGTCCGGTGCCAGCACTCCCGTGCCGGGGCTGCCAGCAATGCAATGGATGGGTGTCCCTGTGGTGCCACTTGTCTCTCAGGGCCATGGGGACACAGGGAACCTGTCCCTGAGGTCTGTCACCCCCCACCCCTGTCCCCAGGCCCCCCCAGGACATCAGCCTGGAGGAGTTTGACGATGAGGACCTGTCGGAGATCACGGACGACTGTGGCATTGGTCTCAACTATGACTCGGACCACTATGAGAAGGTGCAGGAGCTGAGTGGCCCCCGGGGTCTGGGGGGGGAGGAGGGGGGCATTGGCCTGGCACAGCTCCCCCCAGAGCAGGGAGGAGTGGCTCCCACTCCCCCAGCTCGGCCTGGCTGGGTGCTGCTGCCAGGACAGGCAGAGGGGGCCAGGCAGGCACTGGCAGAGCTGGGGCATCCCTGGTCCCCTCTTGGGGACCCTTGGGGCACGGCCAACCCTGCCACGGTGGGGATGGTCACCGCGGGGTGGGCTGTGGCGAGTGCAGGACTGTGTCCTGCGCCCCCTAACCCGGTGCCCCCTCCCCAGGACTGCCTGGTGCTGGACCGCGGGGAGCAGCCCCACCCCGTCTGCACCTTCCAGGACGACTTCCAGGAGTTCGAGATGATCGACGACAACGAGGAGGAGGAGGAGGAGGAAGAGGAGGAGGAGGAGGGCAACGATCTGGAAGCTCCACCGTCCCCTTCGGCCTCACCCATCCCCTCGCCCGCCCTGGAGGAGACGCAGAAGCACCGACCCACCACCCTCAACCTGACGGCCCCGGGCACCCAGGTGAGGAGGGTGCTGTCCCGGAGGGGTGTCTCCACCGAGGGCTCTTTGCCCCCTGTGCCCGCGGGGGCTTCGTGGGTGCCCATTCACGCCGTGTGTCCCCTTTCCCACCCCGGGGCTGGACTCAGGGGCTCCCCTACGACGGACGGGGGGTTCCCGCAGGGGTGTCCCCGTGTCCCCGCGCACGCGTGTGCGGTGCCAGCCCTGAGCCACCACCGCAGTGTGTGGGAAGCCGCGTGCGGAGCGGCTCCATCCGGCTGCATCCGGCTGCGTTGCCATGGAGCCGGGGGCTCTCGGGATTCTCGGGGCCCCCCCACCCCGGGAGGGCACGGAACGCTGCTGGGAGGGGGGGGGGACTCTCCAGGGTGAGGGTCAGTGGAGGGTGACAAACCCCAGGGGTCCCTCTCAGCCTCGTCCCTCTGTGCCCTGGCGGGTGCACCCGCAAAGCTGGATCCCACCGGCAAAGCCGGCTCCCCTTGGCTATCCCGTTCCATGGTCCCGCGGGGGGAGAGATGAGCGGAGCCCCTGGATCTGACCGGATCCGACCCATCAGTGTCAGTAATCCCCATGCCCTGTGCCCCCAGCACCATCTCTTCCTGCACCCATCCCCTGTACACCCAATACCTGTTCCTGTCCCTCCCAGCACCCATCCCTGTCTCCCCATTCCAGACCCCGCCCCAGCACCCATCCTCATCCTCTCCAGCACCCGTCCCTGTCCCCCCAGCACCTGTCCCCATACTCTCCATGTCTGTCCCTGTCTCCCCCAGCACCCATCCCTCTCCTTCCACACCCACCCCCATCCCTGTCCCCCCACCCCCCTCCCCAGCCCCATTCCCGAGGCAGGGCCCCAGCCCCTCCCTCTCCCGCGCGGGTTCGTGCCCGGTGGCACACGGCGCCGGCCCCGCTCCCTAATCCCGGCTCGGTGGGATTAGCGCTGCCCGCGCTTCCCGCCGGGACTAATCCGCAGCTGCCGCCACGCCGGCGGGACAGCCCCGGGGACCCCTGTGGCTCCGGCCATCCCGGTGGCTCCGGCCGCACCACGGGGCCACTGGCTCCGGGGTCCCGATGGAGGATCGGGATCTGCTTGTGTGGCCCCGCCCCGGGGGTCAGTGCCGGTGCTGGCGAGTCCCCTGCGGGGTTTGTCCCCGGGATGGGCATCGTGCCGTGCCATCCCTCGGGCCTGGCGCGCGTCTGGCCGGGAAGGGGATCCAGGGACGCCCTAATCCGGATAAACCCCCGGCACGTGGCGTGGGGGCTGCCAGGCCGCTGGGAGCTCCGAGGGGCGCCCCTGGGCCGGTCCCCGCCTGGTACCCACCGTGTTCCATTGTCGGGTCCCCAAACGCGCCCTACATCCCCCCTCCCCCCCGTCTCACCCACCCACCTTGGCTCTGCTCTTCCCGCAGGATTCCCTGAACAACAACGGCAGCTTCCCACCGCCCGCTCACCGCACTACCTGGCAGGACGCCCTCCTCCACTCCTCCTCCTCCTCCTCTTCCTCACACACTGGTGAGCGCGGGGCGGGGATGGCCAGGGGGTCTCGCCCCGGCGCGGGGCCGGGGGGGCCCCGCAATCCCCTGGGGTGACACGGGCTCTGCCTTCCCGCAGGGCACTCGTCTCCCCACGCCTGCATCCTGGACGGACCCTGCCTGGAGAGCCCGCGGGGCCCCGGGGGGGCCCCCCCCTCGCTGCCGCCCTCCCCCTTGGACTCGCAAGGCAACAGCCCCGAGTCCCTGGCACATGGTAACCCATCGCCCCCGAGAGCCGGGCAAGATTTTAACATGAACCTCATCTCCGCAGCGCTCCGAGCTCCGCTGTCCCCGCCGCGCCCCCGCCAGCCGCCCCCTCAACCGTGTCTCTCTCCAACAGGGCCCGCGGCTCCCCCCGGTCCCCCCGACGCCGGCCCCCCGCCCCAGGCCCCCGCCGCTGCCCCCCGCGCCCCCACGCAGCCCGAGGCGGCCCGGGGAGCTGCCAGCCCGGGGTCCCCCCGCCCGCAGCCCGGCCCCCCGCGGCCCCCCGAGGAGCGGGCGGAGGGCGCCCGCGTGTGCCCCCCGGAGCCGCTCAGCTCCGACGGGGAGGGTCCCCAGTCCGGGCGGGCGGCCAGCATGCGCAGGCACCCCTCGGGCTCCTCGGAGACCACCTCGCCCTCCTCGGACCCCGGCATCGAGGCCGACCTCACCAGCCGCACCGCCAAGCCCTTCCTGCCCGGCGGGCGGCACGGGGAGGACCTGAGCTCGCCCGGCTCTGACTCGGACGTGGAGGGGGAGCTCGAGGCGGCCTTCGCCGGCGGGCGCCTGGTCCGCAACATGATCTCCTCCATCTCGGAGACCGAGCTGGACCTGAGTAGCGACAGCAGCAGCGGCCGCTCCTCCCACCTCACCAACTCCATCGAGGAGGCCAGCTCGCCCGGCTCCGAGGGAGAGCTGGAGCCGGAGCTGGAGGCGCCAGGCCTGATGGGCATCAAGGACTCGCTGCTGCTCGACAAGGGCAAGGAGGAGGAGGAGGAGCCCGCGGAGAGGGGGCCGCCAGAGCACAGCGTGGTGAGGAGGGAGAGCCTGGCCGAGCTGAAGATTGAGGGGTACTACGACAGCCTGGACCCGGCCGACTGCCCTGCGCCTGAGGGCCAGACTGAGGTCTCCGCCTCCAGCCCCCTGGACCTGAAGATCGACCCGGACCACAGCCTGGAGAGCATCCGCCGTTCCTTCTACCTGCCCGTGGGGCCCAAGCTGATGCCTGAGGTGGATGAGGAGGACAACAGCGAGTACGACTCCGACTCGGAGTCGGAGCCCGACCTGAGCGAGGACTCGGACTCGCCCTGGCTGCTCAGCAACCTGGTCAACAAGATGATCTCGGAGGGCTCGTACCCCATCAAGTGCCCGGACGAGTGCTTCCAGAATACCCACTCGCTGTGCGACACCATCTCCCCGGCCTCCGACCTGGAGCCCGAGATCCTGAGCGAGGCGCTGGACGAGGAGCCTGTCCCTCAGGACTCGCCGGCGGGGCCGGGGGACGCGGCGGTGCCGCGGTGCCAGCGCGCCATCGAGCTGGTGGACATGGAGACGCTGCGCAGCTCCCTGGAGTGCGCCGAGGACGAGCGAGGCCTGGACGCTGCCACGGAACCGCCGCTGGAGCCGCCAGCCGACGAGCCGGGCCCCTTCCTCTTCCTCAGCAACCCCACCAACGACACCATCGCGCCGGTCTTCCCGGGGCGCCCCGTCACCCTCGACAGGCTAGATGCCTCCGAGGTCCTGGCCACCTTCGGCTGCCGCCCCACGCCGCCGCGTGTCCCGCCACGCACGTCCCCCAGTGCTGAACCCACCGTCACCGGGGACCACCACGTCATGGGCGACCACCACGGCACCGGGGACCACCACAGCACCGGGGAGCACTGCACCGCCAGCCCCGAGGGCTGGGCCGTCAACAAGGACCTGGACTCGGGGGTCCTGGAGGCCGACGACATGATCGACGACGTCCGGTTAGTGCCCCCCGACGCCGACCCCGCCACGCTGGACGTCTCCACCGCCAAGACCAACCGCGGCTTCGCCATGGCCTTCGATGAGGACGAGGGGTCCTTCCTGCCCGGCTCCCCCTTCCCCACGGCCCCGCGGCGGGGCAGCTTCGGGGGGGAGCTGCCGCCCGCCCCCGGGGCGCCGGAGCCGCCGGCGCTGGACGAGTCGCTGGCCTACGACTCGGTGAAGTACACGCTGGTGGTGGACGAGCACACGCAGCTGGAGCTGGTGAGCCTGCGGCGCTGCACGTCCGTGCTGAGCGACGACAGCGACCTGCTGCGCGCCTGCGACCGCTGCGACATGGACGACGAGGTGGCCTTCGGGGACGGGCTGGTGGCCCCCGACGCGCACAGCTCCTCCGAGGACTCGTCCCCCGAGGCCGACCTCCAGTTCTCCAAGAAGTTCCTCAATGTCTTTGTCAACAGCACCTCGCGCTCCTCCAGTAAGTGACCGTGTTGTGCCGCGCTGTGTTGTGGCGTGTCGTGACATGGTGTGTCGTGCCGTGCCACGTCGTGCCGTGCCGTGCCATGCAGTCCTGGCCTGCTCTGGACGTCCTTGGTGGACTGGCTGCCCTTCCGTGTCCTGCCCCAGCCATCCTGCCCGTGGCATCATCCCTGTGTGCCATGTCACGGGATGTCACGGGATGTCATGGGAGGTGGGGCAGGGACAGGGGTCACAGGGATCCTCAGCCCTGCTCTGCTGGTGGGGGTTCAGTGGGACCCCCTGAAGAGGTGATGTCTCCCTGCACCCCAGGGGTCCTGCAGCCCCCAGGACGGGGGGAGGGCAGTGATGGGGGTGTCCAGTGATTGGGGATGGCAGCTGCCCCTCAGCCTCATGGAAGCCCCCACCCCCACAGGCACAGAGTCCTTTGGGCTGTTCTCCTGCATGGTGAATGGGGAGGAGCGGGAGCAGACCCACCGTGCCGTCTTCAGGTGAGCACTGACCCCAGCCACGGGTGCCATAGGGGGTCTCCAGGACCCTCTGCCTGCCCACATCCTCCACTCATCCACTCATCCATCCCTTCGCTCCTCCATCCTTCCACCCATCCACCTTTCCACCCATTCATCTTTCCACCCATCCATCCCTCCATCCCCTCAGGTTCATCCCCCGCCACGAGGACGAGCTGGAGCTGGACGTGGACGACCCCATCCTGGTGGAGCTGGAGGAGGATGACTATTGGTACCGGGGGTACAACATGCGGACGGGGGAGAGGGGCATCTTCCCCGCCTTCTACGCCCACGAAGTGGTCGGCCAGGCCCGGGACGCCATCGGTAGGAGCCCGTGGGGTCCCCAGGGATGTGAGGGGGGGTCTCGGGGGGTCTCAGGGCCCCCTCTCCTCGTGCCTTCTCCTCGTCCAGGCCTGAAGAGGAACCCGTGCTGGGTGGAGCGGTTCAATGTGCAGTTCCTGGGCTCCGTGGAGGTCCCGTATCACCAGGGCAATGGGATCCTCTGTGCCGCCATGCAGAAGGTGAGGGGGGGGTGGCGGGACCCCCGCGCTGCCCGCGGGACCCCCCACCCTCACACCCCTCCCCGTGCACCCCCAGATTGCCACCACCAGGAAGCTGACGGTGCATCTGCGCCCCCCGGCCAGTTGTGACCTGGAGGTGACACTGCAGGGGATCAAACTCATCCTGACCGTCACCGAGTACAGCCGGGACGAGGAGGTGAGGGCAGGGGGCTGGGGGGCACGGGGAAGGGGGCTGCGGGCATGAGGAGGTGAGGGGAGGGGTTTTGGGAGTGATGGGGACGGGGTTTGGGGGGACGAGGAGGGGAGGAGGTTTGGGGGGTGACCAGGAAGTGATGGGAGCAGGGGTGTGGATGTGGGGGATGAGGAGGGGAGGGGGCTTGGGGGCGATGAGGTGATGAGAGGGGGTTTGAGGGGCGACCAGGAGGTGAGGGGATTTAGGGAGGCGATGAGGTGACGGGCACAGGGGGTGAGTTTGGGGGCTGACCAGGAGTTGAGGTTTTGGGGGGCTCTGAGCACTCAGCCGACCACCCACACCTCTGCTCTTCCCTTCCAGTTCGAGCGCTGCAGCCACTTCTTCCAGATGAAAAACATCTCCTTCTGCGGGTGCCACCCCCGGAACAGCTGGTGAGCCCCCCGACCCCCACCCCCTGCCAGAGGCACCCACGGGCCACACCGGGATGCCCTGCCCGCTTCTGGTCCCTCTACGGCTGCCCTGGGCCCTGGTGGGTGTCCCCCTGCCTGGGACGGGGTTGGGGTGCCCCCCTCACCCTGTGCCCCCCGCAGCTACTTCGGGTTCATCACCAAGCACCCGGTGCTGAGCCGCTTCGCCTGCCACGTGTTCGTGTCCCAGGAGTCCATGAGACACGTGGCCGAGTGTGTCGGGTATGGAGGGGACAGGGGGCACGGGGGGCATGGGGCAGGGGGAGCTGGGGGCAGGGGGCCTGGGTGCCAGGGGACTGAGTGCTGGGAGACTGGCAGGGCTGGGGGTGCTGGGGGTGTGGGTGTGAGGGGGCAGGG
>JAYRBT010000042.1:554056-574597 GCA_036023395.1 Myiotriccus ornatus
GGGCTGGCGCTCCGGCGGCGGCTCCGGCGGCGGCGACTCGGGGCTCTCATGCTGGCTGCCGGCGGGGCTCAGAGGCATGCTCCGTGCGGCGCGGCGGGCGGCCGGCACCCGCACCGCCACCGCCACCGCCGGCCGCGCTCACAGCCCGCCCGGGGGCCCTGCGGGGGCAAGGACACGCCGTCACCCCGGGGCATCCCCGGCCGGGACCCCCGGGGTACCCCGGGAGGGGACCCCCGGCTGAAGACCCCCGTGGTGCACATGGGCATCCCCACAGGGGCCCCACAACCCCTCACCCCAGCAGAGATCATCCCCCAGTAGTGACCATTCCCCGGGAGGAGCCCGAAAGCAGAGCCCCACTCTGCACATGGGCATCCCCACAGGAACCCCCCAGAACCCACCCAGAAGGGATCATCCATCCCCCAGGAGCTACCATTCCCCAGCAGGGGCCTGCGAGTGGACCCCCACACTGCACATGAGTATCCCCCCAGGGACCCCACGAACTCCCCTAGCAGGGATCACTCCCCAGCAGGGAGCATCCCCTGGAGTGGGACCCCCACACTGCACACAAACACCTCAGCTGGGAAGCGACAGCCGGACCCCAGGAAGGTCCATTCCCCAGCAGGGGTCCAGCAGAGGATGCCCAACCTCCACTTGGGGACCCGGTGGGACCCCCACACTCCACCCAGGCCCACAGTGACCTCCAGCAGAACCCTTAACTCCCCACACACAGAGGCTCCCATCTTGGGGCCCTCACCCGGGAACACCCAACCAACCATGCAGGAATGTCCCAAAGCCACCCCACAGGGTTCCTCATGCCAGGGGCACTGTGGGACCGCCCCCCAACCAGGAGCCTCGTGTTGAGGGTATTGCAGAGGACCACCCCCACACTACATGGGAATCCCCACGTCAGGGACCTCTCCAAGAAGCTCCACACCATGCAGGGATCCCCAAGGGACAGTTGTCACTGCATGGCCTCCCCAGTCCCCACTGTGGGCCCACTGCAGTGTCCCCCAGCCATCCAGGAGGGACCCTTCCTCACCCTGTCCCGGGTTCACCCTGTCTCAGGTGTGCAGACACCCCAATCCTCTGCTCACCCAGAGCGGGCTCGGGGTGCAGCCCACAGGGTCTGGACACAGCACCCAGGATGGGTTGTCCCAGCTCCTGCAGCCTGCCCTGCTCCTTGGATCTTCCCTCCACACCACCACTAGTGCCCCCCAGTCTGTCCCAATAGTGCTGTCCCCCACCTCTAACCACGATCCCCCCATCTCCACACCTACACCAGTGCCTCTGGAATCCCTGCCTGGCTCCTTCCCCAGCTGCCAGGGGGACTCCTGAGAGAGGCTGGAGACCAGCAGGATGTGACTCGTGGGGCTCAGCAGCCTGTCTTGGGGTTTTACAGGGAAAAGGCCTGATTCTGGCTCTATAAAGCTGTGGATCCTGCAGTTGCTGGAGCTCTGCCCACCGTGAGGTCCCCGACACCCCTGCCTGGAGGCCCAAGCAGCAGGACTGGCCCCTGGGCTGCAGCTCCAGCAGCTCCTCCACCACCCCTCAGGCCAGGGACTGGCTGCCAGGGGCTTCCCAGAGTGCCTCCTACTTGGAAAACAGGATGCAGCTGTGGCCTCGTGCCAAAGTTTTGGGAATGGGAGGACAGCTGACCTGCGTTCCCACCCCGGAGACCTGTCTGGGGTCACACAGCACAGCGTGGTGGCCGCTGCAGCTCCAGCGTGGAGCTCCAGCGTGGAGCAGACACATCCCCGGGCTGTTACCTCTGCCAGTGAGGGCTAAGGAAGGGCAGGAACACTCCGCATGCCCAGGGTCAAGCCCTCACTCCCAGACAGGGACTGCCCTGCCAGGAGCAGATGGAATGCCGGGCTGAGCCCTGCAGGGCTATGCATGGGACCGTGTCCGGTCCATGGCTGGCTGGGATTCAAGGCTTTAATCTACGTGACAATCCTTCAGCAGAAATAGCCCCCAAACCACTGAGAGCTGGAGAGATTTACGGTATGGCCTGGATCTGTCCAGGAAATGACTAATGGCCCTTCCTTCGGCCCCCCCGCCCCGAAGCCCAGGGACTGCACGGGGCAGGAATCACTGGGAGGGGGGCTCTGCCGGGGCAGGAATCACTGGGAGGGGGGCTCTGCCAGGGCGTCCAGCCCCAAAACCTCTCCCAGCTGGAGCAGCATCTGCTGCAAACACCCTGCACTAGCAGAACAGGTGAGACAGGAAGGGGTGGCTGCATCCACAGACCTGGAAGTCTGGGGCCACGGGGTGAGTCTAACGGGTCCCGAGCACGAGCTCTGCAACTCCGTGGCACGAGAACGGAAACCGTGGCTGGATGTGGACAATGAGATCAGCCCAGGAACAACTGGCTGGTCTCTGGCCTCCTCCTTTCCTTCAGTCCACATCTGCTGGTGAGCCACAGGTCCCTTCTGTGCTCTGCTGCTGCACAGCTGCCAGGATTAGGGAGCCTGGGAGTCTCCTGCACCCTGCATTCCCATTACCCAGACTCACAGTGTGGGAGGACTCAGTGCCATGGCAGTTTGAGCCACCCCCATCCAGCCCCTTCGTAAGGTGTGAAAAAAACATTCCTGCCCAGCAGCAAATCCAGGCAAATCCATGGCTTTCCAGGGTGCCTGTCCCACAGCATCACTCCCGCTGTGTCTCCAGGGAGTTTGGACACAGCTCCCAGGCAGGGCCCTGGGGCGAGCGGAGTTGAGGTCGGGGACACTGGAGAGGCAGCTTTGGAGCAGACAAGGCCACCTGGCAAAAAGAAGGGCTGCAGGGGACAGGCTGGACCTGGGGCTTTGAGCTGGGGACGCCAGGGACAAGGTGGGGCTGGCGAGGGGAAGAAGCAGCTGAGACGACCGTGAGTCACAAACAGCTCTGAGGAGGAGCCGCCGGCTGTGGCGTCTCCCAGCACAACAAAGGAGAAGAGTGGTCAGGAAGGGAGACGGCAAAAAGGTCTGTGGGACAAAGAGCCAGAAAAGGGAGCCCAGAAAGTCTGAACTGGCTGCACAGTGACAGAGGACAGGGTTGGATGGGATACTGGGAAGAAATTGCTGGATGGGAGGGTGGGCAGGCCCTGGCACAGGTTGGCCAGAGAAGCTGTGGCTGCCCCTGGATCCCTGGAAGTGTCCAAGGCCAGGTTGGACGGGGTTTGGAGGAACCTGGGCTGGTGGAAGATGTCCCTGCCCATGGCAGGGGGTGGCACTGGGTGAACTTCGAAGTCCCTTCCAACCCAAACCAGTCTGTGACTCTGTAACTGGGAAGCCACGGCAGGAGTCCCTGGCTGGGATTGCTCCCTGAGGATGGCAGTGGGCATGGGAAGGGCTGAGCCTTTCCAGATGTGGCAGTGAGGGAGAATGGCTCTGCCAGCCTCTCAGCTGGGCCTGGAAGCAGCCAAAGGCTGGACACCAACTGTGCTGCCATCACCATCCAGCTCCTGCCAGAGGCCTGGGATGAGGACTGGGACTCTCATTAGTGACCTGGAAGAAGGGATCTACCAGCACCCTAATGAAATGGGGCATGAAACCGGGAGCAGGAGAGTGAGAAGGCCCTAAAGAGGTCAGAAATGAGAGCAGGAGGAACATGAAGCCAGCACTTTGGATCCATCCTGCAGCCGTGGTGTCCCACAGGATCTGACCCATGGCCCTTCTAAACAAATCCCCCTCTGCCCAGGCTGGCAGTGGTGCCCACCTGAGCTCTAGTCAACTATTCCCCATCACTGACTTCATTTATTTCCTTTTTTTCTGTCTTGTTATTTCACTAGAGGGAGAAATTAAATGCTCCAGATGGTAATCACCAGGATTATTCTTGTTTTCCCCCCCCACCCCAATCTTCTGGTACCTCATTAGTTCCCAATAATATTTAAGGCACAACTGTGAATGGTTGGAAAAATGCACTGGCCACCCCCAAACTCCATCACAGACTTGCAGAGTCATTCACGTTCACTTTCTCTTATTAAATCAACCTCTCTGCTGAGGGGTAAAAAAAAAATCACTTATCTTTTTTTCAAGTTGAGTATCTCAGAAATCATAATCCAATGAGTCTTATTCTAACACCAGGGGAAAATGGGTGAAAAATCATCAAAGGGAGTTATAAAATCTTTCAAGGAGATTTTCTAGTGACAGGAACAAACTGGTAACGCTTCCATCAAAGCAAGTCACGCCTTGCCAATCTAGTAGAGCTCCCTGCACGTGCCACCAGGAGCAGCAGCAAGTGGAACCCAAAGCAGAGCACTTTGCTTGGATTTCTGAGTATCCTTTGGATTTCTGAGTACTCCCAAGAGGTTCATAGTTGAGCCAGCTTCCCCTCTTATGCCGTGAGGAACAGCATTCCCTGATGGCCACTCCATCATCCCGGTGCTACAGAGCCTAAGCCACCTTCCCACCTCTCACAAATCCCCCTGCCAGGAGCAGCCATCCCATAGGGATCATCCCATGCTGCTGAACACTGGCACCCCCAGGGCTCTCCCTCAGGGCTCCACGTTCCCCCGAATCAGAGACACCTCAGAACCACCTCCATCCCTCAGTCTATCATGGAATTATTCTCCCTCTGGAGGGAAGGCATCCAGCTGGGAGAATCCTGGGAAATGTGCAGTGGTGGGACCTGGGCAGGCACCTCAGGTAAGGTCTGAGGAGGACAAGCAGCCCCAGGGCGTGACAAGAGCAGGAAGAAGGACCACGGCGCTCCCAGCAGTGGTGCCAGAGGGAACTGCTCCGGAGACAGGGCAGCCGGCCCTCCCTGAGGAGAGGGGAAGGTGCTGCCACTCCATCCCCCGGCAGGGTGTCCAGCAGGCTCCAAAGGGAGCCCAGACAGGGGTGCAAAGACCTGTGTCTCCTGTCAGTGTTGGCACCAGCTCCCCCAGCCTGGGAGCTGTGCCCAGGGCTGTGCAGAGCCAGAGCTGGCCAGTGCCGGGCTGAGCAGGGCGAGAGGTTGCTCTTCCCACCCTCAGGGACTCCTCTGAAAGCCTCCTGCCAAACCCCTTCCTCCAGGTCTCCTCTCCTCTTCCTGGAAAGCTGTTTCAGACCCTCCCTCGCTGTGATGGTGAGGAATGGCCTAATTTCTAGCCCACACATTCCCGGCTAGTTTACCCTCCTCTTGCGTCAGCATTGTCTGAAGCCTGTGCAGCTCCTCTCCTCCTTTGTTTATGGAAGTATTTATATCCGTGTCACAGGCAGCAATTAGATCCACGCTCGGGCTTCACTCGGGGTCTGAACAAGTGCCAATTCCGTGGTCTCCTCTCGCATGGCAGACCCCTTCCCACCTGGAGGGACGCACAGACCCATGGACCAGGTCACAGGGATCAGCTGGATTCATACCCAGGGACATAAAACAACACAAATCCAAGGAGTCCTGTGCCTGCCCAGGCTTCAAACTCCCGTTCTCTGAGTGCACATGGCAGGAGGTCTCAGCTCCAGTCCCACGGATGAGAACAGTCTGCCAGGGAGCACTGAGACCGAAAACAAGGATGGGAGCAGCTGACACCTCGAGCTTTCCCAGAATCAAGGGACACTGAAGAGCCTCAGCATGGGGGCAGAGCAGAACTGAACCTTCCACATCATCCTCCTCCTCCTCCACAGGGGCTGCTGGCCACTTTCCCAGGAATCGTGCCTACAGACCCCTGAGGGGATTGACCTGCAACATCCCCCAGCACCGGTTTGCTACAGCCACGCAGCCTGACTGGGGCTGGCAGTTTTCCCTGGCAGAATCAGGGTTAAATTCCCTCCCCTTCCCAGCACCTGCTTTCTCATGCACAGGCAGGGCGGGTGAGCTGCCTCCTCCACACTCACATACCCAGAGTCCTGAAAGGCCTGGCCCTTTAGGAACAGGCTCCCCAGAGACAGGCAAGCACGGGAGCACCTGGAACACCACGTCCCCAGGTCAGCATTCCCTGGACACCTCGGACACGGTGCCAGAGGCTGCACATGAGCTGCTTTCCTGGGAGAGACGGCAGGGAGTGACAGCCAGTGCAGCACCGACCTGGCAGGAACCAGGTACTTGTGCCCTGCTGGTGCGTGGGAGAAGCACAACGTTCCCCGTTCTGCCCCACGGACCAGGTCCCCGTGCCCCAGGACTCCCCACGTGGCACCACGGTTGTGGGTGATACAGCAGTGGAGATCACTGGGAAAACCAGTGGGTGTCACTGCCAGGTGTCACTGGGATCACTGGCAATGGCCCAGGAAGAGCTGTTGGGGAACTGACTCCTCCTCGTGAAAGGACCGACTGGGACCTTCCAGCAACCCAGCGCCGAGGGAGCTGCTCCAGCCCACGGCAGCACATCCACCCCCCGCACCAGCCCTGCCCTGCCCTGCCCTGCCAGACCCTGCAGACGTGGCTGCGCTGCCCAGACCATTCCTGCCCCTCCGGACACCGGATCCAGCTGTTGTTTCCAGCAGCTCCCACCCCTCGCTCCGCTCCTGCAGCGGCACCGAGCCCGGCTCTGCTGCGTGAGCTCCGCAGTGCTCCCAGGACCAGAGCCCCCCGGGTCGGGGGTCAGAGCCCCGGCCGGACCCCCAGCAGTCCCGGCCCTCACCTGGAAGGATCAGGGAGCGTCCGCGGTGGCTCCGCCGGCGCTGCCCATGGGACGAGCGCGGCCGCGCTCCCGCACAGCCCGCACGTTACTGATTTACAGGGCCGGCCGCGGGAACGCACGGTCGATGGTTCCAGGCACTGTGGAAGGCACGGAGCCCTCGGCGGGGGGGACTGGGGGCGTCGGGGGAGAGGGGGGATTGTGGTGCTCTGACCCCACCGCTCAGCTCAGAGCCCCACGTGCGGTGTCGGGAGTTTGGGGTTTCCACGGACCAGCCTCCCACCGAGCCGGGGCTGGTCCTTGGTGCCCTGCCAGCTCCGCGATGCCGGGGCTGTCCTCGTGGCTTATCTGGGCACAAGCAGGTCAGTCGGCCCTGCTGTTTGCCGTGGCTCTGTCCCAGCCCCGCGTGACAGGGACACAAAACAGCCTGGACCAGCCCAACCTTGTCCTTTCCCAGCGCTGCCCGTGTCCTCCAGAACCAACCCGTGCAGGCAGGGGCGGGGGCAAGGGAAAGAGCAGGGAAAGGGGCAGGACTGTGCCCACTGGAGTCCCAGCTGCGACGGGAGGGAGCAGGAACGGTGCTCATCGATCAGCCTGTGTGTGGCTGCAGTGTCCCCCACAGCCTGACGGGTAATTCTCCTGCCAATTGATTTTCCCTCTCCCCGTTTGCCAGGGTTAGTGGGTCACTGGGGATGTGCAGATGATTAAAGGGCAAGTCCCACACTGCAGCGTTCCCGGGAGCAAACCCACTGTGCCAGCGCTTGGCTTTGCCAGGGTGACGGATGGCAGAGTGGTGCCGACCCCAGTGAGGGGCAGGGGACGAGGAGCAGCATCCCGTGCCCACCTGGGAACACCAGAGCTCGTCTGTGTCTCTGAGTGTCCAGCACAGGGTCAGGAGCACCCTTGAGTTCCCCTCACACACACACACAGTTCTGGGGCAGCAGTTTTTGGCACAGGGATTCCTCAGACATATCATAGAACAGAATCATAGAATCATGGAATGCTTTGGGAATGGACCTTAGAGATCATCTTGTTCCCCCCTGCCATGGGCAGGGACACCTTCCACTGGCCCAGGTTGCTCCAAGCCCCGTCCAACCTGGCCTTGGACACTTCCAGGGATCCAGGGGCAGCCAGAGCTTGTCTGGCCAACCTGTGCCAGGAGCTCCCCACCCTCCCAGCCAGCGATTCCTTCCCAGTGTCCCACCTTCCCACTGCCCTCTGGCACTGGGAAGCCATTCCTCCTTGTTCTGTCACTCCAGGCCCTTGTCAACAGTCTCTCTCCATCTTTCTTGCAGGCTCCCTTCAGGCACTGGAAGGCTGCAATTAGGTCACCCCAAAGCTTCTCTTCTCCATGCTGAACAGTCCCACTTCTCTCAGTCTTTCCTCAGAAGGGAGGTGCTCCATCCCACTAATAGCAGGCCCTTAATAGTGGCCCTGCAGCAACAGCAGCCCCTCACCCCGTGCCCAGCTGCTGCGGGAGATGATCCCAGTGCTTGAAAACCACCAATTCCCCGCTGGCCCGGCCACGGCCCCACTTGGACAAAACAAAGGCTTTTGGCTCACTCCCTTCACTGTCCCAGCTGGACCCAACTCTAGGGACAGATGGTGGTAATCCCCAGCCCCAAACACGTGTGCTCCCAGCAGGTCACAGCCCTGCTCCCGACCTCCCAGGGCAGAGCACGTCCACCATCACCCTGCGGGGACACAGGGCTGTGCCCTGGGCAGGGAGGAGCCAGACCCTCTGAGAGGTGGCCTGATGGGCAGCAAGAGCTCCCACCAGCCTGTGCAGGGCAGAGCAGGAGGCCTGGCAGGCAAGACAGTGGTCTGGGGACAGGACAGTGGTCTGGGGACAGGACAGTGGTCTGGGGACAGGATAGCTGGGGCTGCACCACAGAAGTGCTTCAGCAGCACTGCTGGAACACAGAGGTTTGGTCCTTGTCCCCATCCCTGCCTGTTCACTTCCCCCCTGGGCTGGACACGCAGGCACACAGGCAGCCCACGCTGCCAGCTGGCCCAGGGTAAAGCCAAGCCTGTTTTATCCTCGTGGCTTTTAGCAGGAGCAGCTGACAGCTCCTGCAGTCCCTGAAAAGCAGAGGGGACAACTAACAGTGACACAGGAGAAGGAGTGGGGTGGGAAGCCTGTAACCAGCCATATCAAATTGCACTCACAGCCCTGGCCATACCTGTGGCCTCTTAAATTCAAGTTTCTGTCCCAGCCCCATCTCCACGAGGTCTGTTCTTTCCACTCTGGCTGCTCCCATACCCTCTCTGAGCCAGCCAGCTCCTGGTCTCTCACAGGAACACTTAACTCTCAGACAGCTTTGGCTTTGCAGCATCCCAGCCTGATTCCCTGGGCTCTGTTCATCCCTGACCACCCTCGGGGGGCTGTGTGGGGCTCCAGCAGCAGCAGCCAGATGCCAGCGGCTACCTGGGCACAGCCTGCACCACTGGGACACTGCCCCTGTGAGGACAGTCCCTGGAGCCTCCCAGCTGCCTCCAGTGCAGATTCTGAGCCGAGAACCACTTCCCAGGCGCCCCCTTTCCCTAACTGACCCACATCTCAGCTCTCCCCAAGCTCTTCTCCATCAGAGGTGGGGCAAGTCCCTGCTGCTTCCTGCCTCCCTCCCATATCCATCCTGGTTCCCATCAAAGCATCAGTGACCACAGTCCTTCCTTCCTGGCTCCCCCACCTTTCCCTGAGCTCAGAGTCAGCCCCATGGCCCACACAGCACCCCAGCCTGTCCCCACAGGAGCCCAGTTCAGGGTACACCTGACTGAAGTGGGGAACGGAGCCTGGGGAAAGGGAGAGGTGGCTGAAGGCTTTGAAGCTCAATCTATTTCCCTGGGATGCAGCTGGGATTCATGGGCTCCATGTGCTGTGAGGGCACCCCAAGGGTCCTGGCACCACCACTGCAGGGCTCCAGGGATGTGGTGGCTACTGGTCTAGTGGGGAGGGTGTTCCCAGAGCCCCTTCACCATGGGGAGCCTGTCACGACAAGGGGTGTCTGCAAACCTCACATCCTTCCCAACCGGAATGCAGACCCAGGCAGGGACAGTGTGGCTGGTCCAGACCCAGAGCCCTTGGGGTCTGCAGAGCCCAGAGCTGCCCCTGCAGACTCTCCCACCCCGGGAAAGGGTCTCCAGAGCAGGAATGAGGGGAGGGCTGCAAGGAGAACAGGCTCCCTGGGAGGCACTGGGGATCCGGGGGGCTTCGCACGCTCCCCCCGCAGTAACTCCAGCTCGAGTGTTGTGTAGTCATAGGAACATCACTTAACACAGTCACCTTGGAAACCACAGCTCCACGCTCTCGTGGAGCACGTGCAGGGCCCTGTGCACCCCAGGTGGGGTCCCTGATGCCGCACCACCAGTCAGCAGGTCACGCTGCCACCCGGGACACACGGGGACAGGGACAGACCTCTCCTCGTCCACAGTACCACGGGAGCAGCTGGAAACCACCCCCAGGAGCGGAGCAGGGAGTCAGACCCTTCCAGGGTCTCACAGACACCCTGGATGGACTGTATCTCCTCCCATCCCACAAGTCACTGGACAGCTTCTCACATGGAGCCAGAGCAACAGAACTCCCACACACACACTCCCAGCCCACCAGTGCAGGAGAGGAGCATTCCTGGGCCAGACACACATGAGGGCAGAGCCAGGAGGAACAAAATCCTGGTGCCTGGACAGGCTGGCAGGGCACATCTGCTCCCTCCATCTCCCCACACCAGGACAGGTACACACAGCCCGGGAAGGTGGTACAGCCCAAGGACAAGTAAACCCAAGCACGAGGCTCCCACACTTCCCACCCTCATCCCAGCAAGCTCCTCTGTGTTCCACAGCAGGCACAGGCCCAGGGCAGCACAGTCAGGTAAGCAGCCAGCCCTCAGTGTGTGGGCACTGCCACTGCCTGGGCTGGTCCAGTCTTCAGGACCGTCCCGTCCCTGATTCCATCCTGCCCCACCAGATCCAGCTTGGGAAGAGCAGGACACAGGAGGAAGCAGGAAAGCTGAGGACCTCCAGGAATCACACAATCCCCAAAGCAACCTGGACCACCCCCTCATCACCATCACCACCAGTGAGGTCCTGCCACTGTCCCCTCGCTCGGCCACACCTGCCATGGCCTTGGCCCTGCCAGGCACAGCCCCTGCCCTTCCCAACCCTCCCTGCCCCAGCTCCAGGCCCAGCAGCGGAGCAGGACCCAGGGCTGCCAGTGCTGAGCCCAGCAGCGTATTTCTCACCTGTTCCCAGGGATGCAGTGCTGCCCAGGTGCAGACACTATCCAGAGCTGGTGGCAGGGTGGCTTCCACCCCGGAAAAACATCCTGAAGCCAGCAGAGCCCCGAGCTCCAGCCTGGGCACCCCGCTCAGCCTCCCCTGCTTAGCCCTTAGGTAAGAGGATAACGCCACCTCCATCTGTTTGTCTGGCACTGAGACACTAATTACCTCTGGCATCTTCCCCTCCCTGCACCCCTGCCCGCCCTCCAGCCTGTCCCACCCTGCGGAGGCAGCACAGGGAAGAGCTGCTGCACCGGCACAGCCTCCAGGCAGCCACGGGAGCGGCTCAGCCACAGCCTCCCCACGTCCCACGGACCTGGGCTTCTGCTGCAGCGGGCAAAGACAACCCTTCCCCTTCAGGACTAGGAACAAAGCCCCACAGCAGGGATCGCCCAGCTCCATGGGCACTGCTCCCACTGCTCCCGGAGGATCTGCTGTCCCGCTGCAGAGGGAGGACTGGGTGGTCACACTGTGCAGTGACCTGCTGGCAGTGTTCACAAGTGTTCACAGATGCTGCTGCCCCAGCCATGAGACCCGGGCCCTGCAAGCCGTGGATGCGCTCTGGGACCAGGCAGGATTGATTTCACCAAGCACACGAGGCAGAGGAAGAACGGCTTGGGTAAGTGCCCACATCTCAGCACAGACACAGACGCACATTCCACGGCTGCACCTGCCCCGCGTCGGCAGCTGGCGCTTCCAGACCTGGCACAGCCCCGCAGGGGAGCTCCCCTTGCAGCTCCCCAGCCCTGCAGCACCTGGAATTCACAGTGTGGAGTGGCACAGCACGGCCCAGGAACACGCAGCACGGCCCACACAGCTCAGCCCACGCGGCACACCCAGCCCCTGCCTGCGAACACACAGCGCATCCCACGCGCCTCGGCCCCCGCACGGGCAGCCCCCAGCACCTGCAGCATTTACAGGCTGAAGTGGCAGCTCGTTTCAGGGGGCCTGGAATGAAGACACAGGCTCTGGGAAGAGCCCCCTGGAGCCGAAGAAAGCACCCTCTGTTCCTGTGCATTAGCATTTCGCTTCCTTTGTTTCATCCCCTGGTTTCCAAGACTCCATCCTGAAGCCTGACACACACACAGCTCGCTGTGCTTCACAGCTCAGCCCCCCCGGGGCACGGGGAGAAGGGGCTGGGCGAGGCTGGGACCCCCTGAGCCTCACAGAGGTGTCCCTCACTTCCCTGCTCATCCCCGCCCTGGGCTGGGACATGGCATCAGCAGCAGGGAACGGGATTGGCAGGTCACAGCCCGGGGACAAGGCCAGGAGCTGCAGTCCCACTCCCCTCTGAGCCCCAGCACTGGCTGCACGGGTGGGCAGTGGGTGGGACATGCTCCAGCTGTGCACACCTGGAGTGGGAACAGCCTCAGCCAGACCCTCCGTGTGCAGGAGCCAGTGGGTGCTGTGCCAGGGAGGGGTTGGGGGCCCTGCTGAGCACCACAAGTCCCTGTGGGGAGGGAAGGGAGGAGCTCAGAGGAGCACACGCAGGGGCCAGGGCACGGCAGGGCCCGGGGCAGAGACTGGGACAGCCAAGCAAAGAACACACTGTAGGAAGGGGACGGAGCAGCCAGATCAAGTGGTTTGTCCTTTGCCACCTCCCACCCCATGGGACATCCCTCCCCTACCCTTCCCCTGCGGTGCCTTATGGCTCAAGCTGCTTCATCACCATCACCAGCCACAGCAGTGCTGGGGACAGGCAGCGCTTCCAAAGGGTCCCGTGTCCCCAGGCAGGGCAGGAAGATGCCCCGTTGCACGAGGCAGCATCCAAGCAGCCAGGGCTGGAAGAGGCAGCCACGCCAGTGTGATGTCCAGGAGCCCTCCTGTCCTCCCAGACCTGCCCCGGGCAGAGATCCTGCATCCCAGCTGGATGGGCCTGGGGGGACCTGTTTAACCAAGTCCCCATCGAGCCCTGTCCTCTGACGCCTCCCCACAGCACGTGACGCAGCAGTGACCTACCCCGACCCATTCCTGCTCCTGCATCGCTTGCACACACCGGGCACGTCCTGTCCCCTCCAGCCTGAGCCCTGCCAGCCTCTGCCAGCCCCATTCCTGTCTCAGCTCTCCACACAGCCACCCTGAGCACCAAACCGGGTCCCAGACAGGCGCCCCCATCCCAGGACAAGGCTGCAGGGCCCTCACCAGCCCATCTCTCCCACTCCTCCCATCAGGAGCCGAAGGCAGGAAGGGAAGGACTTACCTGAAATGACTGTCACGGGCAGGGGGTCACAGGACTCCCTCTTCATCAACCTGCAGATAAGAGAGAGCAAGGACAGGGTCAGTGCACCCACAGGGACCTCAGGGGGCGTGGAACCTGTCGGGCTGGGAATGAGAGCATTCCCAGAGCACACCTGCTGCAGGACAGCAGGGACAGGGAAGGTCACCCACGGCACCAGCACCTGCCAGCCCGCCGCAGCAGCACATCCCCGGCCTCCCCACCCAAGGTGAGACACTGTGCCCCAAATCCTCCTGCCTGCACAAGCACATCCTTCTCCCGAGCCCTCGTGCCCACACAAACCCCTCCTCATCCCTGGACAGGCACATCTGCTGCCCCCAGCCAGAGCCACAGGGGCTGTGCCCCCAGCCCAGGCAGGGAGGGCTGGCAGCCCCTGTCCCTGCCAGCCCCTCCAGCACGGAGCAGGGAGACCGTGTGTGAGGGAAATGCTGCTTCCAAGGGAACAGCCTGGGCATGAAAGCCAGGGAAGGTGGATGCAGCCATCCTGGGTCAGTGGGGATCCTCACGCACTTCTTCTGCCCTGGGTTAGTGGGGTCTGAGCACCTCTCCCACCCTGGATCTACGGGGTTCCTCCAGCACCTCTCCCACCCTGGATTAATGGGGGTCCTCCAGCACCTTTCCCATGCTGAGTCGGTGGGATCTTCCAGCCCCTCTCCCACACTGGGTCTGCAGGTTCCTCCAGCATTTTTCCCACCCTTGGTCGGCAGTTTCTCCCTGTACCTCTCCCACCTGGGTCAGTGGGATCTTCCAGCACCTCTCCCACTCTGGATTAATGGAAGTGCTACAGCACTTCTCCCACCCTGGGTGGGCAGGGATCCTCCAGCACCTCTCCCACCATGCGTAATGGGGTTGTCCAGCACCTCTCCCACCCTGGGTCAGTGGGATCCTCCAGCACCTCTCCCACCCTGTCTCATCCACTCCCAGGCAGAGCCCTGACTGTGATGCAGCCCCAGGGCAGTCAGGCTCCAGCTGAGGTACCAGAAGTCCTAAGGGTCAGTTCCCACACAGGGTCAACCCTCTTATTCCCTCATTTGGCACAAGAAACAGCGCCCAGCTGAGCCCACCTCCAGAAGACGACACCGCGAGTGCCCCGGGCTAAATTCAGGAACAGCTACGGGCATCCAGCAAAGAGGAGAGTGTATCCATCATGCCTCTGCTCTCCTGCGTGCTGCAAACGGGCATGCTCTCTCTCCTCGCTTCTCATTAAAGATCCTTTCTGGGTGAGTGGCTGAAATGGCTGCTCCGTTGTACAGAATTAAAAATGTATGACTTGGGATTTCTCGGAGCACGGCTGTTGTGCCGCAGCTGGTGGAGGGGGGGGGGAAGGGGCCGTGCCAAGGGTCCCGTTTCTGCAGAGAGCTCCCGGTGTGCCCACGTGGGTGCCATCAGCCTTTAAACATTTCATAAGGTGGCCTCCATCCTCCCCAGGCAGGGGGATCACAGATGCACCTGGAAGACTCAGCCCATTGTGTGGCTCTGTAAAATGACGCTGCCCAGGTCCCAGAGGGGCCGGGGCGGGATGCTCCGGACACAGCTGCCACCACCCTGCTGACTGCTCACCAGAGAAAACCTCACAGGACACCTGTGCCTTGAAAACAGAGGAAACCGAGCACATCTGTTTATGTAGGACCTCAACAAAACGGCCCGAGGCGCGAGCGTGTCCTGCTGGGACACCGAGTGAGCGCAGGGAGCCGAGCGGCTCTCCCGCAGCACCGGGAACGTCGGGCAGGGCAGGAGCGGGGACAGGGGCTGTGCCTGCAGGGACATCAAACCTCCACGAGCACAGCCCAGCAGGGCTTAGGGAAACACCTATGGATGCACAGACTGGACACCTACACAGCCTCCCTCCCACCCACGCACCACCCAGAATCCCTCGTTGCTGCACAGAGCGTGGTCTGAAGCCAGACAGGGGACCAACCCCTCCCCTAAAGGGTGCAGGGCTGAGCACCAGGGCTGCCCATGGAAGCACAGATCCAGGGGGACTCGGGAACAGGAGGCAAGAACAACCAAAGGGCAAGAAAAACTGTCACAGGAAGGGAAAGGAAAGAGCAGGGATTGCTGCCTTAGAAGGAGGCAAATAAGAGGGGACAGACATAAAAGGCTGTAACATCCTGAGCACTCTGCAGAGAGGAGATGATGCTCCTGCTCTTTTCATCTGGCAGCGTGAGGAGAACGGAAAATGCTGTGGGATCTCACACTGAGGAAAGGAAAGGAAATACTTCTCCACATCACCCGTAAGGAGATAGTGCAGCTCTCTGCCACAGGAAGCCCTTAGGGCAGGAAAGGTGCGAATTCCCAGCCTGATCCAAAGGTTTCTGTGGGTGAGGGCACCAAAGGGTGGCTCTGAGTGGCCCCAGAGCGACCCCAGCACCGGCAGCAGCCTCACGGGATGGCTCTTCCTCCTGGGTCTGTCTCCATCCCACCCTGACCCCCAGAGCAGCACTACAATCTCCTGGGCCCCTCCTGTGCTGGACCATCTTTCCTGCCCTCAGGTGATGGACATTCCCATTGGAATGTCAACCACAGGAATACACATCCAGCACTGTCAAAGGCACGGGAAGTGGCTCAGGAGATAAATTAAATGCTTATAACATGAGCATCTTCTCCCAACCCTGCTAACAGGCAAAGAAGATTTATGAGTTTATTATTGGACCTGATAAATTAAACTCTTCAGAGAAGAATAAATTATGCAGATGATCTGTGATGTATTTAGACTGCAGCTTGCACAGCGCCAGGATCCCAACCCTCACAGTCCCTGAGGATCCTGCTGTCTGTGGAGCCAGAGGGGCCTTGTTCAGACTGGCAGGGAGAGCTCCAGGGAGGCTGTCATTGCTCTTGTTCCTGAACGGCAATTCTGCCTTTTGCTTGCCTGAGTCTGACTCTGTTCTCTCCCATGTCCAAGTTCCCCGTTTCTTGTGGAGCTTCTTCCCTTCCCGGGACACGAGGCAGCGACTGCAGGCTCCCAGTAACACAGCAGCTGGTCCCCAGCGATCTCACAAGCATGACAGGATCAGAAATGACAAGCCAGTGGAAGTAAAACTGTCCCCAGGAAGAGCTGGGAAGCATCTGGAGACTCCTCTCCATCTCGGGAAGGGTGTGGGAGTGCACGGACAGACACCAGGGGGGTTATGCTGTGGCAGATGGGGCACACACAGAGACCTGGGATCGGGGTTGGTACACAGGGGACGTGCCCATTTCTGCCTCCTGAGGTCTCCAGGGGCCTGATCCCACAAAGGGACAACGCCACAAGGATCTACTCCAGCAGCTCTGGATGAGAAAGGCAGACAAAGCCTTCCCTGGCAGTAGGGGACCCACAAACCCAGGCCCAGGGCTGCAATGCCACGGGCAGGACATTGTGCAAGACCAAACTCAGCCACTGGTTCAGCCAAACCACAGCCCAGCTGCCGCTGTACCATGGCACTGCCAGGGCCACGGGCCTGTGGGACTCGGGCTGGAGGTGAGCAAACAGTCAAGGTGAGCTCCAGCACGGCCATCGTGTCCCAGCAGGCTCCTGGGATCCTCCTGGGGTCCTCCAGGGGCCCAGAGGAGCAGGAGACACGAGGAAGGGGTGCAGCCCCCAGCCCCAGGAGGAAACATCCCGTACCCCCACGCACGCCGGGAGCTGTAGTCCCGTTCCAAGGCCAGGAAACATTCCATCGGGCTGCAAGGACAGCGCTGAGGCTCCTCGGGGCAGGGGAAGGTCCCTGGCCAGCCCTGCCTGTGACCAGCTTCCGTCAGCACCGAACAATAGCGGCCGGGGCCGAGTCCCGGCCAGGCCACTGTGCTTCCTGCCATTCTTCGCACTCCCCTGAGGATGTCTATAAAAAGCAGAAGAATCCAGACCTGGAAGTCTAAATCACTCCTTAAATAAGCCAGGAATGCCAGCCTCTCCCAGGGGAGGCAGCTGCAGGGAGGTGGGACCCAGCCCGGGACGTGGCACTCAGTGCTCTGGGCTGGGGGACAAGGTGGGGATGGGGCACAGGGTGGACTCGATGGGCTGGGAGGTTTTTTCCCAACCTAAATGATTCTGTGGTTCCATGAAAGAGCGATCCAAAGCACCTGCCCCTTCCCAGCAGCTTGGGCTGGAGCGCAGCACACTGGGGCTGCAGGAGGCTGTTTGTGGGGGCACACATCCTGCCCAGGGCTGGGGGGCTGGAGGGGGTGGGGTGGGGTGAGCAGGGGGCTGGGGGCAGCCTGGGCTCCCCTTCCCCTCTCTCAGTGTTCCAGGGGGGCAGCCTGGGCTCCCCTTCCTCTCTCTCCGTGTCCCCACCCAAAGTCACGGCGCAGCCCCCGCCGAGGCCACACAACACCTCAGAGAGCTGCTGTCAGCGAGGGGAGGACGAGCTGCTGCCAGAGAAGGTCTTTCAATATTTAATGATAGAAGAGTCTGCTGATCGACCTCCTTCTCGGGTTTCCAAAGTCCCCCCTCCCTCCCCTCCCCACGGAACGGGCGGCCCGGCTGCGGCACTGGCACCCCCTCCCCACGTTTGGGCTGATCCTTGAGAGACTTCCACAAAGCCAGCGCTGCCTCCCCTTCCCACGCTGCCAACGGGAGCCAAGACACCCGTGAACCAGAGCTTTTGCCTGTTGTCACAGTTACAGCAGCTCAGCTGCCTTCGGGAGTGGGATGGCAATTTACTCTTTGTACTCGTTTTAGCTGCACGGCCTCCCCCTGCTCCAGCTCTGCCATGGCAGAGGGGATTCCACCCCACGAGGATGCTGAGCCCCCACTGCACCCCACAGCTCCTGCTGCTCGCGGCCCTGGTGCCAAGGGAAGGGCTGGGCCACCACATCCCACCTCGGGGCTGGGGCTGGAGGCGGACAGAGGAGCCTGGAGTAGGGCAGGGAGTGCCTCGAGGAAGGGGAGCTCAGGCTGTCCCCCTGGAACACAGAGAGGGGAAGGGGAGCCCGGGCTGCCCCCCAGCCCCCCCCCTGCCCACAGTGCCCCCCCTTGCCGTACTCTGCCCAGCAGCCCTGGCACACACGTGCCTCGCCACTCGCACGTGTGCTTACGCGCTGCCGTGCGGAGGCAGCCGGGGGAATTTTTAGCTGGTGGAAATCTCGACAGAATATTCCGTGGTGGGCTGCTCTTGTGCGTGAGTTTGTGTGCGAGTTTATGTGTGCGTTCGTGAGTGTGTCTGTGGGCACCAGCACGGCACCAGCACAACTCTGGTGCAGGTGAACAGCGTGAAGCACGGCCCGCTCAGCTCTGCGCTATTCATCCCAGAATTCCAACAATATTAAGAGCACTTAGGTGCTGTTTGAATATTTAGGTGTTACACGCTGAGCAACAACAACAAGACCACAACAACGGTTATGCCCCATCCCTGGAAGTGCCCAAGGCCAGGCTGGACAGGGCGTGGAGCAACCTGGTCTAGGGGAAGGTGTCCCTGCCCATGGCAGGGGAGTGGAACAAGGTGAGTTTTAAGCTCCCTTCCAACACAAACCATTCCATGATTATTATTTGAAAAAAAGGCCCTTGTACTATTCTTTGTGCCCCTTTTGCCACATACCAGTCAGCACAACCTCCATCAAGGGCTACTGTGCAGGTGCAAAACACACTAGACCTTCATAAAGTGTTTAAGTGCAGCTATAAAAAGAAATTATGGACATTTGTTATGTGTTGTCTCCATTACCCACGTGTCACTACTGGGACAGAATGAGAACAGAAGTTTTTAGTGAAGTTTATAAAGTTCTCAGTGGGGAAAGACCCTGTGGTGGCCCAGGTAGGAGCCATCCCTGCCCCACGCTGCTCCCAGGAAGTGAAGACCCAAACCTCCATCAAGCCCTGCACTCTAGGCACAGTCCCAACATCCCAAGGTCTCCATCTCCCACTCTCAGAGCACAGGGTCTTGTGCCACAGCCACATTGCTGGGCCAGTCCAGACACTGCCCCAGAGCAACCCTGGGCAAAGGCCCCTTCCAGGAGCAACAAGAGAAGACCAGAGCCCTGCAGGAGGCAGCGCCCAAGTCCTCAGTTTCAGATGGAACCTGACATCAAAGCCTGCGAGGATCCCTGTCCATGGACACTAAGAAACAGCAGGCACAGCTCCCACTTAAATCCTGTTTGCTTAAATCCAGGCACAAGCCTGACTTGCACAAGCATCCCGAGCCACTCATGGGTACCAGCACCTGTGAACCCAATCCAGCTCTGGCGTCTCCTGCTTCCTAGACCCCCTTTTGGAAGAGCAGGAGAGTGGCACACTCTCACTTCTCCAGCAGTTGCCCAGGGACAAATTTGCAAGCCAAGGCCCAGACACACGAGCACAACCACACAAATCCCATGCACAGGATTGTCCAGCAAATCCCGATCTCGGAGAACAGCCGGTTATCCGTGACAGCCTGGGTGGAGATAACTCACTACACAGCTTGTGCTCTCACACAGAGAGCAAGGGCACAGAGAAAACCAGTGCTGAGCATCGTGCACAGGTACCTGCAAAGCCCCGAGGGTACATTCACTCAATTATGCACAGGCACACAAGGACCACAAACAGGGAAGTTACAAAAGCAATTCCAGGCCTTCACCAGAAGTCCCCCTGCCTGCCTAAATGTTCCGGAGCAGCCTCCATCCTCCGATGCAGGCTCTGCCTGCTGCTGGAAAGCAGGGCTCCTGTTCCCCAGCGATCCACCCCTCAAACTACGGTCCCTGCTTCCCAGCATGTGCATGTCGCTGCAAACCACGGCACGATCCTCAGGCACATCCAGCTCGCTGCAAATCCCAGCCCTTATCCCCCAAAACAGCCTCCAGCTCCAGCCACAGCCCTCAGTTCCCAACCCAGGCACCCCCAGGCACATCACAGCCCTTACTCCCAGCACAGGCACCCCAATTCCGACCGCAGCTCCCATCCTGAAGTGCTGACATCCCAACCAAGCCATGGCCCGCATCCCACAGACACCCCCCCGCAAACCCCCGCTACGGTTCCCCCCCCCCGCCCCAGAACACGTGTCCGGCCGCTCTCCAACAGCCCCGCGCTCCAGGGTGGGCACCCACCCGCGAACAGCGGCCCCAGCCCTCCGTAGGACACTCACGGCCCCCTGCCCGGCACACCCCCACTGCCAACCACGGCCCCACGGCCGCCCCCGCTTCCCCCAGCCGCCCCCCGGACCCCGGGCACGGCAACCCCCGCCGCGGCACCGGCACCTTCGGCCCCCTCCGAGCCGCCCTCCCTCCGGTCCTACGGGTCCCTGGTCCCAGCCTGCCCCGACCCGGACCCGGACCCTCCGCAGGCGTCCAGGCGCGACTCCCCGGGCAGCGCGGGCTCCCGCTGCCCGCACCGGGCTGACCCCGCCGCCCGCACCGGGCTGACCCCGCCGCCGCGGGCGCCCGCTCCCGCTCCCCGCCCGGTCCCCGTTCCCCGCTCCCGGTGCCTCTCGTTACCTGCGGGGCTGCGGGCGGCCCGAGCCACCATCGCCGCGGCGGCCGCCGGCGGCGGGAGCGGTGCGGGGCGGTGCGGGGCGGTGCGGGCGGTGCGAGGCGGTGCGGGGCGGTGCGGGCGGTGCGGG
>JAYRBT010000042.1:574697-585682 GCA_036023395.1 Myiotriccus ornatus
GGGGATCCACAGCTGTGGAGCTGAACCCCTGGCAGTGAAGGAGGGTTCAAAAAACAAAGTCACTGTCTACCCAAAATAAGATAATATTTCTTTATTCAATTATAAATCCCTTATATATACTCATGTATTATATTACATTACATAATATCATATGTTATTGTATCGTATCATACTATATAATTTCGTGTTAATAGAGATGTGGTGTATAATAAAAAATGTAAATATTATCTATTTCTGAATCTAATATAAAAGATATTATTATTGCCTATTTTTGTGAGTGTCGCGTATGTTTATGTCACTGCTGGAATTGTGCACTGACAAGTAATATACATATATTTGCTTTATTCTTGTAATATATATATTATTGCTTTCCCAGTGGTAATTTTCTTGTGACTTGTAGCAGACAGAAAGTGGTCTAACAGTGTTCTGTTCTAGTCTAATTCCATTATATTACCAAATTGTACCATTATATCATTATATTGTGTCATATGATTTTATGCTGAGATCCGTTTTCTATATAATATTTTATGTGGTATAAAACATGTGATTATTCTGTACATAGTCTAAAATGATGGAATTATTACCGGTTTGGTGTATGATGTAAAATATTACACATAGTTTTAACATAACAAAACACAAACACGTAATATATTGCATTTATGCCTTATTTATTAATAAAAATACGATCGATCCTTCTCTTGTATTTCCTATTGTCTCAGTTTGGGGTTCCATGTGCTGGGGGACCCCAACCCACAGCTGCCCCTGTGGGTGGGTGGGGATGGGCACTGCTGGATGGGGCACAGCTGGATGGGGTAGGAAGAGCTGGGCGGGGCACAGCTGGGCGGGGCACAGCTGGGTCTGGAGGGGCACAGCTGGCCGGGCACAACTGAGTCACCGCTGGCAGGGGCACAGCTGGATGGATCCCAGCTGGATGGATCCCAGCTGGAAGGGGCAGTGCCGGGCAGGGGCAGCGTGTGCTGGGGCGGGGGCACAGCTGGATGGGCGGGGCACAGCTGGATGGGCGGGGCACAGCTGGATGGGGCAGGGGCTCAGCTGGGCGGGGCCGGGGGTCGGGGCGGGCTCGGGGCGGCTCTGGGGCTGAGCGCTGCACAGGCGGGCGGGCGGCAACCGGAGGCCACGGTGAGGGGCGCGGGGCCCGCCGGGGGATGCCCCCCGGCCCTCCCCGGGCGGTAACGGGGCGGGCGGTGCCGGGGCTCGGAGCATCCTGGGGGGCGGGGGGCTGCTGGCCACCGCCCTGCCCTATACCCCCGCCCTATAGATGCCCAGCCCCCTACCCTGTAGCCACCCACGTCCTTTGTCCCGGAAGCCCCCCAGCCCCTGCCCTGTCGGTGCCCCAACCCCCGGCCCCTGCCCTACAGCTGCCCCAGTCCCCAATCCCATAAGCCCCCAAGCCCTTGCCCTATAGATATCCCAGCCCCCAGCCCCTTAACCCCCCCGGCCCCTGCCCCACAGCTGCCCCAGCCCCTAGCCCCATAAGCTCCTGCCCTATAGGCGTCCCAGCCCCCTAACCCCCGGCCTCTGTCCTATACCTGACCAGTCCCACAACCCCAGCCCCTGCCTGCTCCTGCCCCGTGCCCACCCCGCGTGGGGGGTGTTGGACGCCCCTGGGGTCTCCTCCCTCCCCATGGGGGGCTGGTTTTTGGGTGACCCCCTGCTGTGGGTGACGTGCCCGTGTTCTCCAGGAGCTGCCCGGGCGGTGGGTCCGGATGCCCGCAGGATGGTGCTGGTCCCCGCTGTGGCGCTCTGGGCTCTGCTTCCCCTCCTCGCCTGGGCAGGTACCCACCGGCAGCGGGGTAGGGGTTCTGGCCAGACCCCCCCTCTCCCCGGGGACCCCCCTTTCCACACCCCTTTCCTCCCCTGCATGAGGACAGCAGAGCCGGGACCCCGAAGGCGCCGGGGAGGCTGCGGGCAGGGGCACGGGGGGATGTTCCCGGCACGGCGGTGACTCACGGGGCGGCTGCTTTGGCACCAGCGAGCCCTTGTTCTTGGCAGGAGCCGACGCTCAACCCCGGTGGCATCACCGGTCTCATCCTCAGCGGTGCCCTCCTGCCTCCAAACCCCCGCCAGCACCCGGGATCCTACCCCTTGTCCCAGGGGGTCTCCAGCTCCATACCCCATACCCCCATATCCCCGTCCGGGGTCACTGTGGGGTGACCCCGCTGTCCCCCCCGGCAGACCAGCCCCCCGTCACTGCCACCGTCACGGCGGCCATCGGCGAGGACGCCTGTCTGCCCTGCAGCCCCCAGCCCTGGGGACACCTGCGCGGGGTCACCCTCAGCTGCACCCACCAGGCCGGCGACCACCCCGCCGTTCCCCTGCTCAGCCACCGCCTGGGCGGGCACCCGCCCGCGGAGCCGGGCTGGCACCCACCCGCGGAACCCCACAGCCGCTTCAGGGGCAGGGTCGCCTTCTGTGCCGTGGGGACAGGGGACAGCGGTGTGTCCCTGCTGCTGAGGAACCTCAGCGATCCCGATTTTGGGAATTATTCTTGCTACTTGGCTGGTGATGGTGCCCCGCAGCTCCTCTGCTCCCTGGAGCTGCAGCCCGCCGTGGCAGGTGAGTAGGGGGGTGTGTGGGGGGTGATACTGTCGGGTTTTGGGGTCCCCCTGTGTCCAGCCCTGTCCGCACCTGGGTAGTGCCTGCTGTTTTCCTGCTCTAAATTTGGGGGTTCCCCCCCATTCCCTGGTGTGTCTCTCACCTGCTCCATCCCCTGTCCCCCTGCCTGGGTGGTGCCTGCAGCCCCTGGCGCTTTGGGATCCCCCAGTGTGGCTCGGGGCTGGGAGTGTCGGGGGGGTCCGTCTCTTGTCCCCATACCCCGGTGTTGCTCCGCAGAGGCCCCGAAGGCCGTGGAGCCGGACATGATCATGGTGGTGTGTGTGCTCACGGCCGCCTTCACCGCCGTGGCCATCACCCTCCTGCTCTGCGTGCGCTGCGGGCGGCGCTGCTGGGGGGGTGCAGGTGGGTGCTGGGGGGCGCAGGTGGGTGCTGGGGGGGTGCAGCTGGGTGCTGGGGGGCGCAGGGGGGTGCTGGGGATGACAAGGTGGGTGTTGAGGGTGACGAAGTGCGTGCTGGGGGTGGGATGTAGGTGCTGTGGGATGGGGGGCAGCTGAGGATCCCCCCCCAGCCGGGGGTGGGCTTCTGGGTGGGGAGGGAGGGGTTTTCCAGCTCCCTTGTGGAGTTGGGATGGGGACAAGAAGGGGATGGGATGAGGATGGGATAGGATGTGGATGAGGGTGGGATGGGATGAGGATAAGGGTGGGATTGGGATGGGATGAGGGTAGGATGGGATGAGGATAAGGGTGGGATGAGGATGGGATGATGGTGAGGAGGGGATGGGGTGGGATGAGGATGGAGATGGGATGACGACAAGGGTGTAGATGGGGACGAGGCTGGTTGAGTGGGATGAGGCTGGGGACAGGGATGGGGAGGGGAGCAGCTCTGTGTGGGGACACTGGGGCACTGCCCCTTGCCCTGGGGGGCACAGCCAGGCTGGGGTGCCCATGGGTGGCACTGGGAGGTCCTGTGGCCCCGGCTCAATGTCACCCTCAGCGTGGGGTCCAGCCCAGGGCTCCGGAGCTGCAGATGGAGGAGAAGGAGGAGCCGTGGCCTTGGGTGACCTGAAGAGTCTCCACACCTGAGAACCACCCCCCCGGCCCCCGGACAGGTCCGTGTGTGACGCTGGCACAGGACACAGCCTTGACTGCCTCAAATTGAGGGGGGTGGGGCTGGGGTGATGATCTGGGGCAGGGGGGCAGGCACGGGGGGCAGGATGGGTGCTGGGGGGTGGGTGCATGATGGTTTGGTGCAGGGACTCTGCCCCGACCACGAGGGAAGGCAGCTCATGGTCCTCCCACCCATCAGGGGACACCCGAACCTCAGGGTCCCAAGGTCAGGGGGGCCAAACTCTCAGACCTCAAATAAAGAGCGTTGCTCCAGAGTGGGGGGTGACCCCTCCTTCCCACCCCCGGGGGGACGAGGGGGCTTGGGGGGATGGGGTGTGAGGGACTGGGGTAGGGCTGGGAGGAGGGCTACGGGCATGGATGGGGGTCCTGGAGTGGGGGTCTCTGTGCAGGATGGGGTGTGGGGGTCCCCGTGCAGGGTGGAATATGGGGGTGCCAGGGGGGTCCCCCTTCAGAGATGGTGTGTGGGAGTCCCTGGGGAGTGTCCCCGTGAAGGGATGGGGTGTGGGGGTCCCAGGTGCATCCCTGTACAGGGATGAGATAAGGGGGTTCTGGGGGGGCCCCCCGTGCAGGGATGGGGTGTGGGGGTCCCGGGAGGGTGTCCATGCAGGGATGGGGTGAGGGGGATCCCGGGGGGTGCCCATACACCCCTCACCCCCATGACGGCCCCTGCGCAGTGCGGCCGAAGGCTGGGAGAGGTGCCCTTGCCCCAGACACGCCCCCTCCCACACGAGTCCCGGAGGCGGGACGGGGGAAATTTGGGACTCCGCGGGGCTCCCCCAGCTGCTGCTCAGCCCTTCCTCCTTCTCTTCCTCTTCGTCCTCTTCCTCCTCCACCTGGCGGTCACTGCGGCTCAGAGCGGGGTCCTCAGAGCCTCCCTTCTCCCTCCTTCCCTGCACGTGTCCTCCTGCTCATCCCTGTCCCTGTCCCATCCCATTCCATCCCATGGGTCTGGTGAGGAACGACATACGGATACGGCAGGTGGGCATGTAGATCTGGTGGATCCTAGATCTGATGGGTGGACAGCTAGATACGATGGGAAACATAAATCTGATGGATGGAGACGTAGATCTGACGGATGGACATCTAGATCTGATTGGAAACACATAGATCTGATGGATGGACACCTGGATCTTTTGGAAAGCACATTTGGTGGGTGGACACATAGTTCTGATGGGAAACACGTGCATCTGGTGGATGGACACCTAGATATGATGGACAGCTAGATCTGATGGGAAATATGTAGATCTGATGGGTGGACACAAAAATCTGACAGATGGACACCTGGATCTGATGAATGGACAGCTAGATCTGATGGGAAACATGTAGATCTGATGGACAGGCATATAGATCTGACATGAGGAAGGGCATCCATGGGCACCTTCCTCTTCACTGCTGGGGTAGAAACACTTCCGTGGGGACAAGGGATGGTTCAACCCCACCATGACCTCGTGTGCTGCCTGAGGGGACTCTCTGGAGACCCACCAGCATCAACCACAGCATTCCTGGGGGTCATGGGGACTTCTTCCAGCAGCATCCAAAGGAAATGCCTCCTTGGGCAGTGGGATCTGGGGCTGGGTGGTGGCTCTTTGGTGGCACCTCAGTGACTCTAAAAGCATGAAGGGAAGGGGGTTTTTGGTTTTGGTTCCTCTGTCCAAAGCTTCCTCCAGAAAGGGCTGTGCTGGCACCAGCAACTGCTTCCTGGGGATTTCCAGCCCTGATGAGGCCTGGAAGAGAAATAATATAAAATGAAATAATAATAATATTACCAAAATATCACCAAAGCTTCCCAGTTTTAGTAGCAGAGAGGAGATTCGACGAGTTTGGGGCTCCCACTTCCCTGCGTCAGAGAGGTCACCGGGAATGCAGTGTCGGCACTGAAGGTTTTTGGGCTGATTTCAGCAAATTTGTGTCGGAGCCTCACTCACGTCCTTTCCTGAAAACCCCGCATCACCTCAGCTGGTCACGCTTAGGGACGAGGACTCTCCCGTGTCCCTCCGAGGGAGACAGAAATCGGTGACTAATTACAATTACAACACCACAATTGCACACACCACCCCCCCCCCGGGTGCGGGGTTCTCCCCGGCAGGGGCCGCAAAGCCCGGCGGGGTCCGGGCAGGCGGGACGATCCCGGCGGTGTCGGGAGAGGCGGGATGATCCCAGCGGTGTCGGGAGAGGCGGGATGATCCCGGCGGGGTCGGGGCAGGCGGGATGATCCCAGCGGTGTCGGGAGAGGCGGGATGATCCCGGCGGGATCGGGAGAGCTGGGATGATCCCGGCCGGGTCGGGGCAGGCGGGATGATCCCGGCGGGATCGGGAGAGCTGGGATGATCCCGGCGGGATCGGGAGAGGCGGGATGATCCCGGCAGGGTCGGGAGAGCTGGGATGATCCCGGCGGGGTCGGGGCAGGCGGGATGATCCCGGCAGGGTCGGGAGAGCTGAGATGATCCCGGCGGGGTCGGGAGAGGCGGGATGATCCCGGCGGGATCAGGAGCGCGCCCGGGCTGCGCTGGCCCCTTAAGGCGCGGACAGGTGCGGCGGCGGCTGAGTGACGGGGCGGACGACCAATGGGAAGGCAGAGCGCGGGCGGACGGGCCAATGAGCGGGCGGGAAGGGGAGGGGGCGGGGCGTGGGCCGGCGGCTCCCGCGGCGGGGGCGAAGCGGGGCCGGAGCCGGAGGGGACGGGGACGGGAACGGGGCCGGGAACGGGGACGGGGAAGGGGACGGGCCGGCCCCACTCGGCTCCGTGCGTCCCCGTTCGTCCCCGCTCGGCTCCCCTGGGCCCCGCTCCGCCATGGCGAGGCGGGCGGCGGCCCCCGCCAGGCCCCTGGGGGATGATTTCTCCTTCGTGAGCCCGGTGGTGAAGTACGTGCTCTTCTTCTTCAACCTGCTCTTCTGGGTGAGTGCGGGCGGGGGCACTGGGACCCTGGAACTGTCCCCACCCCTGGGCCCTATTGGGACACCCCATCCCCGGGACCCCCCTGTGACCCCCCCCATTCCCGAGGGACCCCCGGGCACTGGGGCTGTCCCCATTCCTGGGCCTAATTGGGACCACCCCATCCCCGAGACCCCTGGACCCCCCCATTCCCGGGAACCCACCGTGACCCCCCACTCCCGAGGGACTCCCGGACCCCGGGGCTGTCCCCGTCCCTGGACCTCACTGAGATCCCCTGCCCCATCCCCGGGGACCCACCTTGACCCCTCATTCCCGAGGGACTCCCAGCCCCTGGAAATGTCCCCACACCTGGACCCTACTGGGACCCCCCCATCCCCAGGGACCCACCGGGACACCCCATCCCCGGGACCCCATCGTAGACCTCCAGGCCCTGGGGCCGCCCCCATCGCTGGATCTAATTCGGATCCCACTCTCATCCCCGGGATCCCCAGACCCCCCCTCATGCTCAGGATCCCACTGGAAACCCCTGACCCTGGACCCCACTGGGCCCCCATTCCTGGACTCCCCTGGGATCCCATTGGAGCCCCTCCATCCCTGGGACCCCACCAAGGACCCCCAGACCCTGCGACTGTCCCCACCTCCAGGACACCACTGGGACCCCTGCACCCCCCTAACACCAGGACCCCAATGGGACACCCCCTTATCGCTGGGAGGTGAGGGATTCCCACATTTTCCGACGGGCTTTGGGGTCTTTTGGGCCCCCACCATCTCACCGGGACCCATCCTGGCCCCAGCCCACGCCAGGGACACCTCACGTGTGGAAGCCACCTGGATTTCCATGTTTTGAGGCTTTTGTGATTTTTTTTTTTTACTATATATTTTTGAAGTTCTTTTATGTTTTGAGGATTTTTTTTTAATGTTTTGAGGGTTTTTTTGTGCTTGGGTTTTGTTTTTATTTTTTAAGTTTTTGGGACTTTTTTACTGCTTGGGGGGATTGTTTGTTTGTTTCTTTGTCTGGGGGGCTTTTTTTCTGCCTTTGCGGGGTGTTTTTCGGCGGGTGGTGTTTTTTCGGAGGGTTGTTTCCGTGTTCGCCGTCGTGTTTTTGAGGAAGTTTCTCGCTGCCGATAAACCACGTCCCCGTGTCCAGTCACCCGTAGCAGAGCAGGGCTGGTGTGGACAGAAGTGGCCTCCCAGGGGGTGGGGACAGAGGTGGCCGCCCAGGAGGTGGGGACAGGCGTGACCTTGCAAGGGGTGGGAACGTGGTGGGCACCGTGTCCACCTGGGGGTGACGAGGGGAAACTGAGGCAGCGGGTCCAGCTCTGGTTCCCCATTTGCAGCCCTGACTCTGGGGGGGCTTCAGCCGGGACCCCGGGTGTGGGATGGGGGTGGTGGTGCCTGGGAGGGCTCACAAACCCCCCCATCCTGCTCTGCAGATGATCTCCATGGTGATGGTGGCCGTGGGGGTCTACGCCCGGCTGCTGAAACACGCAGGTGAGGTTGGGGGGCTACTTACCTGGGCTGATCCCGAGCCAGCGCCACAATGGGGGATGCCCCATGGCTGGGGGACCCCGGGGGCTCTGGGGGGGCTGCCAGTGACACCTCGTCGTGACAGAAGCAGCCATGGCCTGCCTGGCGGTGGACCCCGCCATCCTTCTCATCGTGGTCGGCGTCCTCACCTTCCTCATCACCTTCTGCGGCTGCGTCGGCTCCTTGAGGGAGAACATCTGCCTGCTGCAGACGGTGAGGCCCCGGGGATGCGGGGCCCTCCTGGGGGACCCTCCTGGGGGGATCTCGGCGTCTCTCCCCTGGTCCCCTCACCATCACCCTCCTCTCTCCCGCAGTTCTCCGCCTGCCTGACCGTCGTGTTCCTCCTGCAGCTGGCTGCCGGCGTGCTGGGCTTCGTCTTCTCCGACAGGGTGCCGTGGGGGGGGAGCAGTGGGAGGGCTGGGTGAGCTGGGAGTCCTGTCCTGCTGGGTGACAACCCCGCTGGTGTCCCCCCCGTCCGCCCTGCAGGCGCGCGGGAAGGTCAGCGAGATCATCAACGGGGCCATCGTGCACTACCGGGATGACCTGGACCTGCAGAACCTCATCGACTTCGGGCAGAAGGAGGTGAGGCTGGTCTGGGCTTTTCCTCTGACAAACGAGGACGTGTCCCTACTCCTGGGTCAGGCTTAAATCCGTGGGGTGCCACCGGCTGGGGACGGTTGGTGGCTCCTCCGTGAGATTTGATGTTCGTGGTGATGCTGTTCAGGCAGCTTGGGGAGAGCAGGAGGAAAAGGGGGCGGGGGGAAAAGAAACACCCCTCGGTGTCCTGTCCCCCCAGCACTGTCCCCGTCCCTGCTGAGCGCTCCGTGCCCTTCCCACAGTTTAGCTGCTGCGGGGGCGTATCCTACAAGGACTGGTCCCAGAACATGTACTTCAACTGCACCGCCACCAACCCCAGCCGGGAGCGCTGCTCCGTCCCCTTCTCCTGCTGCCTGCACGACGCCAACCAGGTGAGTGCTGGGGGGAGCCCCCCACTCCGTGCCTCTTCCCCCCATCCCCTGGGGCTGCGCTGAGCCTGGAGCCCCCTCCCAGGGAGAGGGACCGCACTGATGGCATTGTACGGACCCCCGTCCCACCCCCTGGGTTGGGCCCCCCATTCCACTCTCCGGGTTTGGGGACTCCCAGGTGAGGTTACTGTGGTGAGGTGGTGGTGAATTCCACCCCCCGCTGCCCCCAGGGATTGTCCCTTTGTGGAGCTGGGAGTGTTTAGGGAGCCTGGCTCTGGAGGGATGGGGTGGGAACACCTGAGGAAGGGACACCCCGCTTGACACCGAGGTGAGGGTAGAGCTCTTGGTCACCCCACAGCTGCTCTCCAAGAGCAGGGACCCCAGTGTGAGTTGTCCCCAACCCCTCTGTGCCTTATCCTCCCTCCCAGACCGTCGTCAACACCATGTGTGGCCACGGGATGCAGGACAAGGGCTACCTGGAGGCCAGTGCCTTTATCTACACCAACGGCTGCATCGACAAGCTGGTCAACTGGATCCACAGCAACCTGTTCCTGCTGGGGGGCATCACCCTGGGGCTGGCCCTCCCCCAGGTACAGGGGTCCCCAGGGACTGGGGGGGAGAAGGGTCTGTCCCACAGCTCCGCTTTGTGCTCCATCTCGTTTGGGAGTTGCCTTGAGGATGTGGTTAACTGCAACCCAGGGGGATGTCTGGGCAGGATTTGGGGTGGGGGAGCAATGCAACTGTCGGGCATGGGGGGCACGGGTTGACAGTGCCTGGTGTCCCTCAGCACCTCCCTCTCCCATTCCTCTTTTTCTCTCTCTCTCCTTCCTCTTTTTCTCTATCTCCCCTTCCCCTTTCTCTCTCTTTCCCCTTCCTCTTCTCTTTTTCATCTCCCCTTCCTCTCCCCCTTTCCCTCCTTCTCTTCCTTCCCCTTCCTCTTCCTTTCCCTCTCTCTCCCCCTTCTCTTTGCCCTCCCCCTTTCCCTTCCTACTCTCTCCTCCTCCTCTCGCTCCCTCTCTCTATCCCCTCCTCTCCCTCCTCTTTCCCGTCTCCCTCTCCTCCCTCCTCTCCAGCTGGTGGGCATTGTCCTGGCTCAGCTCCTCATCAACCAGATCCGAGACCAGATCAAGCTGCAGCTCTACAACCAGCAGCACCGGGCAGACCCCTGGTACTGAGCCGGTGTCCGTCTGTCCATCCCACGGCACAGCGGCGGCTCCCGGCACCTCAACAGCCCTTTTCCCAACTCTGGATCCACGGGAAGAGCTGAGGGGGCTTTGCTGGAGAAGAGGGAGGTAGGAGCAGGCTGTGGATCCGTGGTGGCCGCTGTGCTGCAGAGAGGGACACAGGGACACAGGGACACTCAGTGCCTTTGGCAGCCGGTGCTGGGCTCGGCTGGGACGTGCCGAGCTGCTGTGCCCTGTTTTGGGGCCTGACCCAGCCCCGAAACCTCTGTCTGTCTGTCTGTCTGTCCTGCTGGGGCACAGGTCATGCACAAAGGTTTGCACTGGGATGTGCTTCCCATCTCCGTGTGTGCTGGAGATGAGCATTTGTCTGTCTGTCTGTCTGTCTGTCTGTCCATGCACCGAGCTGCCTTCGCCCAAGGTGGGCTCCAGAACTGGGCACATTCCCATCGCCAGGAGCCACCAACCCTGTCGGCTCCGTCTCAGTGTCACGGGCAGGGCTGGGAGCAGGAGCCCTCGGCTCTGGGGGGCTGATCCATGGGTGCTTCCTCAGCCGAGGGCAGGGGTCCCATCTGTGCCTGGGGTGCTGAGCCCCTCCAAAGGGTGCTGGGATCCTCCAAAGGGTGCTGGGCCCCTCCACAGGGAGCTGGGCCCCTCAATAGGGAGCTGCTGAGCCCCTCCATAGGGAGCTGGGCCCCTCCATAGGGAGCTGGGC
>JAYRBT010000042.1:588604-600185 GCA_036023395.1 Myiotriccus ornatus
TGTGTATCAGGGGCGTGGGGCTGGGACCAGTGGAGCGGGGAGCAGTGGAAGGGGGGCCCGGGGTGGGTACCGTGTAGGAAACTCTGTAGCAGGGACCTAGGGATGGGTAGAGTGAAGGAAACTGTGTAGCGGGGGAGTGGGGATGGGAACAGTGTAGGAAACTTTGTAGAAGGGGAGTGGGGACAGGCACAGTATAGGAAGCTGTGTATCCGGGGTCTGGGGGTGGGAACGGTGTAGAGAGGAGCAGTAGAATGGGGTACAGTGATGGGTAAGTGGGGTACAGGGGATGGGTACAGTATAGAGGGGAGCAGAACAGTGGGGGACAGGGGACTGGTACAGTATAGAAAGCTGTATAGTGGGGACTGGAGACAGGTACAGTATAGGGAGGAGTGGTAGGTTGGAGTACAGGGGATGGGTACACTATAAAAAATTGTGTAGCAGGGGCCTGGGGATGGGTACAGCGCAGAAAACAGTTTATCAGGGGACTGGGAGTGGGTACAGTGTAGAGGGGAGCAGAACAGTGGGGGACAGAGGACAGCTGTGAACTATATCAGGGGACTGGAGATGGGTACAGTATAGAAGGGGGTAGGAGAGGGGGTACAGGGGATGGGTGCAGGGTTGAGGGGAGGAGGATAGTGGGAACCTGGGGGCGGGAGCAGTACAGAAAGCTGTATAGCAGTTGAGTGGGGATGGGTAGAGTGTAGAGGGGAAGAGTAGAGTGGGACACAGGGGATGGGTAAGTATAAGCAGGCTAGCAGGGCTCTGGGTGTGGGCACAGTATAGAAAACTGTATAGGAGGGGAGTGGGGATGGGTACAGCACAGAGGAGGAGCAGGATAGTGGGTACAGTGGATAGGTACAGTATACAAAACTGTATATGGAGATGGGTGCAGCAGAGAGGGGAGCATGGGGTGCAGAGGATGGGTATGGTATAGAGGGGGAACGGTATAGCAGGGGCCCAGGGATAGTCACAGTACAGAAAACTATAGGAGGGTCAGGGAATGGGTACAGTGTGGAGGGGGACAGAGTAGTGTTGGCTTTGGGTGGGTACAGCACAGGGGACAGGGAGCAGGTACAGCATAGAGGGGAGCACGATAGTGAGGGATAGCAGATGGGCACAGCATAGAAACCTGTACAGTGGGGCAGTGGGGATAGATGCAGCTTAGAGGGGAGCAGTAGGTTGGAGTAGAGGAGAGGAGTGCAGTATAGTGGGGTGGACACTATAGAAAACTGTAGTGAGGACTGAACATGGGTACACGAGAGAGGAGAGCAGGACATTCGGGTACAGGAGAGGGGTATGGTATAGAGGAGGAACGCTATAGCATGGCCCCAGGGATGGGCACACTACAGAAAACTCTACAGCAGGGGACAGGGCATGGCTACATGTAGAGGGGAGCAGTGTAGCAGGGGACAGGGCTCAGCCCCTGGTGACACACGTGGCACCCCAGAGGTGTTACACACTGTCCCAGTGCTGTGTGTGGGTTCTGGTGCTCTCCCAGACCCCTGGGCTCTGCCCCTTCCCCATGGGGTGGGGGGATGGCAGGAGGTGGGTGTGCCCGGGGGGGTGACAGCGCTGTCCCCGCAGGCCTGCGCAACGCCCCGCGCTGCTGGGACGTCATCCAGCCCCTGCTCTGCGCCGTCTACATGCCCAAGTGTGAGGATGGGCACGTGGAGCTGCCCAGCCAGACCCTGTGCCAGGCCACCCGGGCCCCCTGCACCATCGTGGAACGCGAGCGAGGCTGGCCCGACTTCCTCAAGTGCACGACCGACCGGTTCCCCGAGGGCTGCCCGGTACGGCACGGGGGGCCCTGCCAGGCTGTGTCCTCACAGGGCAGGGGGAAAAAACATCACTTCTTGGGAAGGGAAAGTGGCTTCTGGGAGGAGAAAAGGGTCAGGGTTGTTCACCTGGAGAAAAGAAAGCTCGAAGGAGATCTTGAGCCCTTTCCAGTGCTTAAAAGGGCTCCAGGAGAGCTGGAGAGAGACTTGGGACAAGGGATGGAGGGACAGGACACAGGGAATGGCTTCCCAGTGCCAGAGGGCAGGGACAGATGGGCTATTGGGAAGGAATTGCTGACTTGGAGGGTGGGGAGGCCCTGGCACAGGTTGCCCAGAGAAGCTGTGGTTGCCCCTGGATCCCTGGAAGTGTCCAAGGCCAGGTTGGAGCAACCTGGGCTGGTGGAAGGTGTGCCTGCCCATAGCAGGGGAATTGGGACCGGATGAGCTTTAAGCTCCCTTCCCACCCAAACCATTCCATGATTCCATGATGATCCAGTGAAACCCAGCTGTTCCCCGCCCTCTGCAGGGGACTGATGTCCCCCTTCACCTTGGGGGCATCTCCTCCTCACGGCCTCGTTCCTCCTGCGGCAGAACGAGGTGCAGAACATCAAGTTCAACAGCTCGGGGCAGTGCGAGGCTCCGCTGGTGCGCACGGACAACCCTAAGAGCTGGTACGAGGACGTGGAGGGCTGTGGCATCCAGTGCCAGAACCCGCTGTTCACCGAGAAGGAGCACCGCGAGATGCACGTCTACATCGCCGCCTTCAGCTCCGTCACCATCTTCTGCACCTTCTTCACCCTGGTGAGCCGCGGGGGGAGCACAGGGAGGTGTCCCCCGAAGGGCTCGGGGCACCAAGCTGTCGCTGTCTCCGCCCCGCCAGGCCACGTTTGTCGCTGACTGGAGGAACTCCAACCGCTACCCCGCCGTCATCCTGTTCTACGTCAACGCCTGCTTCTTCGTGGGCAGCATCGGCTGGCTGGCGCAGTTCATGGACGGCGCCCGTGACGAGATCGTGTGCCGCGCCGACGGCACCATGCGGCTGGGGGAGCCCACGTACGTGCTGCCTCCAGCCCCGTGCTGAGGGGTGTCCCCGACGACAAGGAGGGCTCTTGGGGTTTGCTGGCCTCTTGGGAGCATGGGGGACGAGATCCCCTTCCTCCTCGCTGTGCCCTCGTGGAGGTGGGTGACGTTTCTGTCTCGCCTGCCCCTGCAGGTCCAACGAGACGCTCTCCTGCGTCATCATCTTCGTCATCGTTTACTACTCGCTGATGTCGGGAGTCATCTGGTTCGTCATGCTGACCTACGCCTGGCACACCTCCTTCAAGGCCCTGGGCACCACCTACCAGCCGCTGCTGGGCAAGACCTCCTACTTCCACCTCATCACCTGGTCCATCCCCTTCGTCCTCACCGTGGCCATCCTGGCCGTGGCACAGGTAACGGGGTCACCATCCCGTGGCGGTTCCCCTGTAGGGTGAGTCCCACACGGCCAGCTCACCCCCCCGTCCCTGTCCCCATCCCTGCCAGGTGGATGGTGACTCTGTCAGTGGCATCTGCTTCGTGGGCTACAAGAACTACCGCTACCGAGCTGGCTTCGTCCTGGCGCCCATCGGGCTCGTCCTCATCGTGGGGGGCTATTTCCTCATCCGGGGTAGGTGTGGGCACAACTCTCTGAAGGGGTGGGGGCACCGTGGGTGTCCCCCCACCCTCACCCCCTCATCCCTCCACTGCAGGGGTCATGACACTCTTCTCCATCAAGAGCAACCACCCCGGGCTGCTGAGCGAGAAGGCGGCCAGCAAGATCAACGAGACCATGCTGCGCCTGGGTAAGGGGGTCAGTGGGGGTAAGGGGGTCCATGGGCACCGTTCCCATGGGGACTGGGGTGGGAGTGCGGACATTTTGTCCCCTGAAGTCAGACAACCCTTTCCCAGGAGTGGCAGCAGTGGGGACAAAGATGTAGTGATGTGGCACAGCCCCAGTGCAGCATCTTTGCCCTGAGGTCACTGGGGTTTGGCTAAACCAGGAATGTCCCACTTCTCTTCCAGGCATCTTTGGCTTCTTGGCCTTCGGCTTCGTCTTCATCACCTTTGGCTGCCACTTCTACGACTTCTTCAACCAGGCGGAGTGGGAGCGCAGCTTTCGGGAATACGTCCTGTGAGTGGGACGGGGACGGAGGGCGAGTGGGACACCGGTGGGATCCCAGCACCTCACGCTGCAGAGTGGAGATCCCCGTGTCCCCCACCAGTGCTGCCACCACACCTCCACCCTGCGGAGCTGTGGGGGGCCATTGGTGTCCCCCCCCTCAAGGCTGGTGTCCCGTGTCTGTCCCCTCAGGTGCGAGGCCAACGTGACCATCGCCACGCAGACCAACAAGCCCATCCCGGACTGTGAGATCAAGAACCGGCCGAGCCTGCTGGTGGAGAAGATCAACCTCTTTGCCATGTTCGGCACCGGCGTCTCCATGAGCACCTGGGTCTGGACCAAGGCCACCCTGCTCATCTGGAAGCGCACCTGGTGCAGGTGGGACCCCGAGGATGTCACCCCAGCTTCATGGGACCCTTCCTGCTCACCCCAGCTTCATGGGGCCCTTCCTGCTCACCCCAGCTTCGTGGGGCCCTTCCTGCCCCATCCAACGTCCTGAGATGTTGGAAGGTGTCCCCAGACATTTGTCCCTCAGCTCAGTGAATTGCGGGCTCGGCAGTGTAGGAATGGGGTGGCATCTCCCTCACACCCTGTTCATGGGACACCTCCACCCCCAGGGGACTCATCCAGTGCATCCCCCAGACTGGTATCCCCGTCCAGAATGGGAGAGGGAGATGGAGAGGGTCCCTGTGCCCCTGGCTGTGCCCTGAGCCCCACCCCTGTGTCCCCAGGCTGACGGGGCAGAGCGACGACCAGCCCAAGAGGATCAAGAAGAGCAGGATGATCGCCAAGGCCTTCTCCAAGCGCAAGGAGCTGCTGCGCGACCCGGGCCGGGAGCTGTCCTTCAGCATGCACACCGTGTCGCACGACGGCCCCGTGGGTACGTGCCCGTGGGAGGGGACTGTCCCAGCAGCACCCCGGGGTCCCCAGTGCCCCCCCTTGACCAGACCCCCCTGTCATTGCAGCCGGTTTGGCCTTTGACATCAACGAGCCGTCGGCTGACGTGTCCTCGGCCTGGGCCCAGCACGTCACCAAGATGGTGGCCAGGAGAGGGGCCATCCTGCCCCAGGACATCTCTGTGACGCCCGTGGCAACACCTGGCAAGTTCCGCGTGGGGCATTTCGGGGGGGACGCGGGGCTGAGGGGTGTTGGGGATGCGCTGGGAGGCAGAGCCGGGGGGCCGAGGCTGGCGGGGGGCACAGGGCAGGATGTGGCCGCTCTCACCTGCCCCATCCCATGTCCCGCAGTGCCACCGGAGGAGAGGGCCAACCTCTGGATTGTGGAAGCCGACATCTCCCCCGAGCTGCAGAAGCGCAGCAGCCGCAAGAAGAAGCGGAGGAAGAAGAAGAAGGAGGTGGACCCGGGCCCCGAGCGCTGCCTGGGGGGCTCCACAGCCCCCCTGGCCCCCAGCACCGTCCCTCGCCTGCCCCGCCTGCCCCCCCAGCCCTGCCTGGTGGCCTTCGCCCCCGATGTCGTGCCAGGGCTCCCGCCCGGCCGGCCCGACGCCGCCTTCTCCGGGGTGCCGTGGGATGGGCACCGCAGAGCCAACGTCTTCCACCTCATCAGCAACCCCTTCTGCCCCGAGAGCGGGGCCCTGGAGGAGGAGAGCCCCGGGCGCTGGCAGCACAACGGGGGCCCGCTCTGGGCCCCCAACCCCGGGGGGCCGAGGACTCAGGGCCGCCGGGCCGGGCTGGCCCCCATCCACTCCCGGACCAACCTGGTGGACGCGGAGCTGCTGGACGCCGACTCGGACTTCTGAACCCATCGGGGTGTTGTGAGGGGATGGGGACGCCTGGGGTGAGACCCCAAAGCTCAGCCAGCACTGGCAGCCTGCGAGGGGACACCAGAACCCACCTCACCCCACCAGGATCCATCCCGAGCATCCCGACACGGCCCAGTTCTCCCATCAGAGCAGGCATTTCTCTCTCCGTCACCCAGACTTGGTGCACACCCCAGCCCAGCAAGAAAGGTTTTGGGGTTCCCTCCAGCATCACTGGGAGAAGAGAAATGGGCTGTCAGTGGAACAACTTCCCCCCAGCTCCTGCAGGGATTGAAGGACAATGGGGACGCTCCCTTTGCAGGGGACCAGCAGGACCAGCGGCGGGCGAGCGTAGATCAGGGTAGATTTTGGGGAGCTTTGTCCCACAGCTCTGCCCCACCCACAGCTAGAGAGGTACGTAGAGCTCACAGACACTTGTGCCAATAGGGATTTTTGTGTTAAATGTCTTATTTTTTACTCTTTGTACGGGACTCTGGGCACGGCTCCGCTTGGGCGCTGCAGCCGGGAGCGGGTGAGCCCAGTCATGGGGCAACAGCAGCCTCATCCCTGGGGGGCACTCCTTTTTCTGGGCCCACCCCTCTTCCTTCAGGGGTCCCAAAGTGCCTTCCAGCTTCCCAGAGAGCTGAGCCAGACCCAAAGCAGAGGGTCGGTGGGATGGGAGATGGGAAGCGCCTTGGGGTGCACAGGCGCTCCCCGAGCCACGGTGCAAAAGAAAACACCAAAAAAACTTTGAAACCTCGGGGTCCCCAACCTCCTGAGCAAACTTTTTTATTATTTTTTTAAGAAAAAACCACCCCAAGTTACAGGGAACCCGGCTAAACCCCGAGGCAGGAGGACTCTGGTCCCTGCTGGTGTTTGTATCTGCCCGTTATCCCTGTTCCAGTTTTTATCAGATCCCAGTAGGCTCCTGGACTTCTCGCTATCCCAGTGACCTCCAAGGGTTCATTTTTTGCTGTGTAAAGGAAACCCCTCCTGTATCAGTATTAAATTTACCAAGTTTTCATTCCCAGTGGCTGCCTTGGGCTCTTTGAGGAGGGATCAGTGTGGGAAAACATCCGGGGGGGTGGGGGGTTGTCCTGTGTCCTAAAAACCCTCCAACTATAAAAATTGCTAAAAGCTGCTTTAAGCTGCTTTAAAGTGCCTAAAACTGCTCTAAAGTGCCTCAAAAACTGCTTTGAAGTGCTCTGAAGCCCCTGTTCCACCTGCAGAAGGCAGGGCGAGGGGCTGGAAGTGCCAGTGGGTGCCACGGGGAGGATTTTGGAGGCGCTGGGCGGGCTCTGGCAGCGAAGGGGGAGCTCTGGGAGGGCCCTTTGCCAGCAGGTGGCACTGCGGGCTTAAATATCCCCAAACACCTCTTTTGGGGGGCTGCTGGGTGCCCGGGTGGGGTCCCACAGGGCCATCTGATGTTTCCCACGGTGCTGGGTGGATGGTGCTTTTTAGGGATCAGCGCTCCTCTGGGAAAATATCCCTTTTTATTTCAGTTGGGAATGATGCAGCCGAGCGCTGGCTTACCCCAGAGCCCAGACCCTGAAATTTTGGTGGAACTGGTCAGTGAAAATGGCATTTTCCCCGTGTTTTTTGGAGAGCAGGATGGGCTGACCCCTCTCCAGAGTAAAGGCCGGGTTGTCCACGGTGAAACAAAATGTTTATCTATCTTTTAATTTTTTGGGGCCCTTTTTTTTCCCTTTATATATATATCCATCTTTTATTTTTGTGGGCTTTTTTTTGGTCTCCTTTTATGTATTTAATTTTTGTAGGTTTCTGTTCCTAAATGATTTGCCATTTTGAACCAAAAAGCTAAAATACTTAATTTTGGAACCAGCAGGACATGTCCTGACACTGTCACATGCCCTCTCTTTTCCCTCCCCCAAAACAACCAACTCAGTTTGGCACACAGGGACAAAGCAGTGAGTTTTTAAGGAAGGAAAGAGCATTTATCCTGGGAAACACCCATATTCCTCACTAGAGGCTTGGAAGATGGAAGCAGCATGGAAAAATTTGGAGCAACCACCAAACCTCACTATTTAAATAGTGATGATTTAAATAATGAGAGTTAAAAGGGATGAAACACCATCCATCACGGGACAAATTCAGCCCAATTCCTGATTCCTGCTTTTCCCTGGGAGCACTGAGTACCCACACCCAAAAGCAGCTAGTGCACGTGGTGGGGATGCTGCTCAGGCTCAGGTTTTGCAGGAGAATAAGGATAATCAGGAATAAAAATGAAGAATAAGGTGGCAGGGAGGTGCCTTTGCCTTCCCTTTCCCACCTGTCCCCCTGTCAGGGGACAGGGACGGGGAGCACAGCCACTGCCATGGGTTCCCTATTGAAACCCCACCCAGGAAACCACCCTTTGGAGCAGGGAAAGCCCTTGGGATGTGGGACCAGGGAAGGGACCAGACCCCCCGGCGTGGCCGATCCAGGACAAGGCTGGATCACATTTCCCTGAATTTTTCTGCAAGAGCATCATCCCCCTGCAGTTGAAGGTCCTGGCAAGTTTTAAGGAGCTGAGGGACAAATCTCCTTTCTTGGGTGACCCAGGTGTCACCCACTGGCTGCCAAAATCCAGTCGGTTTGTCTGGCTGTGCCTCAAGTATCCTTGGGGAAAAAGCATGGGAAAGGCAGGGGATCAAACCACAGAGCTCCCCAGCACCCCCAGAGCTTTCCCAGGGGCAAACTAGGGAGAGTTCAAGAGATCTGGGGGATATTCCCTGTGAATACACTTAGCCACTCATCCCCAGGGACAAAGGTTGGCATTATCCATCCGGCTGGTTGCCTTTGCCATCATTAAATGAATGAAAACTCTGCATAGCCCAGACTGGTCACAGGGATGTTGCCAGGAGGAATTGGTGGCTGCAGGAAAGTGGGATTGCTGGAATCAAATGGGCAAATGCTGAATCATCCAAAAATCGTCCAAAATTCCTCTCAGTGGGACAGAGGGACCATCAGAAGGGAGAACGTTATAGGGTGGTATTGATTTCCAGTTTGGAATTATTTATCCTGGCAGGGTGACAACCGTCTTTTGGCATCCAGGAGGGTGCTGATGTCTCAAAGAATTGAAAAGCTTCCATATAAATCTCTTCTTTTCCCTCTTTTCTTCGTGCCTGGAAGGCTCAGCTGTTGCAGTGGTGCTGGGAAAAGCTTCCCTGTAGCTGGAGCACTGCGGGGCTGGAGAGGAGCCAGCACCATCCCAGGTAACAGCAGCTTGGCTGCTTTAAACTGGGATGAGGGAAGTGAAAGGGATCCACATGGAGCTGTCCTGCCCTCTGTCACACACCTGGCTGCTGATCCCATATTCCAGCACTGCTTTTAGGGCTGAACATCACAGGAATGGGCAAACCAGACTGTGGAAGGAATCAGTCTCAAGAATCAGTCCCGTCTCTGGCACTGTCACAGGATGCCAACCATTCCCCACGGCATGGTGTGGTTGGATGGAGGATTTCAGGGAATGTGGCCAGTCAGGAGGTCAATGGCTCAGCCACACTTGATTTTGTGGCTGCAGTGGGGGAGAAAAGCTTGGGTTTTCCTTCTTTCTTTAAGATCAAAGTGTGGGTGTCCACAGAGAGCACCCCCGTGTCCACCTGGGATTTCCTCCATCTTTCCACCCTGGTTATCACCTGCCAGAGAATCCCAGGATCCCTGAGGCTGGAAAAGACCTCCCAGCCCATGGATCCACCCTGTGCCCCATCCCCACCTTGTCCCCCAGCCCAGAGCACTGAGTGCCATGGCCAGGCCTGCCTTGGACACCTCCAGGCCTGGGCACTCCAAACCTCCCTGGGCAGCCCCTGCCAAGGCCTCACCACCCTTTCCATGAGGAAATTACTCCAGGTGTCCAACCTGTCCCTCCCCTGGCACAGCTTGAGGCCGTTTCCCCGTGTCCCCTCTGTCCTCTCGAAAGCAGAGACACATCTGACACCCATGTCTGACCTTGCTCTTTCCCCACCTTTGGGCACAGCTGGCTCCAGTTTGGGGGATAACGTGCCTGTGTCCCACCTCTGCTCCACACCACCAGGGGTGGACTGAGTCCAGCGTGGTTCCACCCCGCACAGACGGCGTGTCCCTCCCCAGCATACCCAGGAAGGAGATATTTCCATGCCAGCCACTCAGAAACAGGCACAACAGCCTGAGACCGCAGCTATTTTACTCCTTTTCTGCCTCAGTTTTGTTTGTGATCGTGATTGGTATGAGAAACCAGGCTGTGTCCTTCAGATCTACACCCAGCTCGGCTCTTCAGGCAAGGGGTGTTGCTTTTCCAAGGCTGCCATTTCCCAAAGTGCCCAACTTCCAGGCAAAGGCACCCCGGCCTCGCTGTCCTCCCCGCGCCAGCCCCAACCTCCCTCGAAGGCACCGCTGGCGCCGCTCTCACAGAGCCCTGATTGTTCCAGCTGCTCCATCCTCCCTCACCAAACAGCCTCTCCTTTCCTCTCCTGATATCCCTTGTTTTCCCAGATAAACGCCCGAGCACAGCCCAGCACTTTGCTCCGGTTGTGTGGATCTCTGGAAGCTGTGACGGCGTCTGTTTAGGAGGGGTTTGTGCCACGATGGGATGGAGACGTGTCCAGTCAGCACCGGGCGTTTTGGGTGTGCTGAGATCAGGGGAGGACCTTTTTCCCGGGAAAACACCTCCCCATTTGAGGACCGCACCTTTAAAAGGGCAGGAGGGTGAAGATCCCGACCCAGGTGGGCGATGCTGGTGCAAAGGACCAAACTCAGGGTCAGGATTTTGCCTCGGTCAAGGGTGGGCAAAACAACCTGGCATTTTTCTGTCGGGCTGTGGGATCTGTGGCACCGGGAGAAGATAGATTCTGGAGGATTTCTGCCGGCTCCGGGGCAGCACAAGCCCCTCTCGGCAGCAGGAGCTGGGATTTGCTTGGAGCCTGCTCTGGTCTTGCAGGGTCTATGGAAGGGGAGGGATATTCGCCTGCCACAGCTTCAAATCCCTCCCACAGCGGCTTTCAAAGAGTTCTGTTTTCAAAGGCCCCTTCTGAGACTGGAATCAGCCCCGAAACCGAGTTTTCTGATCCTTGGCAGAGGGAGAAACGTGCTGCGGAATCGGATCCCGATTTTGCTTCAGTAGGAAACGGCGCTACTTCAGTAAAGTCGGGAATTCTCATCACTTTCCAAGCACGAAGTAATGTGCTGCTTCTCCTTTAACTTCAGTCCCCTCTCACTTTCCTCCCATCGTCCTCTTCGATGCGTCGGAGCCCATTAAATGCTTTACAGCCCTTTCTTTCCTGAAGTCCTCCTTCAGCTTCCAGGTTTTGCTGCCCACTCCTTCCGTCGCTCCACTCCTTGATTTTTGGGGAGGTTTCTGTGAGGTCCCCTCCTCCCTCTTTTTTCTCCCTCCTTCCCCTCTCCCTCTGCTCTCCTCCAGCTCATCCCAAACTCTGAGCAGCTCCGGGGCTTATGAGTGACTTGACTTGGGAATTGGATACTCCGGATCATCACAATATTCCCAGTTGTTTGTCCTGGCATTTCTGGTGGACCTGAAACTCCCCTCTCCCAGGGCTGCTCTCAAAAGAAATAACAGCAATAAAAGGATGGGTTTGCATTCCTTAAGAGGCACGTTCCCGAAGAACTGGATTTAGAAAAGGCGGCTCGGTAGTGCCTTGGGCCTGTGGTGGGGGTTTGTGGTTAGCAGACCTGGCAGGACAGCAAGTTCCAGGCTCTCGGATGCCGCGCTCCCTGTGCCAGGACGCCGGGGCTCCTCCTTTCCATGGGTTTTCCTGGCACACCCGGCCTGGCTGGCACTGGGGGGATGCGAAGTCTGATGACTCAGTCCAGAGAAGAGAACGGAGCTGGGAAGGGGCTGGAGCAGCAGGAGCGGCTGAGGGAGCTGGGGGGGCTCATCCTGGAGAAAAGGAGGCTCAGGGGGGACCTTCTGGC
>JAYRBT010000042.1:602673-614841 GCA_036023395.1 Myiotriccus ornatus
TCCACCCCACTCCTGCACACCCGGCTGACACTGGGTGCGTGTCCACCCCACTCCTGCACACCCGGCTGACACTGGGTGCGTGTCCACCCCACTCCTGCACACCCGGCTGACACTGGGTACACTTACACCCGCTCCTGCACCCCTGGCGCGGGGGTGTGTGTGGGAAGCACGGTATGTGAGCTCCGGGGTGTGTGTGGGTTCACGGCAGGTTCATGTCCCCAGGGTTATCTGCTCGCTTGGAAATATGGATACGGCCCAGATAAAAATGTTCCGAGCGCTGCTGGTGACGTTGGCGCGCGGGGCACAGCCAGGTGTGTCCAGGCTGGGTGCTGGATATCCCTGTGCCTCGGGATGTAGGGCTGGGTCCATGATTGCACCCACCCCAGGTGGGTTCTTGGGGTGCTCCCGTTTCCTGGGGGTGCCCCTGTCCTGGCGCTTCCCTGTCGAGGTGTGCGGATGGCTGCACTCTGGAAACACGTGGTGTTCCTGGTGGATCCGTGTGGGATGTGCACCTGTGGACACGGCAGGTATCCGCTGTCCCCTCGGGGTAGGTACGTTGTCCGTGTGTAGGTGTGACCTGTTCGTGGAGATCTATCTGTGTGTATCCCAGCTCCTCATATGGATGCACCCCCGGGATACTCCCTGGAGTAGGGAGTGCTGTAGGTACAGCCAGGCATCCCGCTGTGGGTGGATGTAGGGGAATGCACATATTCCACAGGCTCCCGGGTTGCTGGTGCCTGGCATCCTTCCCATTGGAAATCTCAGGAGAAGGAGTTTTTCCTCGTAGTGCAAGAACCTTTTGGGGGATGTAGGGGAAATTATGTCCCTGTCATTAGGGGAGCCTCCTGCCTCACTCCATCTCCATGCTGATGGACTTCCACCCTTTTTCCTTGTTGCTTTAATATTTCCTTTCCCTGTGGAAGACCCAGGGTGAGGGAGTTTGTCTCCATAACCATGACCTCCTTCTGTGTGGCTTCCCTGAAACTGGAGTCTCTCCTGGAGACTTCTTGGGAAGGAGCACATCCCCGTAAGGCAAGGTCTGCCCATGAGGAGAGTCTGGATCAAGGGCTCCTTCATCCCTTTGAGAATCCCTGCTGTGGGGTTCAGTTCCTCAGTAAAGGACGTTTTTCCACTGGAATTGTGACTCCCATCCCCAGTGTCTGGAGCCCTCTCCATTTGATATCCTAATTCCGTCTCTGTTTTTAGAGACCCTCAGGGCATCCATGTTTCTCCTCAAATGTTCTTAATACTTCTGAACTCCTCTCTCATCCCTCTCTGTTCTTTTTGTTTTGTGTTAAACCACAAATAGGGGTTTCTCCCTGCACTCCTCTCCCGAATTCCATGGCATTGGGTGCCATCAGTAAGTCGGGGAGGGAAGGGGCGTCTTGGTGGGGTCAAAGCATCTCCAATCCCATATCCCTCCCTGGATGCTCTGAGTCACAGCAGCAGGTGCCTCCTCGGGGCAGAGCAGAGGATGCCAGGCTTCCAGGAGAAAGCTGGATGCGGGAGCAGCAGCCAGGAAGCTCGTGGAGCAGCCCAGCTCCCCAGCTGGCTCCTGTGCCGGGTGCTGGGTGTGTTTGGGAGCTGACAATCTGTCTGGTTGCTAAAGGAAGCGGGATGTGTTGCTGGGGGGGATCTGGGAGTACAGACTGTTCCTTCTCTTTCTTCTCCCGGTGACTTCAGCCTGTGTTCCAGTGACTCCAGAGTGGCTGGTAGGCATTTTATTTACTGGATCCACAAGTCCAGAGTCCTTCCCACTACTTCTTAGGGAGTCATGGTATAAACCACCAGGTTTTGGTAGCCATAAAATTGTCCCCCAGGGCCTGTGACTGTAAAATCAGGCATGTGGAGCTAAAGCATCTGGGGAAAGAAGGTTTAGTGCAAAAATAAGCCTGAGAGAAGCAGATAAATTTTTTTAGTCAGATCCAATAGAACTTTGCTGAAATAAAGGTAAAGGTCTAGTTAAAATAGATTAAATTTGTAGTGAAACTGTAATTCTTAGCAGTGTTTGTCTGGAGGAAGAAAATCTCAGTAGTTTTTTCCTGACTGGTTTATTGTATTTTATATGGTTTATGTGTTATATTTATAAATTTTCTTGGTTTTTTTTTCCTTTCCCTGAAATTTTAACACACATTCTTGAAATACCACTCCCCCAAATTTTGGGTTTGTACTGAGACAAAGCCAGAGTACCCAGAAAACAGCACTGACTCTTTTCTTCTAATACCACCGTCATTTTAAATCTACTTTAATGCCAGTATAGTACTTACGTCTGTCTGCCTTTGGATGCTGTAATTCTTTTTTTTTTTTCCTTGGTAGAGTGTAAAATAGGGAGAAGTAGACTGTGGATAGGTAATATATATGGAAAATATATAGAGATTTTATTTTTATATATACATGTCTAGTAGTTTTATATATATATAACATATATATTTTATATATATACACACTATAGATGGTGCAGGGCTTGTCTCTGCCACCTGTGGGGGTGATTCCCATGAGATCCCGGGGAAGATCAGATGTTGTTGTTCCCTTTGGATCCTTGCTGCTGTTCCATGCTCTCCAGAAGCAGCTGGAATTCCTCATTTTTAAGGTGACACTGGACTTGTGCAGCTGGCTGTGCCTGTGGATGTGTCTGTGACCTCCACGGGTGTCTGTGCAGGGGGACAGAGCCAAATCCTGGTTGTTCCCTCTGTGCCTGAGGTGTGGGATCCTGGCCTGAGTTCAGCAGTTCTCCAGACCCTCTCCTGGCCCCCCTAGCAGGTTCTCCCCTGGCTCCAACATCAGGCAGCTCAAGCTGCACCCAATTCCTCCCTTCAGGCTGAGTAAGTTTTCCACTGACACGATTCCGTCCAACGTGGGGGTCGAGGAAGAGCCGGGAACGGGGCGGGAGAAGTGTCACGGTGGGCTGGGGTTAAACACAGCACAGGGGCAGGTTGGTGGGGCTGGGGAGGATGGAAGAGCCTCTCCAGCAGCTGCTGGATGCTGGATGCTGCCCTGGCTGGGCCGTGGCACGGATCTGGGTGAGTCAGGAGGTGCGTGGTGAGCTCTGCCGGCCCCGCTCCCGCAGCGAGGGGAACTGAGTAACAGCCTCAGGTGTCCTGGGCTAAACTCAGCCCTGCGTGTGAGTCAGGCCCTGAGTCACATGGGATCGGTTGTGATTTTGGGTTGAGATGGGGCGTTTTGATGATGAGATGATCGCTCATCAGCTTTGGGGGGGTGGCGGCCACTTGTGTTAATTCCTTGATCGTTCCTCGATCAGAGCAGAGAGTCACAGAACTTCTGGAAATGTTGTTCTTCGTGGGGTGGGAGCTGCAATTAAGGCTCTTAAACTGATTAACTGGGTGATCTTAGCCTTGTAATAACTGTGTGCCCCTCTTGCTTTCGCTGAGGGGAGAATCATGGAATCACAGGATGGGTTGGGTTGGGAGGGACCGTAAAGCTCATCCAGTTCCAACCCCTCCCCCACCCCCATAAGAATAACTTCGATTTAAACAGATGCAGTTCTTGGTTTAATGATTCTAAATGCTTGGCAAGTCAGGCTTTGTAGGCAAGTCAGGCTTTGTGACTGCCTGTACACCACACTGGGAAGGTTAAACGGCAGCCATTGTGTCGCTGCGAAGTTTTATAGGAAGCAAATACCAATTTACAAAGCAAAAGGTTATTTTTTTCCTGTGCCAGCCCCTCTGCACAAAGCCCAGGCTGGCTCCCTGGGTTTCAGGCTGTGTTCTTTTGCTCCTGAGCAGCGGTTTTAGGCTGGGGAGGGGCCGATTTGCTGGTGCTGGTGGTTCATTTGGTGGGCTGGAGCAGGGCACAGTTTGCTCCTGCAGAGCTCCCACACCTCTGCAGGGCCCAGGGCTGCGGGAAGGGGTGGCTTTTGGCCGTGGGCACGGCAGAAGAAGAGGGACAAATAACGAGGTGACATCCTTGTGTAATGTCACTGCTTGAGCAGAGCCCTCCTGAAGCTGCTGAGCGTGAGCCCCTCCGGTGCAGGGATTGCATCCAGATAAATGCCTGGTGCTCGCTGGGCTGGCACATCACCTGACCGGGAGCTGCCAGGGGAGGTTTTGTTCTGCTAAGACTATAAATGACTCTCATGTGGCTTGTCTAAATGATGACTCTGACCTTGGCTCCCAGCAGATTTCACTGCCTGTGATGAAAGCGTCGCTCTTCCCTCGTAGACGTGTGTGACTTCCCACCTTTTGTGGGGCAGAGGGGTGGGTTTTTTTGGCTCCGCTCAGGATTTCCTACATCGCTCTTCTGTTTGCTCCCTTTCCTTCTAACCCCCAGTGCTCACTTATGCCAGGTAATAAATGCTTCCCCCCGGGGCTGAAGCACGTAATGAGTGTGGTTGGAATGCTATTTAGGAAAACCTTATCACGGGAAGCCATATTCCTTTATGATGTGGGGTAATCATGGGCTGTCTCCGGTGGAGATGTGCGGATTAATTTTAGAAGGTGCCTGGAACTGTGTGCACAGATCGATTCCTCAACCTTTGGGACCGAGGATCGGGAAGGGAAGAGGAGATTAAAGGAGGCTGGGGAAGAAGGGACAGGGAAATAATGGCTGGGAGCACCGTGGAAGGCTGTAAAATGGAACGGGGTGCAGTTCAGGAACCTCAGACTTTGCCGCTGGGAAAGGCCGTGGCACGGCACCTCTGCTCCTGTCTCGGGTCAAAATTAGCGTAGTACAGAAAGATCTTTGTGTCTGGGTCTCTCCTGGAGGGACAGAAACCTGATCTCTGCATTTATGGGCAATTAAAGGCGTTGTCGTAGATTTGCCCCGAGTCGGCGCATGAAAAATGAGCCGGGGGGGGGAATTACGGCTGTGGGAGCCATGTTTGACCTCTCAGGTTTTGGTTTTAACTCTGCCTGGTGAACTGGAAAACAATGTGATGGATTTAACCTCCAGCAAGGAGGAGATGGAGGGAAACCTGGAAGGAAAGGAAGGATCCAGGTAGCTCAGGTGTGACAGGAAGATGTCTCCACATGGCAGGGGACCCACAGCGTTGGTTAAATCAGGGAATATTGAAAGAGTGGAATTCTCAAAATGTTGTAGAGCTGCCACAGTGGGAGGCTACAAAAACCAAGCACTTAACTTTCTTCTTTGATATTTAGAATAATATAAGTAGATATGTAGGGGGAGTTGGAACTGGATGATCTTTAAGGTCCCTTCCAGCCCAAACTGTAATTCTGTGATTTATTTTCTATTTCTGTCTTGCAGATTCCAGCTAGAGGTCCAAGAGTAGAACCTCAATCATGGGCAGGCAACCTCCTTGGAGTGGGATGGTTGATGTCCTGTTAAATCCCTGCTCAGAAATGGGAGCTGTAGCTTACAGATGTGAATGAGGAGTGGCAGAGCCTGAGAAATAAAAGTCCAGCCTCTAAATAAAATCACTGGAGGCTTTTTGTTTAAATCCCAGCAAAACTGTTACACTGTGGGGCTTGGAATGAGCAACAAATTGACTGGGAGGAAAAGAGGGAGTTAAGGATAAAATAAGCTTTGAGTATTTCTTGCACTAAATCCTCGGTGCTCGGGTCTGCAGTGAAAGGCAGTTCTAGCAAACTAAAAAAACACCCTGAAATGCCTCAATTTCGGGCTAGAGAAGCCATAGTTTAGTTCCTCCCTTTGGCACCTGGTGGCTGCTGGTGTCAGGTCGGGGTTTTTTGGGTGGGAAGTTGGTAAATGGGAGCACAAGGTGCGGAATCTTCCGGGAGGAGCAGCCGGTGCTGACGCGGGGAGGCAAAAATCGGCCCCGGCAGAACCATCCAGTGCAGGCAACCCTCTGGGGACCCAGCTGAAACATTGCTGGGGTGAGAGAGGAGGGGAGAGCAGAGCCAGACCCAGGCAACCCTCTGGGGACCCAGGTGAAACATTGCTGGGGTGAGAGAGGAGGGGAGAGCAGAGCCAGGCCCAGGTGAAACATTGCTGGGGTGAGAGAGGAGGGGAGGACAGAGCTGGTCCCAGGCAACCCTCTGGGGACCCAGGTGAAACATTGCTGGGGTGAGAGAGAAAGGAGGGGAGGGCAGAGCCGGTCCCTTTGGTTGCTCTGCTGTCCCTCATGGCGGGGGGGGATTCTGGAAACCAGGGCTGTGTGTGTGCTGGGTTAATGCAAACCCTGCAGGGGGAGAAGCCACTAAATGACAAAAGAGGCCTGAGGAACGTGGAATAATACTTTTTCAGGGAGCTGGGAGGCCAAAGATGTAAAAAAAAAAAAAAATAATTATTTTTTGGAGAGCACTTCTCATCTGACCCTTTTTCTGCTCAAGGCCTTGAAGCAGTAAATTGCTGGTGGGCTGAATAGCTTTAGGGCTTTAGTAAATGTGGTTTTGTGGGTTGTTTTTCATTCCCAGATGTATTTGGGGAAGGCCAGAGTTATTGAAGTACATTGGCTTGGCGTTTTTTTGCACCAAAAATTTGCCCAGCTCTTCCCAGAGCAGGAGTTCAGCCTTTGCAGGTGGAGCTGTTGATGAACCACTGGCTTCCTAAGGAAACTTGGAACCTCGATATGTTTTGTAGGAGCAGCTCAAATTATCTGTGATTACTCCAAAATACAGTTCACAGAATGAGGAATGCTGAGATTATAATGGAATCATGGAATGGTTTGGGTGGGAAGGGACCTTAAAGCCCATCTCATTCCAACCCCTGCCATGGGCAGGGACACCTTCCATGAGATCAGATTGCTCCAGGGTTGATCAGAAGTTGTTATTCTCCAGAAGTCTACACGGAGTTGATTAAATTGGCACCTTGATTTATGATGCTTCTCCCTAATTATGGAGAGAGAGTTTGTGCTGCAGAGAGAACCTTTAATTGTGGAGGGTTTTTTAATTTGGAACGGTATTATTATTGGAAAATGTACATGTATGGTTATATAAATACATATTGAAATATCTTCTAGTCTTATTGTAGTAGAAATATGCACAGATGTCTGGGATGGAACAGCTGTTAGAGGAGATGAGGATTTCATGTGACTTTCCAGAAGATTCTGGGGCCAACAGAGCTGTGCCCTGCAGCGAGTGATGTTGGCAGGGACTTCTCTGGGGGTTGGGTGACCTGGTCCAGTTCGTGTCCCAGGTGAGAGGCTTTCCTGCAAATGTAACCCTGGGATAAGCAGGGATGGGGGAGAGCCTGGAGCTGACATTCAGCCATGACAAACAGCTCACCATAGGGCTGGGGGGCTTTGTGGGCTATTTTCCAGCTTTTCCAAGATGTCATCCCAGGTTTATAGCTGGACTCCCCATCCCTGGGAGTGTCCAAGGCCAGGTTGGACGGGGCTTGGAGTGACCTGGGCCAGTGGAAGGTGTTCCTGCCCATGGCAGGGGTGGCACTGGATGGGCTTTAAGGTCCCTTCCAACCAAACCATTCCATGGTTCTGCGAATGTGCTGGAATTAAAACCCCTTGTCAATAAATTTGGGGGTTCTTGTGAGCTGGGGACCATCTGACCTTTTCCCCAGCTCTGCTGTGCCATCATTAAGTGCTGAGGCAGAGTTCCCCCCGGCTGCAGTTGGAGCTGGGACGTTCCGCACTGCTCCAGGCTCTGGATGGCGAGCTGTGACAAGAGAGCAATCCCACAGTTCGTGCCCAGCTGTGGGGAGGTGACTGAGGGTGTCTTGCCTGGCACTGCCGAGAACGTGTCTGAACAGATGGAGGCAGCCCCGGGAGTTGGTCAGGCCTGAGTCACTCGGTGTCCTGTTCTCCCTGGGATGCCTCCGCAGCTCCCGGAGCAGGGCTGGCACCTGCACCTGCTCCTGCCTGCAGAGACCTGCCTGGAGCAGGGAAAAACATGGAATTCAAACACACAGGGCAGCAGGTAACAGCCCAGCCAGCCCCTTCTCTCCCTGTGCACTTTGCAGCTTGCCGGGGGGAAGAGCAAAACATCAGGAAATCCAACCCTCAGACTGTTCGGGCCTCTGGTGGAGACAAGTTCTGCACACAGCAGCAGTGGGTGCACCTGTGTGCAGAATATATAACTAACAGCCATGGTTGTGGAGGTGCTTTACTTTTGGTCAGCTTCCCAGCCTTAATATTCCCCTAATTTTTAGCCTTTTCCTGTGTGAAATGGAAAGCTGCAGCACTCCGACCTTGCTTTCAATTGCACTGTTGGAACTCCAGGTATTTATTTTTTCCCCTGACAAAGCCTTAAATAGGCAGCCAGTTGCATTTTTCATGAGTGTCAGAAAGAGGAGGAAAAATCAGTTGAAAAATGAGTTCCTTCCAAGGAACTGCTGAACCACCCGATTGCAAATTTCATTCCAAAAGTACCCAAAAATCGGAGTCTGAGGGTGCCCTGAGCTGGGAGTTGGGAAGCTTTTCTTCTCATTTACTCCTCAGAGGTGAAGTGATCGATGTTTAATCGTGAAGTTATGTGAGAAAAGCCAGGGAATGGACTGTTCCCATAAAAATGACTCAAGGACCAATTCAGGGAAACAGCTTCCAGCACTTCATGCCGGTATCTGTTCCCGGTGGTTTCCTTCCAGCTCCCCCAAAGCCTGCTGACTCAGGTTTGGGGTTCTCTCCAGGACTCCAGTGTTTCTGGAGAAATCAGCTTGGATCCTTCTCAGTACCGGCTGAGATGGGGTTTATTGTTTGCAGATTGCACTGATGTGTTTGATGTGGGTTTTTTCGGTTAAAAACCCCCAGCCTGTGACGTTCTGGGCTGTAATTTCCATCATTTCACATCAACCAGTTTGGCATTAATTGAAGTGCTTTCTGTAAAATAAGTGGCTGCAGTTTTTCTCCTCTTCATTGGCATTGAATCCTCTCCAGTCCTTCTGCTGTTACTGGGTGAGATTTCAAGAGCTGATAACAAAATCCTTGCTGTGCTCAAGTAATTGAGAAAATAGTTGATTCTCCTGAAGATCCTTGTGTGCATAAGGTTTTATTACTCGTCTGTGCTTTTAGCAAGGACACTGAGGCTGATACTTGGCAAGGAGTGCACGTATTATTTTTGTTTAACTTTATTTTTGCGCTCTGAGAAGCCACTTGGCAAGTTCAGGCCTGAGAAGCCACAAGGAGACGGTGAAGTGTCACTTCATTTCATGCTCCAAGGTGGGGAATAGCTGGGAAGGTGACGAGTTCGTGGGGCTCGGGGACACTGGCTGTGACTGTTTGGAGATTTGCTCTTTGCTGGGCTGCTTTGGAAGGTCATGACATGGAGAAGTGACAGTGTCAGGACAAGAGGAAACGGCCTCGAGTCATGCCAGGGGAGGTTCAGGTTGGAAAATTGGGATAATTTCTTCCTGGAAAGGGCTATCAGACATTGGAAGGGGCTGCCCAGAGCAGGGTGGAGTCCCCATCCCTGAGGGGATTCCGAAGCCCTGTGGATGTGGCACCTGGGGACATGGTCAGTGGTGGCCTTGGCAGCACTGGGGATGGCTGGACTCGATCTCAGAGGTGGTTTCCAACCTAAACAATTCCATGATTCCATGGAGACTGAAGGTCTCTGCTTGGAAAGGAGCAGCTCCACGATGCAGCTGGTATCCTGGTCTGGGTAGAGGGGCAGGATTTGGAAGGAGGTCGTGCCGTGCCAGGGTGTTCCTGTCAGCAAGGGCTGGAATATCAGCTTCTCCTGGCCCTTCCCTGTTTCCTCTGTGGGCTTCTCTCCTGTTTTCCTCATTAGCACCCGTGGTCCAACAAGCTGGACTAGTGCTCTGATGGATTTTAGACTTGAGTGGCTAAAACCTTAGTTCAGGCTTAACCAGAGGAGTCAGGGTTTGGGTTTGTTCCCACCTTGCTATAATCCCGAATCCCAACATGTGGATTTTGGTGGTGGGATCAGTGTGAGTCAGTGGTGGGAGAAAGCACTGAAGAGGAGGATAACCAAGCAACAACCAGTGGCAGAAGTGCTGAATCCCGGAGAGCCCTGAATCCCAGCCTGTCCTGGTGTTTGTTGTCTGACGTTGCCGTGCATTCGGATGGTGCCAGGATGAGCACAGGACAGGCAGAACAAACCAGGCTGCAGCGAAGAGCTGAGGGAGGGGAGGTCTGCTGAACCACCTCTGCCCCTCGCTGTGGGAGCTCTCCCGTGTTCCTGGTGTTCACAACTCCCAACAAATCAGTGGGATCTGCTCGTCCGAGACGTGAGTTTGGATTTCTTCGTTTGAGGTTCGCGAGCTGAAGGCTGGATGTTGCACCCTCACCTCTCAGCTCTCTGCTTGGTTTGTCAAACAATGAGGGCTTTCTCTCAGCCCTTTTCCCGTGGTTTGATCCGTGGGATTCATCCCGAGCCGCGGCTTTAGGGGATGTTGTAGTGAGTGGGGTTGGGAGGGACATTGGGAAGTAACTAATCCTTTTGAAAGCCTCCCTTGTGCAGGAATTAAGGCAAGGGAGCACCTTGGGAGTGTGGCACAACCCAAATCCCAAAGGGTTCCTGGCTTGAGGAGTGTGCTGGGAGTGGTTCTGGATCTGAGGACTGTGCTTACAACATCTGTATCTACATTATCTAATGGGATATCACAAACGGGGGGGGAATTCATTCCCCTGCCCCTTTTAAAGCTCTTGGAGGATCGTTTGGGACTTGCCAGAAAGCAAGGCTGAGACCACTGCAGGTCAGGCTTCATGGTTTGCCTTTGGGAAAAGTGCTGGATTATGGACATTTCAGGCTGGGAAAGAGCAATTTAATGTCTTTGATGCCTTCCCAGAGTTAGAAATGGAGCTTCATCCTGTGGTACCGAGGGAAGAGTCCCTACAAACATAACAACTGGAGGTCCAGGAGGAATTCCCCCAGAGCAGAGGCCATGAAGGAGAAAATAATGAAGTCAGGGTAGAAGTAGTTTGTATTTCAGTAGAGAGAAAAGTGATATTTGGCTTTACTGTCCTGATAAGTGACCACTGGATGGTGCCTGTGGAAGGCTTTGGCCTCAAGGAGTCCTGCTTCCAAAATTCCTGCAGAAAGGATCCAGCTTGGCTTTGTTCAGTGGGAAGAGATCATCCAGTTCCAACCCCCCAAGAAGACTGGAGTAGGTTTTGGGGGAGTTTCCCTGTCCAGACTAAGGTCAGCTTTGCTCGTCACAGCTGTGCTGAAATTACAGGAGTATTTTCCAAACAACTTTTGGGCAGTGATCAGGAAAGAACCTTGGAGACCTCCTCCTCATAGGCTCTTGTGCCCAGATTTTCATGTTTGATATCCGTGTTGTTTTATTCTCCGCTACCAAGCAATAATTTTTCCTCCACCTTTGCCTTGATACAATGTCATTGTACTACATTTTTCCTTTATTATAAAATCAAGGTGACTCTGTTTGACTCAACAAATAGTGTTTAATTTTGGCTCTGCTCGGGCTCATCCATCACTTCCACCTGGATAAAAGGGACAGAGAATTTGCTGGAGATGGACACAGAGGAAGCACTTCCCTCAACAAAACACTTTTGGGGTTTTTTTCCCCCCCTTTTTTCCTTTTTTTTTTGTTTTTTTGAGTCAACATCCCCTTCGATAATCCAGGCTTTAAGTTGGTTTAAATTGGGTTATTCAGTGCTAATGTTATGCAAGATTCCTGATTAGTGGTGTGGAGTCGGGAGTTGTGAGACTACTTGGAGCGGGGCTGGAATTAACGTCGCCGTGGCAACCATTGTAATTAAAATGGGCTTCCTTGGGAAGCGGGGCCACGGCGGGGTGTGCCAGGGCTGCATCCATTCCTCCCTGCCCTGGGAAGGGCTTATGTAAACTCCAGGGCTGGGCACTGGGGTGAACGTGCAGCTCTCTGAGTGAATCCTTTGTGAGCCCAGCCTTGTGCCTAGGGAAAGCAGGACCCGTGGGCTTCCCCGATTCATTCCCGAAGCGGTTCCTTCCATGATATTCCAGCTCTCCAGTCCAGGTGCTGCTGGAGTGCAGAGCTCAGTCTGAACCAAACCACTGACACGGTGGTGAGGATGCACAGCCACCTCTGCTCTGGCCTGTGGTTCCTTTGGGTTGTACATTTGAACCAGTTCCTACAATTCCAGCTCATTATCCCAGTTCTGGCTCGTGGAAAAACTCCAGATGGACAGTGTGGCTCAGGGCTGTTGGTCTGATGAGTTTGGATGTGGCTTCTCTGGGTGCTTGTGTGGCTGGAGAGCAGAGGGGCAGCACAGGGAGATGGGGCAACTCAGAATCCCAGGATCCCTGAGGTTGGAAAAGCCCTCCCAGCCCATGGATCCACCCTGTGCCCCATCCCCACCTTGTCCCCCAGCCCAGA
>JAYRBT010000042.1:614941-627629 GCA_036023395.1 Myiotriccus ornatus
TTTCTCCAGGATGAGCCCCCCCAGCTCCCTCAGGAGTTCTCCAGCCCCTTCCCAGCTCCCTTCCCTTCCCTGCACACTCTCCAGCCCCTCCATGGCTCTCCTGTCTGGGGGCCCAGAACTGCCCCCGGGACTGGAGGATTTCTCCAGTCGATCAGGGCTTAAACGTTGGGATTTTCCCGCAGGCTCTCGCCCCCCCTCGTGCCCGCGCGGGGCTCTTGCAGCCTCTCGGCTCGAATTCATCTCATTTCCCTGTTCTTCCAACATTCCAGCTCTGAGGGTCGGCTCGTTCCCGTCCTTCTGTCAGGGAATCGTGCCCAGCTTTTCAGCAGGAAGGGCAATCCGTGTTTTTTTGAGTATTCCAACAGCAATTGCTAATTCTTGCTCTCCAGTCAGGGCTTTAGTCCTGCTCAGCCTTTGGTTACTGAAAACTTTATATCTACTGAGATTTGAACTGTTCTTTGCTCTGAAGCACATCTGTTTTTTAATAATAAACATTGTTTGATTCAAGGATGTTGGAAACCACCATCCACAGGCAGCTGAATACTGGGGAGCATCAGGAAGGTTTTGTCTGCCCGTGTTTTCGCTGTGTCTTCACCTCTGACATGACGGGATCATGTTAAGGGAGGAGAAAACAAGGCCTTATTTCCTCACTATTTCCTTATTTCCTCATTCTGAGCTGAAACTTCCCGAAGGAGTGATCCCATGGAAAAAAGGGACCCACGCTGGAGCAACTCTGGTCATGAAGGACTGACCCCGTGGGGAAAAAGGGCCCCTCACTGGACCAGGCAATTCCCGAAGGAGTGACCCCATGGAAAAACTGGGACCCACGCTGGAGCAGTTCCTGAGGAAGGACCCACATCAGGGATTTTCCAGCCGTAATGATTTTGTGGTTCCATGTTCTGTGGCAGGACAGGGATGTGAGTGCTCTGGAAAACCCTTTGCTGGCTCTGTGGGAATCTGTGTTCTGTGCAAAACCCCTGCAGCTGTTTTCTCCTGACACAAACTGAGCTCAGTATTGCTTGGAGCTGGGAATGGGGTGGTCTGGAGCTGGGAATGGGGTGGTCTGGAGCTGGGAATGGGATAGTCTAAAGGCAGCACTGACCAGAAGCTCCTTTCAGTCTGGAAGGGTGAACTTGCCAACAGCAGGAAAATATCCCCCCAAAATATAACAAGGTGCCAGACCTCCCCACAGAGCAGGGGGATTCCCAAGGGGGAACAGAAGGGGAATGCTGGTGAAATTCCCAAGTGGGCTCAGAGAGCTGCTCGCTAATTCCTGAGGGTGGAATTTGGAGAGTTGCAGTGAAGCTGAAACCTCAGCTCGAGTGTTCAGCGCTGCAAAGAGCGGGATTCTGTCCGTGTCCCAGTCCGGGATGCCGTGGAGCTGCCGGGTGTGGAATGCTGCCGTTGCGGGAGCAGGAGGTCCCTCGGCAGTCGCTCTGTCTCCAAAATCTTCCTTTCCGTGCTCTCCGCCTTCCCAGTGCGCTCAGCAGAGGGAGCTGCAGCCCCGGCTTTTCCTCCCGGCTTTTCCCCGGGAATGGGCTGAATGCCGAGCGTTTTCACACATTCATCCCGTTCCGCGCTCGGCCACGGGGTTGGGAAGTTCAGCATCACTTGGAGCTGAACGTCCTTCAGCTCCCAAGGTGTCGGTGTGCGGTTCGGATTGAGGCTGCGGGACTCGCGATGTGCCGGGTGTAACCCTCGCTGTGGGAGACCTCCGGGTCTAAATCCAGGGCTATCTCTGGGATCCATCGGGATATCGGCACCTCGGTGCCATCGGCGGGCGATGGGCGGACATCTCCTCCGCCCCACGGAGAGCCTGCTCTCGACTCAGGCGTGGAGCAGAGCTGAGCTCGGTGGGGAATCCCGGCTGTAAAAATGGGCTGGATCTGAGCACTTCCCCGGAGCGGGATTTGGATGGGAATGAGGGACCGAGCTGCCCTTGAAGGCTCAGCTAGCGAGGCTGGATCGGCACGGAGCCCTCGGCAGGGAGAACATCTGTCCCTGAAGCCCCACTGAGCAGCTCGGGGGGGCTTGGCTGGTGCACCCCTCTGCACCCCACTGCGTCCCTAAATGGGAGCCTGAGGGATTCACCCCGGGAGATGTGGGACAGCAGCGCCGGCGCCTCCGCTTTCCACCTGCCCGAGTGGATGGTGAGTTACCGACCTTCCCGTTCCACCGGCACCCAGCCAGCCGAGGCTGCTCCGCTCCCGGGGGGAGCTTCGGGGCTCCATGTCGGGATACAATGGGGTTTAGCTGGAACGAGGGTCGTTAAAGTCGGAGATTAACGAGTGTCACTGAATGGCCAAGGGACGGGGGGCTGGTCCCCCCAGGTCACCCCACCTTGCAGATCTGCTCTATGAACCGTTAATTCTTGCAATAATTTTGGGGCCAGGGGGGAAGAGGAGTGGGAGAAACCACTCAGTGTGTCCCGGGAGACTTGGAATTCCGTGAGCAGCCACTTCAGTTTTTATCATCAGCTCAACTTTAAGCTGCCCCTCAGGGCATCGCGTGCCGGCCGTTCTGGGGGGTCAAGGGTTCGGAATCGACAGCAGCAGGCACTAAAATACACTTTTCTCTGGTGGGAAGAATTCCCAAAGCAGCTGGAGATATAATGACATTGCTCCACAATCCCGGCAGTGCTTTGGGGACAGCAGGTTTCGTGTCCCCCGGGGGTTGGTCGGGGTCGCGGCGTCCGGAAATGCTCCCGATGCTCCAGAAGGACTGAAATTCCAGATCAGTATTCGTTATCCCTTCCCAGATTCCTGCTCACATCTCTGGCTTCTGCTCTGGGAGTTGTCCCTCCTGGTAGTTCTTCTAAAATTACTTGGATTATTATAATAAAAAGTGAGAATTCTGGTGCTGCTACAAAGGGATTTGATGGTTATCTACAGGTAACGTCCGTGCATTGGCTTCAAATGTCATTATTCCCCTTTAATATCCAACTTTTTGTATCCCACTATCCTTTTCTTAAGATTTGTGGATTTTATTGTTGTAAAATTCCAGTTTATTGTCCTGCTCCTCACAATTTTTGATAGAGAATGATTCTTTCAGCCTTCCCCCAGATTCTATGTATTTATATGGTATAATTTGTCATATTTATGTAGGAAATCAATTTGGCATTTTAAGAGTCATCAGTGACAAAGTTTTGCAATTCACTTATTGTTTCAAATGTGGATTTTTAACTGTAAAACTGTGGAGTTCTCCTTAAAAACAAGCAACAAACCTCTCCCTGCAGATCCATCCCCCTCTCTGATTTTCTCCATTATGGATTTAGTGCCTCTGGGATCAGAACCAAATGACAAAACCTTAATTTAAACAGACCTTTTTTTTTTTTTTTGCTTATAACCTCAGTAATTTCCTTTTCCAGCACGGTTTTATGATTTTATGGATGGTTAAAGCCACTGTGGCATCAGATCCATCTGCAGAGGGCCCAGGGTCATGTCCTCCAGCCATGTTTTTAATCAGGATTTTAACTTGCCTGATTTGCATTTTATGTGGTTTCTCAGGTTGGTGTGGGAGTGAGTGGCCACATTGCTAGAAATAATTACCCCCAGCCTTAAAATGCTCATTATCTTTAAGGTCATTATTTCGAGGAGTCCTTCAGGTCTTGGTGTTCCTGCCAAGGTCCTTGGCTTGCCTCGGTTCCCCTCTTGGAATGAACCGCTGGAAAATGCACCACTGGGGAATGGAGGCAGTGCCTTTGCGTGGCTCCTTGGAAAAGCGGCTTCAAACGGGACATTTCCCATCTTCTGGAACTCTGATGGCTGGGAGATGTGGGGTCTGCAGCGGGTCAGTTTGGGGTTTGCAGCGCTGGAGCCGAGCTGGGATGAAATCAGGGAATCACAGGGTCATGTGGGCTGGAAAAGCCCTCTCGGGCCATCGAGTCCAGCCCTTCCCCAGCACTGCCCCATGTCCCCAGGGGCCACACCCACAGGGCTTGGAAATCCCTCCAGGAATGGGGACTGCACCCCTGCCCTGTGCCAGGCTGGACAAAATTCCAGGGAGGAGTTTTCCCTGGTATCCAAGCCAGCCCTCCTCTGTACCCCTGTGAGTGCTCCTGTGGGCCGTGAGCTCCTCAGCCCTCATCCCGCTTGAGGATGGGCTCAAAGGAAGGGGAAATCCCGAGGTTTCAGAGCTTTTGGGAATTCTGCAGCACTTGGGGCAGAGACATCTTTTGGCTCTGTGTCTTGTGGAGGTTTCGGGTTGTGTCACTGGGGGATGGTTTCATGACCTCTGATTGCACAGTCTGATAATCCTCAGAGAATGCACAGCAGAGGCTCTTGCTCTGGCCTTTTCCTCTCTCCCCAAAACCCCCGGGGTGTTTTAGGGAAGCTCGTGCTCCTGGGCAGTGTGGTGGGAAGGAGCTGTGAGGTCCCACGGGCTGCTGGCCGAGGATGGATCGGTGAGTGCTGCAGGTGCTGCCCTGGCCGGTGATGACTCAGCAGGTGTTTCCCATCTCCAGCTGCTGAGATCCCACATTTTCCAGTATAAAACACACCTGTTTTTTTCTTTTGCTTTGTTGTGGAGTTGTGCCCCACAGAGCTGGGATGGATTGAGGGATCTGCTCCACTGCTGGAGGAGTTTTCTCTCTTCCTTCTTCCTTTGTCCCCACTGGAATTTCCTGCTTCAGGTGTTTGTTATTTTCTTTCTTTAAGGATTTCTCCTCTCTGCTCCCAGCAGTTCCAGCAGTGGGGATGGCCCCATGCTCTTGCCATGCCTTGGGTTTAAGTGCTGCTGTTTGTTCCCATGGAAATGACTCTGCCAGGGAATGGTAAGATGTGCCATCCCTGGAAGTGTCCAAGTGTTGGATGGGGCTTGGAGCAACCTGGGCCAGTGGGAGGTGTCCCTGCCCATGGCAGGGGGTGGAGCTGGATGATCTTTAAAGTTCCTTCCAAACCATGATCCAGCACTGATGTGATGCCTCCAGGAGTCAGTGATTTGACTTCCCAGCACTCCTGGAAATCCCTTTGGATCAGGTGGGTGACTCCTCATTCCTGTCCTTTCTGCCCCAAGCCCTGCAGGTGAAACCCCTTAACCTGCCCGTTCTCAGGCTGCTTTCTCAGAAGGAAGGTGCCAGGGGGTACAAGGTGTGTGTTAATCCTGGGGTCGGTCTCCGTGTGACCTTCTGGCTGGAGAACTTGGAATCTGAAGCACTTGGAGCTCGGGCGAAGGTTTTGGCTCAGCGAGCAGCGCTGTCAGGATTCCACAGGAGTTTAAGGCACGTGGAACTGGGCAATAAATGGCTTGGGGCAGCCCCTTCCTCGAAGTGAGGAGATCTGGGGGGTGGATTAGGAGAGCAGGAGCTGCTGGAGCTGAGGGATGCAGCTCGTTCCCGGCAGGGAGAGGGTTTGGCAGCGCTGAGCCCACGGGAGGGAGCCGGGCTCTGCTCCAGTTTCACAGGGACGAGGGAGCAGCAGATGAAGGATCTGCTTGGCAGCAGTGCTGGAGCAAACCAGCTTTTCCTCCGTGAATAGGGATGAGAGGCCAGGAGGAGGAGGGTTGGGCTGGGAGCTGCGATCCCTGGGCTCCAGGGGGACCTCAGGATAACCCTGGGGGTCCCCTCAGTTCTGGACACAGCTGGAAAATCCCTTCTCCTCCAATCTTCACCCTTCTTTGTTTAAAAATGAGGAAATTGATTGTATTTCTCGGCATCATCAATAGATGACATGTTTTTCCACTAGGAAAAGACTTCCCAGGAAGTTTGTGACCAAGCAGTGGCAGTTCTTGGAGATCACCTTCTCCTCCTGCTGTTTCATCCATGAGCAGATGGATTTTAACTCACTCCCTAACTTGCTCTTTATTTCCCAAGTTTATTGCCGGTGGATTTGGAAGCTGGAGAGCTTGTGCCCCTTAATCCCACATAAAACTCTTGTTTTCTCCCTTGTTTCCTCAAAAAACCCAAATATCCGTGGCTAAGAGTCAATTTAAGGTGCTCTGACCACAAAAACCATTTATTGGGATTGAACACTGTTCTCCCTGGTTTTGTTTGGTTCACCCAGACTGACACAGGAATTGCAGAAGATTCCTGAGCTGTGGAGTGGGGGTACAGGAAGGAACTTTTTATTTTTAGAGAATAGAGGTTCTTAATTTCAGCATCTCGATCTTAAATGTAAAAAAGGCACTTTTATATTCCCGGAAAAGCCTTTTGATTTCAGTGCTTTGACGTGACAACCTACTGGGAAAGTAGTTGGGCTTTGGGTGGCACCGTCAAGGTGGGCTTTGTACCCCCTTTGAGGGCTTTTCACCAGTTTACTCAAGTGTCTCCCATGGGATTTCGCAGGAAAAGGTTCACCAATAATGGTCAAAATTAAAAATTTGCCTTGAAAACACAACTTCGGCCTTAGTGTCAGTTGAATCCCAGATTCAGATTCCCTGACCTTTCCACATTGGAAACGTTCCGTATTTCCATTTTTCAGTTATTCCGGGGGGGTTTTCCCTCCCACAGAGGAGATGCTGCTTTCATAGAGCCCAGGAATTCTTATTCTTTTAGTAGATCCTCTGAAATTGGCCATGGAGATGTATTGCCACCGTGGCACGTCCTGGTCTGCGGGAACACTTTGGAAGAGCCACTTGGAATCGGTTTTCCCTGGCAAGTGTGTACCATCCTCTGGACAACTGTGGCAATTGTTGAGGAGCAAGGTTAGATCAGCCCAGTGGTAAATGAGCGGTAAATCAGGTGTGTGGGACCACCAGTGGAGCTGGGGGAGCTCTGGTGTCACATCCAGTTGGAAGTGGTTTGGGGTCAGTCCGTGATGCTCCAGCGCTTCCCAGCTCCCTCTCCTTCGGAAGCAGATCGTGGAATCATGGAATGGTTTGGGCTGGAAGGGACCTCAAAGCCCAGCCAGTGCCACCCCTGCCATGGGCAGGGACACCTCCCACTAGCCCAGGTTGCTCCAGCCTGGCCTTGGACACTTCCAGGGGTCCAGGGGCAGCCCCAGCTTCTCTGGGCAGGGTGTTGAGGTTCCTTGTGGGGGTTGTCCTTGGTAACTTGTCAGGGACAAAAATCTTTGGATAACAACCCCAGATACTCAGTTAAAGGAGTTGTCCTGCATCGGGTCTGCTCCATCCACGGCCTTTTTCCTGCTGCAGGAGGAACCTGCAAGGTGGGAAGAGACCAGATATAAGGAACAAAAATAATGGGAAAAATGAGGGTGGGGAGGCCCTGGCACAGGTTACCCAGGGAAGCTGCCCCTGCATCCCTGGAAGTGCCCAAGGCCAGGCTGGACGGGGCTTGGAGCGACCAGGGCCAGTGGAAGGTGTCCCTGCCCGTGGCAGGGGGTGGCACTGGATGGGCTTTGAGGTCCCATCCAACCCAAACCATTCCATGATCCTAAGAGGAAAGGTCTGGCACAGGAACAGCGGGATGGGTGTCAGAGCGTGGACCCTTCCAAGGACAAACTGCACTTGCAGCCGTGGGGGACAGAGCCAGGGCCCACATAATTAAAAACCACTTTGGCATGTACCGAATGCCTTCGTTGTTTTAGTTGCTCATTAGTTAATTTTCTTCTAATGAGGCTCCATTAATGAAACCATCTGACATTGGGGGGGGGGTGGGCGAAGAAAATGAAGGGGGGGAGAACCGGAGTTAAAAGAGCTTAATTAGCAAGTTAATTATAGCGAGCAGGGAAATGTTCTGGTTACATAAATAAGGCATTGTTATGCACGCACAAGCCAGGCCACGTTCAAACCGGCCGCCGACTGTCTGGAGGTCGGGAAAGGCTGTAATTCCACACGGAACACAAGCAGGGCTTGTTTGCCGGGACGCCTCATTAAGTCTTGGGGTCCTTCCCTGCCAGAGGGGAAAAAAAAAAGAGAGGGAGTCTGCAAACCCCAGCGGCTCCCTCGCCTCCTCCCCGCCCTCGCTGTGCCTCCACCCCGCAGCCGGCGGAGCGGGCAGGACGGCGGGGGGTATAAATGGGGGGCAGTCCCCGCTCCCCAGGGACGCGCAGCCATGCCCAACAAGAAGAAGTACAACGTCAACGGCGACTCGGGGATCAAAGCCCAGGTGAGGGCACTCTTTTGGTACCAGAGCTGCATTTTTCTGTTCATGGTGTTCCTCTCTTTTCCTCCTCCTTTCCCCGCTGTTCCTTCCCCCCGGTCTCTCATTTCTGACTGCTCAGGGAAGATCCCGGTCTCCGGAGAGCTCCTCTCCGTTCTCTCGTGGGAGCAGCTTTCAGCGATGAAGTTGAGCCAAACACGTTGCTCTGGGGTTGTTCTTCGGAGCACTGCAGTGGAGGAGTCGGTGGGGTTGAGAGCGGGGAGATTCTCCAGGAAAACCTTGGATGATGGGAGTGCTTTTGCTCGGTGAAGGAGTGTAGTTCTGTGGCAGAAACCCCAGGTGGAAGTGAGACTTGGCTCATTTGAAATGTGATGAGCACACACCTGATCTTAGGAGTCATTAACCTTGCACATCTGGAGGGGAGGTTTTCCAGCTTGAATTGGATTTTCCTGCTGGAAGTTGAAAGCAGCAGTGCCTCGGGAGCAGGTTGGGCTCCTAAATCCAAGGAGCTGCAGCTCTCAGAGGCTTCAGAGCTCCTCCTTGGAGCTCCAGCCTGCACAGGGTTGGCTGTTGCCTTCAGAGGTGTGTTGGTGTGAGCTGAAGGAGCTCAGGCTGGAACCAAATCACTGCTCTCCTCCCCACCTCGGATGTCCCCCGTTCCCGGCTGGAACGCGGCGCATTGTGCCGTGTGTGGCCTCGTGGGATTGCTCTGGATTTGAGCAGCTTGCTCTAGTGGAAGGTGTCCCTGCCTGTGGCAGGGGGCTGGAAAGGGGTGATCTTTAAGCTCCCTTCCAACCCAAGCCGTTCCGTGATTCCATGGAATTCCAGCAGCCCTTCTTGCCCGCTCCCTCTGTTGCTCAGAGGACGTTGGTCACCACGAGGTAGAAGCAGATCTGAGCCTTGGCCTGGCCCCTTCCCAACATTTCCCTTTCCTGGTGCTTCCTTCAACCTCTTGGGTCGGTTCCTTGCTCAGCTAAAACTGATCCCGTCTCCTGGTTTAAAGGGCTCCAAACCCTTCGAGGGGTGGAGAAGGGCAGGGCTTATCATAAAGTCTGGGTCTGGTTCTGCCCGATGTGGTTCTGGACTTCCTTTGCTTGGCCTTGGGCTTGGGCTTGGATGTGGAAGGACTTGGAGAGCTCCGAGTCACCAACATCGGTGCGTTGCCTGGAATAGTCACACTGAGTGTCCTTGGAGGGGTGATGTGGGGAAGGGAAATGTTCATTCCAGTACAATTGATTCCCCCTCGGTTGGAATCCCAGCCCGTCTCACTGCGCCGACAGCTTCGCTTCACACCAACAGCCCGATGCTTTGGTGGGGCTGCTCAGCCATGGGGGGGATTCGGTTTAAATTAATGGAGTAAAAAGGAAAAAAAAAGGTGTTATTTCAGGCCAGCAGCTTCTTAGAGAAGGAACTTTGAGATGTGTGTGTGCAAAGCCCCCGTCCCGCCGGGCTCGGGGTGTTAATCCTCCCTGTGGCTCTGGCTGTAACGTGAGTTTGTCCTGGTTTTTCCTCTCCCGTGGGTGTTTCCTGATCCGGTGTCGTTCTGTCGGTTGGTTTAAGGTCAGCAGGAAAAAAACGTCCCGGGTGCTGCTGCAGATCCTCTCCCAGGCTCTTCCCCTTCCCTCCTCTCCCAGCTCAAGTGCTGCCACTTAAACCACTAAGCTTGAATTGGAATTCCCAGAACAAGGTCCGATTCCTTCTGCTTAAATGGCTCCTTGAAACAACACAGAACTTCTCAGGAAACCCCGAGGGGTTTGTTATTAGACCCAGTTAATGGCTTTCAGTAATTTGGAGATGTAAATGTCTAACCCTTGTTGCACCAGAACAAGTCGGTTTGCGCTCGGAGCAAAGTCCAAGCGATTGGAAGTCGTGATTCCCGTTTCCCTGAGATTTAACAGGAATCGTGGGTGTAGTGGGGGCATCAAGGACTGGCTCAGGAAGAGATGAGCACTTGGAGTGGAAATATTTCCTCAAATTATAAGTTTTAGGATATGTTTAAATATGGCCCAGTAGCCACCTACACAGAAAACTGGAAGAGAGTGAGTTTAGATGGAATATTGGGAAGGAATTGCTGGCTGGGAGGGTGGGCAGGCCTGGCACAGGTTACCCAGGGAAGCTGGGGCTGCTCCTGGATCCCTGGAAGTGTCCAAGGCCAGGTTGGAGCCACCTGGGCTAGTGGGAGGTGTCCCTGCCCATGGCAGGGGTGGCACTGGATGGGCTTTAAGGTCCCTTCCCACGCAACCCATTCCAGGATTCCATGAACTAAAATGGATGCTGAGCTGCTGTGAGACGTGTCTGATGCTCTGAGGAGTTGCTGCTGATGTGAGCAGGGAAGAGTTAAGACAAGTCCAACCCAAGGTGCACATCAAGGACGCAGGAGGGCCGAGTCTCTAATCTAAAATCACCTGTAAGAGCAGATACTTGGCTCGCGTGAAAACCTGGATCTGAGGAAATAAAGAAATACTGATTATTTGTTCCTCTTGCTGTTCTTGACAATCAAAGGCTGGAGGACAACACAGCCCAGAGAAAACAATTCCTCTGAGAATACCAGGGTTGAATGTCATTTCCCTGTTAAAATGGGAAATTTGCTTATCCCTTCTGTCCTTGTGGGCTTGGAGCAGATCAGCTTTGCCAGCTCGAATATTTATCTCTTGTGCTCAGGGTCTCGGGGGAGTCTGAAATCTTCATTCCTTGGTGGTGATAGAGATGGAGACAGGTTTTGGCTCTTCACTGAGCAAAACTCCACCAAATATTGGTGTTCATCCTTGGCTGCAGCTCATGGTGGGTGTTACTGGGAAATCCAGCCTGGAGAACTGCTTTGGTCTAACGGCTTAGCCTAAATTTCTTCATTTGTTGGGTAAAGCTGTGTGCTCTTAAATACAATATTCTTAAATACCTGTGTTCTCCAACGGCTGCAGCAGCCTGGAGTGACATCTTTAATCTCTGCTGGAGGGTCTGGAATTAAACAAAATTGGGAATTTAGCATGTCCTGTCCCCGACAAACAGTGGGAATTGTGGCTCAGCCCGTAACTGGGACGGTGTCGGGGTCTGCTCGAGGCTCTGGGCTCTTGGGGTTAATCTTCTGCTGGGTGTTTCAGACCTGACTCAGCTCCCTGGTTTCTCCCCCCAGATCCAGTTTGCCGACCAAAAGCAGGAGTTCAACAAGCGCCCGTCGAAGATCGGCCGCCGCTCCCTGTCCCGCTCCATCTCGCAGTCCTCCACAGACAGCTACAGCTCAGGTGAGGGGGGCAGGCTCTCCAGCCTTTACAGACCCTGCCATTGTCCTGGCTTTCCCTCAGGAACCTCCCAGATGTGCTGTGAGATCTCCCAGATGCGCTGGGGGTCAGTGCTGTGGGAGGGGAGGCGTGCAAAGAGGGTTGTTGCTTTTTTTCCTCGTCCTCACGTGTAGTTGGATGGAAAATTAAGTCATTCTGATGCTCCTAACGCTTCTCATCTCTCCTTATAACCCTCACGTGCAGTTCCTGCTGCCTTCCCTCCTCTCTCCCCCTTCCTTTTCCTTCCAGGCTCAGCAAAACAACGTTTCTCCATTCTATTCATGCGTCCCTTCCTGTCACCTTCCCTTCCCCTTCGTGAACAAATCCGTGTGGATCCCACTGTAGGTTTGGGCTTACCTGTGGCACGTGAGATTGGAGTCTTTGGAAGAGCGAGGGGGACCTTTGAGGGCCTTTTTGAAGGTGTTTTTCCTGCTGGAGTCTGAGCAGTGAAACTCTCTGCATGTGTTTTTTGGATATTTGGCAGGTCACAGCGTGTTTGAGGAGAGCCTGGGTAGATACTGGGAAGTTACATGGAAACATGGAATGGTTTGGCTTGGAAGGGACCTTAAAGATCATCGCATTCCAAGCCCCTGCCATGGTCAGGGACACCTTGCACTATCCCAGGTTGCTCCAAACCTCATCCCACCCAGTGAGAGGTTTAAAGCTCTGGTTTAGTTAAGGGTAAAAACCTCAGGAAACTCCTGGCTGATGGTTCAGACACTGCAGCAGACCTGGCTGGCGGCCAGAGGTCCTCCTGAAACTCTCCTTTGTGTTTCTCCGCTCGTTTCCCTGATCCTAAGGATTGTTGGAGATGAGGAGACAGGACCACACTGTCCTCTCCAGAGGGAGACATCAGCCCAGGCTCCGTTCCCACTTTGGAATCCCCAGCTCCATCCACCCCCTGAGCACCAGCGAGTATTTTGTGACTGTCAGTTTTCAAGACTGTTGTTCTGCTTGGCCTGGCCCATGTCATCCTGTTCTCTCCTGATTCTCAGCTGGAAGAACTTGGAATACCTGTGGGGAACTCCCCAGTCCTCCCTGCACTCCCCATCTGCCGCTAAAGCACCGGCAGTGGCAATTAATGAGCTTGTGGGAATATTGAATTTCCCTCCTCCTGCAAGTGGGAGGTTGGCAGTCAGGATGGAAGACTTCAGTTCCCCTGGGGGCTCCAGGATGGATGGATGGATAAATAAACCCCGTTGGAACTGGGTCTTTGTTCCCCTTCTCAGACTGAACAGCAGCACAGTCTGAACTGGGATGGGAAAAGGCTGGAAAAGAAGCAGCTTGAGGAGAAGAGAGGTGATGATGGAGGGGAAGATTCACAGAATTCCCCTTGTCCTGTCCCTGTTCCCTGGGAGCAGAGCCCGACCCCCCCCGGCTCCGCCCTCCTGGCAGGGACTTGCAGAGCCAGAAG
>JAYRBT010000042.1:672966-688766 GCA_036023395.1 Myiotriccus ornatus
CCGGGGGGGGTCGGGCTCTGCTCCCAGGGAACAGGGACAGGCCAAGGGGAAACGGCCTCAAGCTGTGCCAGGGGAGGGGCAGGTTGGATACTGGGGGAATTCCTTCCTGGAAAGGGTAGTCAGGTCCTGGAACAGGCTGGAGTCCCCATCCCTGGAGGGATTTCCAAGCCCTGTGGATGTGGCACCTGGGGACATGGTCAGTGGTGGCCTTGGCAGAGCTGGCAGTGGTTGGACTCCATGGCCTTAAAGGTCTCTTCCAACCAGAAGGATCCCACGATTCTATGAAATAAATTAAATATAAAAGCTCAAAAAGATGCAGGTTTTAAGCTTTAAGATAAAGTGATTTTCTGTGACGTGAGGTGAGAGCTCCTTCTCTTCCTGCTCCGTTCTGCAGCTGAACCAGCCTTTTCCTGACACTCCAAGGAATCCCTGGCACAAAACCCAATTGTGTCATAAAACCCTGTGTGGGTTTTGTAATTTCTTTGGCAACACAGGGGTGGAGAAGCGTGAGATTGTGGTTTTCACATTCAGGCAGCCCCTGGATCTCCATCCTCTTTGCAGCGTCTCTGTAAAATACACACCAGCTCATGTCTGAGCTCCTGCCACTTTGAGGACATTCTGGGTTTTTTTCTGCCTTATTCTGATCTGTTTATTTATTTTCTCCCTTTGAGGCTGGCCTGCTCTCTTCATGGTAGAGTTTAACCATAAAGTGTGTTAACACAACATGTGTTTGTGCCTTATTATTGTAAGTAGCTGACTTGATTGTGTTTCTGCTCTTCCCAGACCCTAAGCTGAATGTGGGAGATGGTAAGGTATTGTTCATCTTCCTTGGGCATTCAGGCCTCTCCCAGTTGATGGCTCCAAAGGATGGAAGTCAAATGGAGTAACTTTGCACCGTGTAATGACTTTGAAGCACCTCAAAACCACCAGAGATGAAAGACCCTAGAAATCACCCCTCTGCTGTGATTTGTTGCAGGCACAGCTGAGAGCCTTCATCCCTGAGATGCTCAAGTATTCCACGGGCCGTGGGAAGCCGGGCTGGGGCAAGGAGAGCTGCAAACCCATCTGGTGGCCCGAGGACATTCCCTGGGCCAACGTCCGCAGCGACGTCCGCACGGAGGAGCAGAAGCAGCGGGTGAGTGTCCCCCCTGGCTGCCCTCCAGCTGAGCACAGGGGCTTGCAGACAGTGCTTTGGGAGGAGTTCTGCCCTTGAGTGACAGGAGGAAGAGTCTTGGAAGGGAGACTGTCCCGTCCTGGGCAGGAGGGACCTTTGTGCTCAAGGGAAATAGTGCAGGGGAAAAGGGAGAGAGCTGGGTGAAGGGGTGGTGGGTACCGGTTGTGGTGGCCGTGGATGCCACCACACAGGTGATTTTTCTGTCACTAAGGTCTTCAGAGGAAGCCACCGTGGTGTGGAAGCAGCAGGACTTGTGTGGGGTGATTTAGGACACGTTGGGTGGGGAGGGATTCCAGGTGGGGCTGGAAATGGTGCTGTGGCAGTCAGTGCTTTCCTGAATCAGGGTGGTTTTCTACCTAGAATGGTTTGGGTTGGAAGGGCCCTTTTAAAGGTCATCTCATCCTGCAGTGAGCAGGGACATATTCCCTAGATCCTGTTGCTCTCCAGGGTGATTTCTGAGTCCTGGACGAAGGAGGGGATGAGGAGAGAGGGATTACTTAGTGAGGCCTTTTGTTTGCGAGTTGGTTCCAAACCATCCGATAAACCCCATCAAAGATAAACATTCAAGTCCCAGCGGTTCAGAAAACCTTCTCCCCTTGACTCTCCCCTCCTCCCCTGGTGCTGGAAGGTGTCCTGGACCCAGGCCCTGAGGACCATCGTGAAGAACTGCTACAAGCAGCACGGGCGCGAGGACCTGCTCTACGCCTTTGAGGACCAGCAGACCCCGCAGACCACGACCACGCACAGCATCGCCCACCTGGTGCCCTCCCAGACCGTGGTACAGACCTTCAGCAACCCCGATGGCACCGTGTCCCTCATCCAGGTGAGTGGCACCCTCTGCATTTCCCATTCCCAGAACGGCTGACTCAGGATTTAATTGTCTGTGTCAGGAATTCTGGCTTTATCTGCAGGTCTCACCCCTCAGGTTTGTTAACCCAGCACTCCCACCCAGAGAACCAGTTTTATCTCTCCCTTCCCCACTCCCATCCCTTGGATTTCTGCAGTTCAGGGATCTGAGCTGAGTTTAGTGAACCCACTTAATGAACAAGTCCAGTTCCTGGTGTCACCACACAAGACCTGTGGTGGCCATGGGAGCAGAGGTGGTGGAACTGCTCTCTTATAATGGCATAAAACATAGTTTAATCAACAGATCAGGTATTTCTGTGCCCCTGGTCTTTACACCAGGAATTCCTTCCCAATATCCCTGCCCTCTGGCAGTGGGAAGCCATTCCCTGTGTCCTGTCCCTCCATCCCTTGTCCCCAGTCCCTCTCCAGCTCTCCTGGAGCCCCTTCAGGCCCTGCAAGGGGCTCTCAGGTCTCCCCGGAGCCTTCTCTTCTCCAGGATGAACATTCCCAGCTCTCCCAGCCTGGCCTTGGACAATCCCAGAGCTGGGGCACCCGCAGCCTCCCTGGGTGACCCGTGCCAGCATCTCACACCACCCTCACAGTGAAACCCTTTATCCTTTGCTTTTTCAACCTGAGTGTCTCTTCACCTGAATTTTATGGACTTTCTCCTGCAACAACTGGTGTTTTCAGCCCCGTTTTGTCATGTCCCTCAGGTTGGCACCGGTGCCACAGTGGCCACATTGGCCGACGCCTCCGAGCTGCCCACCACGGTCACCGTGGCACAAGTGAACTACTCTGCAGTGGCTGATGGAGAGGTGAGACCCTGGGGCAGCTCTGTGGGGCTCCAGCCAGGCCAGGTGACACCCTGGGGCAGCTCTGTGGGGCTCCAGGCAGGACAGGTGACACCCTGGGGCAGCTCTGTGGGGCTCCAGGCAGGACAGGTGACACCCTGGGGCAGCTCTGTGGGGCTCCAGGCAGGACAGGCCCCTCTGAGCTTCATCCCACAGTCCCTACAGTCAGGTGGTCACAGACAATGCCGAGTGCTGGGGTCAGTGCACACGGGATGTGGATTTCTGCATCATTTTCTAGATCACGGAGTCACAGACTCGTGAACTGTTGTGATTTTGACTCTACAAACAAAATTCAGCAGAAATAACACAGTTATGGTAGAAGCCTTAGGGGTGAATTCAATACATTTTTATTTATATCTCCTTGGAAACCCTTGGTCTGAATTTCATCCATTTTTTTATACCTTCTGTAGATTATTTTGTTTGGTATTTCAGTGCCTAAATCTGAACACTTAAACTTCTATACATTTATTTTTCCACTTTTTTTTTTAATCAAATAACAGGTTTTTTCTGTGGATTTGGTGCTGAACTGCTGTTATTTTGACTCAGGGTTATACAAACACAATTATGGTCGAAACTTTAGGTCTGAATTTCATCCATTTTTTTATACCTCCTATTGATTTTGTATGTAGTTTGGCATTTCAAAATCTGAACTGCCTAAACTTGAACATTTAAACTTCTATGCATTTATTTTTCCACCTTTTTTTAATCAAATAATGTTTTTTTTCTGTGGATTTAGTGCTGAACTGCTGTTATTTTGACTCAGGATTGTACAGCCATGATGGTGGAAACCTTAGGTCTGAATTTCATACATTTTTTATACCTCCTGTAGATTATCTATTTTGTATTTTGTTTGGCATTTCAGTGCCTAAATCTGAACACTTAAACTTCTATACATTTATTTTTCCACCTTTTCTAAATCAAATAATAGTCTTTTTCTGTGGATTTGGTGCTGAACTGCTGTTAATCTGACTCAGGACTCTACAAACACAATGATGGTGGAAACCTTAGGTCTGAATTTCATCTGGTTTTTTTCTACCTCTTATTTTGTGTTTTTGTTTGGCATTTCAGGGCCTAAATCTGAGCACTTACACTTGCATACATTTATTTTTCCATTTTTTTTTAAATCAAATAATAGAGGGGGTTTGTGGATTTAGTGCTGAACTGCTGTTTTGACTCAGGACTCTACAGACAAAATTATGGTGGAAACCTTAAGTCTGAATTTCATCCATATTTTTATACCTCCAACAGATTATTTATTTTGCCTTTTCTTTAGCATTTCAGTATGCCTCCTGTAGATGATTTATTTTGTATTTTGTTTAGCATTTCAGTGCCTAAACCTGAACACTTACTTACACTTGGCAGACATTTATTTGCCCACCGCTTTTTTTAATCAAATAACGCTTTTTTCTGTGTGTTTAAGGAGCCTTCTTTCAAGAATACGAATTTTTTTTTGGTTAAAATTTACCTCTTCTTCCCCTCCTGGCCCCCCAGGTCCCCTTTCCCCGAGGCTGCAGGTCCCTCTGGGTGTCCTGGCGAGAGGTGGCAGCACAGAACAGCTTTGCTGAGCTGCAGCCCCTGCTCCCTTCCCGGCTCCCAGGAGCCTGGAGTGTGACCTTGAAGCGCTTGGCAGCTGCCCTGAGGCTTTCCAAGGGTTTTTTTAATATCTCCTGAGAGCTGAAAGGAATTTTCCAAAGGCACAAATCAGGCTGGATGGGGCTCATCCATCCCAGGCCATTTTGGAGCGACCTGGTGCGCTGGAAGGTGTCTCCCCACAGGGTGCAACTGGATTATTTTTAAGGTTATTTTCGATCCTTTCAAAATATCCCAGCAGCAAAACCTTCCTGTTAGTGGGGAGAAGAGCCTGGAAAGGCCCTCCTTCCTCTCCTTCTTTCCTTATTCCATCCCTGTTACAGAGCTCAGAGCCACTGGGACTGTGGGTGGGAAGGCAGATGCTCTCCCTCCCTCTCCTTCCAGGGCTGGGATTCATCCTTGTCTTGCCCAAAGGCAGCAAAGTTCCCTGGAGCCAGCTCTGCTTCCATGGAATGTTTACCTTCTTAACCATTTAACCATTTTAACCATCTGAACAAACTGAGGAGGGTTTTTTCCCTCACCTTCTGCCACCTTTGTGTCTCCACTCACCAGGAGTGGCCCTGGAACGTTTGTGGGGATGAGAACAGGGATGGGAGTTGGAGGAGGATCTTCATCTTCGTGCAGAGAAGTCAGTAGGATTTTGGGTGATGGGCCTTCATCCTCCACTCGCTCAGCTTTTTTTGGGTTCAGTCCATGTTTCTGGTTCCCATCCTCGTGGGTTTTATGGCCACACATTCATTGTGTCATGAGCTGTGAAGTCCCAAACGGAGAAAGGTGGGAAGTGAGCAACTGAGATGGGTGAACTTTAAGGAATATAATATTTATTGATGGAAAGGTCTGGAGTTAGGGAATTGAAAGTACCTGAGGTACATGAACAGATCACTCCCATCCACCATCATCTTTTATTGAGCAGCAGAGACATCCCAGTTGGCTCAAACCCCTTGGAATTTGCAGGTGCTGTACAAACAAATCCCAGATGGGAACATGGATCGTTCCCCAAAATGGCAGTGGATGATGCAAATGGAAACTGTGAGGCAAACACAGCCCGTTTCCCTGAGGGATCTGATCCGTGCTGGGGCTCCAGCACTGCAGAAACACAGAATCCCAGAATTATTGGGGTTGGAAGGACCTCTGGGGATCACGCAGTGCAAGCAGGGCCACCCAGAGCAGGTGACACAGGAGCTCATCCGGGTGGGGTTGGAATGTCTCGGGAGAGGGACACTCCACACCCTCCCTGGGCAGCTGTTGCAGAGTTCCACGGAAGGAAGTTCTTCCTCATGTTGAGGTGGAACTGGTTGTGTTTTATTTATGGCCATTAAGCAGAGCTAATTAATCACATCCCAGCCCGTGATCCGGGTACAGCAACAACACCATTGTCCGGTTTTGTTGTGGATTTGGCTGGACAGGAGGGATCTGTGGGTGGCTGAGGCCCTTCACGGATGTTTATGGAATGTGCTGATGGAGGGTGATGGTGCCCAGCAACATTCCCAGGTGGATCCAGGGCTTCCCCTCTTTTTTCCCTCTCAAAGCCAGAGCATGGGCAGGACCGTGCGGACGCTTCTTGAAATCTTAGGAATTTCGTTTTAGGAGTTTAGGAATGCTTGAGGAAGCAGCCAGCCACCCACCCATGGGGTGGTACCCAACCCTCCCGTGGTTTCCTGGCAGGTGGAGCAGAACTGGGCGACGCTACAGGGCGGAGAGATGACCATCCAGACGACGCAGGCGTCGGAGGCCACGCAGGCGGTGGCATCGCTGGCAGAGGCAGCAGTGGCAGCGTCCCAGGAGATGCAGCAGGGAGCCACTGTCACCATGGCACTCAACAGGTATGGGGGCTGGAAACACGGGGCACCTCCAGGCTTTTCATTCCCCTCTGGACAGTCCTAAGAGAGGCTTTTCCGTCGGGAATTCCCGTGCCAGGCGTTGTCCGGGGGTCTGCAGGGCAGGTCCTGATTCCTGCTCCCACTTCAGGCTCAGTCTCCTCCACAGCCTCAGTTTGTGGTGTTTCTCCTAGAGGTCTTTGGGGGGTTTTCCCAAACGTGTTTCTGAAGTAGAATCATAAGAATCATAAGGCTGTTTTGGTTTGAAAAGCCCTCGGAGACCACGGTGTCCAACCATCCCCCAGCACTGCCAGGGCCAGCACTGCCCCATGTCAGGAATTTTTAATCACTGCTGAGCAGATACTGTTGAAAAAGTAAGTTGAATCTTGGGAATTAGAGGGAAAGGCACCAAGGACAAGCCAGGATTAGGCCTCTGGGCTAACTTGTTGCATCTAGTGCGAGATAGTGGTCACTCCCCTTGAACAGAAAAAGTCTGGGAAGGACAAGAGTGATCAAAGCCCAGGGATAATCCATTCCACAGTCCTCTTCAGCTTGGGAAGGAGATTACTGGAAGTCTATGAAATCATGAGGAAAACAGAAGGGGAACAGTTCTTTTCTGTCCCTCACAACATCAGGCCAAAGGGCCAGCCAGCCAGGCCGAGGCAGGAGTTGGTGCAGAACCATCATTCCGTTTTTCTTCTCAATAAATGTGGAATTCGTTGCTTCGAGATGCTGTGGAAGCAAAATGTGTAAGATGGGTTTCCAAGGGGATTAGACAAATCCAAGCTGACGGTGCAGATGCAGCCTCTGGGAAGCTGAGAGGGTGCAGGAAGGAAAGGATCATCTACACTGCATCCCAAATATCTGCTGCTGGCTGTTCCCACAGCAGGGCTGCTCCGTGAGCAGGCCCTTCGCTCCGGCCTCGTTTGGGTGAGGAAACCAAACAATCCTGTGCTCCAGATAATGCTCGTTAAAAAGCACCTTTAAACCACTGGGCTGGGACAGTGGTGGGATCCTGGGCACAGCCTGTCCCACTGCCAGGTGACCTGGCTGAGTCAGGGATGAAGGAATAGCTCTGGAATCTGCAGAGCCCCAGAATGTGCCGAAAGGATGAGTTTTGTACCTGAAACCAGGGGCAGGAAGGAGCCACATGGAACAACCCCTTGGATTGTCCCAAAGTTTTAGTGAACCCCAAGTGAAAGGATGCAAAGGACAGGGATGTTCTGAGACCTCTCCAAACTCAAAAGGGCCACTGGAACCACCTTCTTCCCACGTAATTCCCCCTCCAGTGTAGATTTTCTCCTTCACCTGGGCCTGGGGTGGATTTCGCTTGACACGCATTGCCCGGCTAAAGTGGAATTGTGTGGTGGTTCTGGTGTTCCTGACTGTCCTCTCTCCCCTCCATGCCCACAGTGAAGCTGCTGCCCACGCCGTGGCCACGCTGGCCGAAGCCACTCTCCAAGGGGGGGGACAGATTGTCCTGTCTGGAGAAACGGCGGCGGCGGTCGGAGCCCTCACCGGCGTCCAGGATGCCAATGGTAAGGCTGATGGGGCCCTGGAATTCCTCTGGTTGATTTTACTGGGCTCTTACCTCAAGGGTCTGCCTCTCCTTTTGCTGAAATGCCAGGTGTTTGCTGGGAGAATTTCCAGCTGCAGGTGGTCACTGGGCAGGTTGTGCCTCCGAAGGAAATGGTGGCACTGAGCTCTCGTTTGCTTCCATGGTGCTGGTGGCTCTGCTCTTTCCCTCCTCTTTATCCTTAGGGGGTTTTTGGGGGGAAAACTCCTCCCTATTCTACATCTGCACAGTGCCCAGCACAGAGAGGACCAGCCTTGATCAGCCAACAGAACCAGGTGGTGCCACAACAAACTCATGCCCAAACTCTTCCCCGTGAGAGAATGACCAACATTTTATAACCTCCTCGTTTCCTTCCCTTCTCAAAGCTTTTGTTTTGTGGGTTTGGTGGCTGCTCTTGAGCATCTGTTGCTTTTCTGCTCAGGTGAGACCTTCCAGGGTCCCTCAGCTGTCGTTTGCCTCCTGCTTTATTTTCCCATCTTGCCCCCACAGTCAGTCCTTTAGTGTTAGGGATTCTCTGTAGCATTTCTCACCTGTTGTTCGGAGTCTCTTCTGCCAAGTCTGGTGGCTTTTTGCAGCTGTTCAAACTAATCTCCTATTAAAGAAAACTAAATCCATAGAACTTGGTTCAAGGGATGCTACTGGAATGTGCAGATGTGTCTCATCCACTGCCTGCAGTTGCTCTGAGCTTCTGCCTGCCCCTGGAGGTGTCCAGGGAAGGGCTGGACGTGGCGCTGGGTGCTCTGGGCTGGGTGGCTTGGTGGTGTGGGGTCACGGGCTGGACTCAGTGATCCCAGCCTGATCCTGTGATACTTTCCAAGTTCAGAGAAGAAACTCAGGGGTTATTTGGGTTAAATGGAAGGAGGTTTGTCAAAATAAGCTCAGAAAGGGCACAAAGGGTGAAGTCACAAAGAAACGGTACCTTCAGGGTGGGGCTGTTTGGGCGTTAATTGTCAAAGGGGGGCCAAGCACGTGAGGTCAGGTGGCACAGCAATGACTTCCTGCCTTGTCACTTGGCGTGGAAAGTAGGAATCTGGTTAGATGAGACCTCGAGGTTGAATTCCATCCAAGCCCTTCCAGATCCTCATCTCGCCGGGAACGTGCTGGTTTTGCATCGTCGGTACATTCAGTTCGCAGCAAAAACTGGGCAGTGGGAGAGGCATTTGCCTCGGAGTTGGTTTGATTGCCTTGCCGTGCAGTCAGCCAGCCTGAAGAGGGAGCAGGAACGAAGAGAAATGCCTGCCCTGGGAGCTGGGAAGGCATCTGTCACCGAGGGAAGGGTCAGGGTGCGTCGTGTTCCACTCGCCGGGAGGGCGATAAGTGACGGCTGTTTATCGGAGGGAGGATCTGCCCCTGGATGCTCAAAACCAGCAACTAATCAGCTTTGGCAGAGCACGTGGGTGCCCTTCAGCAGATCTGCACCCCGACTCCCTCTGGCCTGCTCCCAGAATGCTTTCAGCTCTGGATTCCTCTGGATGCTTCCCCCAGAAAGTCACCCTCCCGGAGTCGCTCCACCTCTCTCCCCCAGCTTTAGTATCACTTTAATACAGGATGCAAGATGGGCTAGGTTTTTTTTTTTCCTTTTTTCCCTTTTTATTTTTTTTAGCAGCAGAGTTGGAAGTCAGCTGGGATTTAGAGTGCATTAAGGGGAGAGACTGCAGCATCTTCTGCCAGCAAAAGCTCGCCCGCAGCCCCTCTCCCGCTTCCCACTCGCCTTCGATTCACTCTAATCTCCGGTGGCATTAAGGGGAAGGGCTTTGTAGTCCTTGGAAGCGCCGTGCTGGTGGTTGGATTACGTAACCAGCTAATAGATGTCCCTCAGGGATGCGGGAGATGGTGGTATCCATTCCCTCTGTCTCTGTCTGGGGATGGAGAGCAGATGGATTGGCAGCGTCGGCACCGGCGGGAGGATTTATCTGCCTCCTCCGGGCTGGGAGTGTGAGCAGCCTCCTGGACACTCACTATTTGATGCAGGAGGAACAACCACTCCTTCTGTCCAGAGGAGATGGAATTGGGGGTGATTTGGGACAACTGGTTGCGGGAAGGAGAGAGGGGAAAACACCTCCCAGAGCCATGATGGGATTAACCAGCAAATTCCCTCTGCTCGGTGTTGTTTGCAAAGCCTTAACTTGCTGATATTCCCAATAAATGCTTCTCTCCAGGAATGCTCTTACCCTTCTGCAGGGCTTTCTTGAGGAATACCAATCCCTTACCCACATCACTTTCACTGGAAGGACTAGAAATTTATCCTCATCTTATTGATAGGGAAGAGGAGACAGTGTTTTAACACCCCCCATCCCTGGAATGTCCAAGGCCAGGAAGGGGCTTGGAGCAGCCTGGTCTAGTGGAAGGTGTCTCTGCCCATGGCAGCAGCTGAAACTGGATGATCCTTAAGGTCCCTTCCCATCCAAACCATTCCATGATTCCATGGAAATGTCTCAGGGTCAGACAAGGTGCTTCATTGCTGATTTTAACCATTAGATGTAATTATTCTCTTTTATGAGTTTTTCTTTCTGCCTCAGTACGGCACTTTTCCCACCCATTCTCTGGAATTATTATCTGAATAATAATTAAGTGATACAAGAACAACCAAGACAGGTAAAAAGGGACAACCTGTGCTCGTGGATACCTCGGAATCTAGGGCTGGCTGTCTGGATATCCTGCAGGGAGCTGGGGAACGTCCTGAACCACCCAAGGCTAATCTTGTGGTGGGTTACATTTGCAGCCAAAGGAAATAGGATCCCCTGCTCCCACTGCAGTGTCAAACTGACTAAGTGCATTATGGTTTCCTGGCTGCTCCGGAGCATCTGCTCGGAGCCGGGATGCGGGAACCGGTGACCCCCCGGCTGGAGGCTCAGATGGTCCCTCCTTAAGTGGTTGGCATTAAACCAAGGAGTACTCAGAGCCAGTGCAGGGGTTGTGGCAGCACCTACTCCTCCAGCTGGATGGAAAAGGGGAAGCTTTGAGCTCTGGAGCTGCTTTGGGAGCGGAGCAGGAAACTCGATGGGGAAGGAGCGGGGCCGGAGCGTCCCCATCCCACAGCCTTTGGTTTGCCATTGATCCGATGGGGCCTGAGAGCTGCCAGGGCCACGGGCTTCCCGGCTGCTCCCTGAAATATTGATGAGGCTGCTGCCTGCACGGGAGAGCTCAGGGCCGGGGCAGAGCTCCAGCCCTTCTGCCCAGGGAAAGGAGCCTGCACGGCCTCGGTGCCGCCACGGCTCCGGGGTCGCAGTGGCCTGGGGCAGTGTGGGGCGTTGTGGAGCTGAGAGGGTGCTCCAGACTCCTGCTGGGATTCAAACGGGCCGTGGGAAGAGCAGGGAAGATGCGGGATCAAGCCGTGAGCAGGGAGGTAATTTCACAGAGCTGAGCTCGGCACAGCCAGAGATCCAGTGGATCCTCCTTTGGCCCCCTTGGCCTCACCTGCAGCAACAGGTCCCCAGAGCACATTTTCCTGTATATCCCCTCCCTGTGCTGCTGGAGATGGTGCTGGGAGCACGGCTGAGGAGCCCACCGTGAGCCTTGCCCTCCTCCACCCCAAAAGCCATCCGAAAAATCCAACCCCAGCTCTCCCTACGAGCCAGGGGGGCCGTGCTTAGGGCTGGGGGTGAGCCAGGATTTGTGATGGGAAGAGCATTAGGACTCTGACGTGGGCAGGGGGGGATTAAGCAGCTCCCTGCTTTCACGAGCCCAGGGGGTGAGGGGCTGGTCCAGGAGTGCATCTTCCCAGTTAGCACGGGATAAACGAGCTGCCCGCGGCGTTCAGGGGAACCTCCCGCCCGGAATTGCTGCTCCAGGTGGTGACTTGGGGCTGGGAAGAGGTTTAAGTGCTGGAAAAGCCTCAGTCCTGGCTGAGGCTGCCGAGCTTCCCACACAAAACCAGCGAGCTGTCAGGTGGAAACCTGTCCCCACCCTCGGCCGCGCAGATGGGAGACAGGGAATCCTCCTCCTGGCAGGCCTGGAGCGTGGATCCCAATCCCACACGGCTCTGGGAGGGCTGTTTACAGTTGGAAACACATCCAGGAGGGGAAGGCAGGCGTCAGGATCCCGTTCTCCTGACTTTGGAGTGCCTCAGGATAGGGACACGGAGCCTCTGAGAGCTGATGGTTCTGTACAGGAGAAAGATAATCATAAATTAAGGGGGGAGGCTGAGAGGCTGCAAATGTTGGGTTTCTAAAAGCACTGTTTTCTGATTTTCCTGTTGGATCTCCTTTTTTTAGGGAAGGTGGAGCCAAATGAGTCGCTAGCAGCTTGGCAAAGTGCAGATCAGCTTGCTTGCATCGAGGAGGACAGGAAGGGAAGAGTCAAGCTTGTTATAGGGCCTTCCTGGTGGGAACAGAATTTTTTAATGAAGGTTTACCCTGAAACAGGTAGGATTTATTCCCAATGTGAAGGAAAGGTGAGGAAAATCAGTTTGGCAGATGTGTTTCAGAGGAAAGGGTAGGACAGATGCTGGCAGCCAACAAGGAAAGCTCAAAGGGACGAGTGGGGAATTCCTGGATTCACTGAGCAGCTCCAGGAACAGGGAGAGGTGTTTCCTAGGGGACAAATTGCTGTGCATAAATGCATCGTTATCAGCAACGGGGCCTTGGTGGACTATAAAATACCTTGGCATAAGCCTCAGTTATAAACTTAACCTGTGTCAAGTCTGGGTCTGTTCTCCCAGGGAACAAGGGACAGGACCAGAGGAAACGGCTCCAAATTGCACCAGGGGAGGTCCAGGTTGGATATCAGGGAAAATTTCTCCATGGAAAGGGTTGTCAGGCATCGGAAGGGGCTGCAGGGGTGGAGTCCCCCATCCCTGGAGGGATTTCAAAGCCATGTGGATGTGGCACTTGGGGACACGGGTCAGTGGTGGCCTTGGCGGTGCTGGGGATGGTTTAACTTGATCTGTAAATTGTTTTCCGACCCTGATGATCCCGGGATTTCAGCACACTCGTTGTACCCCATAAAGAGGGGGCACCTGGCTGCCCCTCCCCCCTGTGTCCTTCTCCCCGTCAGCTCTGTGTGTGCTGGCACTGTGGCACACTCCAGTGCCAGCAGTCAGGCCTTTCCCAGCGGGACGAGAGCCCAGACATTCCCTCCCCGGAGCCGGGATGCTCCCAGCGGGGCCAATTCCCGCCGGCTCCGGCCCAGCCCCGGCGGCTTTTGCTGCCTGATGGCTGGGCACTGATCCCGGGCAGTGCTGTCCCTGTGCCTGGGGCTGTCCCTGTGCCTGTCCCTGTGCCTGTCCCTGTGCCTGGGGCTGTCACGGGCCCCGTGCGGCTTTGCCCGGCCTGATCTTGGGACTGGTGACGAGGCGGCTCCACTGCCGATTAGGATTTGTCTGCCCACCAACCGTGGCTAAAAATAGCAGCTCGAGGTGGCTGTTCCTGGGGATTCTTGCCTTTTGGGGCAGGGAAACCTCGTTTTAGTCTCTTCATTTAGCCTGGGGGAGAGAAGGCTCCGGGGAGACCCTCTAGCAGCATTTCCAGCGTGTAAAGGGGGCTTGTGGGAAGGCTGGAGAGGGACCTTTCCCAAGGGCGGGGAGTGACAGGACAAGGGGGAACAGCCTTGAACTGAAGGAGGGCAGGCTTAGATGGGATATTAGGAACCAATTCCCTGTGAGGGTGGGGAGGCTCTAGCCCAGGTTGCCCAGAGAGGCTGTGTCTGCCCCTGGATCCCTGGAAGTGTCCAAGGCCAGGTTGGACAGGGCTTGGAGCAACCTGGGCTAGTGGAAGGTGTCGAGGCTGGAACTGGATGATCTTTAAGGACCCTTCCAACCCAAACCAATCTGTGATTTGTGGAGACAAGTATTTGGGTATGGTGAGCACCCTGGGTGTGCCACAGCCCTCTCTCCTCTTGGCGAAGGGGACGGTGCTGGAAGAGCACAAGGAGCTTCACAGGGGGTTTTGTGCCCCTGTTCTGCATCCAGGTGTCACGTGGAGTCTCCAGGCTGCTCTTCAGCTGTGACACAAGGGCAGCAGCCCGGGGAGACACCAGGAGTGGCTCAGTCCTGGCTTGATCTGCTGCTGCCCCCAAAAGCCTCTGGCCTTTCCTTCCCTGCCGGTGCCCCAGAGGGATCCGCTCCGTTCAGGGCAGGGCGTCCCCGCCAAGCCCTTTGCTGCTTCAGCCCCTCCAGAATTCCTGCCAGCCCTGCTGCTTTCAGAGAGTTTCCATCCACAAATGAGCTCTGCCCTGTCTGGCACCATGTCCCTGACCTCAGAGCATCTCCAGCACCTCCCCTGCCCTCCCCGGGTCCCCTCCCCTGCTGTCCCGAGGCAGCTGAGGCTCCCCAGCTGTCACAGCTGAAGCTGCCCCGGTTTAAGCACAGGCCATTTACCTTCCACGTGTCCTGAATTAGGAGGAATGGACAGGAGGGCTGGGCCTGTTTAAAAATTAAAGCTGATTACAAGGCATTAACATTACATTTAAAGGAATAGACAGCAGCCTCCTCTCTCCCTCAGCACAGTTGCAATATGTTCCCTTTTGTTCTGGGCTGGGAGAGGGAAGGGAGCAGGATTTCTTCTTTATCCATCAGTTTTAAAAGAGGAGCTGCCTGATGTCTGCTGCAGGACTCTGAAGCAGTTGTGGTCTGACTGCCTGGAGCAGTTCCCATCTCTGGGATCCCAACAGGAATCCGAAGTTCTTTTGGCTGACCTTGAATTTCCCCTGGAACATCCAGATGATCTGGCACTGCTCATCGATCCATACCGAGTTGTCATGTTGGGAAACTCCATATCTGAGGGATCCCTGTTGTTTTAGAATTTACATGGTGACCCTTCATCACAAAACAGTCGTAACTGGGTCTGGCTGGGAGCACCCTGAATGAAAGTGGAGCTTTAGGAACTCAGTGTGGGGTTAGGCTGGACTGGGAGCCTGTTTGTTTGCGTGTATTTGTGTGATACTTGTCCAGGTTTCTGCACCTTCATCCCACAGTCCCCCATTAATCCACGGGGCTCCCGAAGGAGCTGCTCAGGGCAGGATGGGCACTGAGAAGAGGCCTTTGGGCAGGCGAAATAATATATTTATAGTCACTGGATCTTGCTTTTCTTCCTTTTCCAAGAAGTCAGTGCACCAGGGAGACCTGAGAGCCCCTTGCAGGCCCTAAAGGGGCTCCAGGAGAGCTGGAGAGGGACTGGGGACAAGGCCTGGAGGGACAGGACACAGGGAATGGCTTCCCAGTGCCAGAGGGCAGGGACAGATGGGATATTGGGAAGGAAGTGCTGGCTGGGAGGGTGGGAAGGCCCTGGCACAGGTTGGCCAGAGCATCTGTGGCTGCCCCTGGATCCCTGGAAGTGTCCAAAGCCAGGTTGGAGCAACCTGGACCAGTGGAAGGTGTCCCTGCCCATGGCAGGGGTGGCACTGGGTGGGCTGTAAGGTCCCTTCCCACCCAAACCATTCCAGGATTCTGTGATCTCTTAGTGAGACTTTTCATTCCACTTTACCATCCCCAGTGTTCACATTTAAATTCTGGGTGTTTTTTCCAGTTTATGATGAGGAAATCTCCAACAACCTGGCTTAGAGAGCCCCATTCTGAGGCCCTGAGGGGCCTGGGGGTCCCTTGGTTACAGCAGCTTTTGGGGGTGTCTGCAAGAGGTGGGAATTTTAATCCTTGGACAAGCTTCTGCCTGAAAGAGCTGGAGTTGAACCCAGGCAGGAAAGGAATGGCAGGCAGGGTGGTCAGCAGGACAAAAATTTCCTTGCTTGCCACTGTTTCCAGTCCAGGAATCAGGATGGGAAGGGATGGAGGGATTTCTGGAGGGTCTGTGTGAGCACTGATCCCAGGGAGTCGGTGCCCTGGCCCCAAACTGGGATAGGAAGTGCTCTCTGGGGAAGCTGCACATCAGCCTGGTTTTATTGACAGCTCTGGGCTTAGAGCAAAGGGCACAGGTGGAGCCAGAACCCAGCTCTGCCCAGCTCAACATCGCTCTCCTGAGCCAGAACCCAGCTCTGCCCAGCCCAACATCGCT
>JAYRBT010000042.1:688866-705733 GCA_036023395.1 Myiotriccus ornatus
CAGCTCTGCCCAGCCCAACATCGCTCTCCTGAGCCAGAACCCAGCTCTGCCCAGCTCAACATCGCTCTCCTGAGCCACCACAGATGCTGCTGAGTGGTTTTTCCAGGCTTCCTCCTCCATGCTTAACCCACCCTTGGATCAGAGCTCAACCAGCAGAGCTTCTCCATGGGGTCCAAATAGGGTGCTGGAGCTCCTGGAAGGACCAAGGCTGGGGAAAGCAGCTTTTCCCTGGACACATCCGTGCTGGAAGAGCTCAGTGTGGAGCTGAGCGTTCAAACCCAGGGGTGTTGAACCGGGTGGGTGGAAGATTAAGCTGAGACTGAAACCAGGCTCTGCTTTGCTGCTCCTTTGTCAGTGCTCCAGGGATGGAGCTCACGTGGGATGGGCTCTGCCTGCAGTAACCATCTATTCCAAACTGTGTGCAGCACGTGGCAGCTTTCTGAGCCCACCTCTGGAAGAGTTCCCAGCTTACCCAAGGACACCTTCATGGTGCTGGCACAGCCTCTGCTGACCCTGCTCCTCCAGGCAGTCCCAAAGGACAGGTCCCAGCTCACTTTTCCTGGGAGCCGCTCCCCAGAGCAGAGCAACATTTGTGTCTCGAGGTTAGGGCATCTTCCAGTGCACGTTTAGCCCTGCTTAGGGAAGCAGCATCCCCTGGTGCCCACCCGTGCTGTGATGGGACCACAGGCAAAGCTGGGGGTGTCACTGCTCTTTCCTACCTGTGCTGGGCCCCTTTTGCCCCTTGCACCATTCCAAGGGCTCTGGGAATCGAGGGAGCAGCCTGTGATTCCACTGAATCAGGGCAGATGGAGAGGGGCTTCCTAATCCCCCCTCCCTGCACCCCCACGTGGGGCAGGGCTGGGCTGCAATCTGCTGTTTCATCGCAGCAGGGCCCCGGTCCTGCCTCCCCTGCCAGCTCTCCCTGTGCCCACGAGCTGGGCTGGACCTGCCCACCCTCACTGGAGAGCTGTGGAAGATGGTGCCTGTTTGGAGTGGCTGGAGGCTCCTCTGCCCCCGGGGCAGTTTGGGAGCTCCGGGCCCTTAATGGCTGTGGGTGGGTGGAGGGTGCAACCCGATCCAAATGGGAAGCTGGCTGGAATCCCAGCAAGCTGTTCTGGCTGGGAGAGGCATCCTAGGAAGTGAGATGGGCTTTGGGAGCTCTCCCCGCCCCCCCAGGCACACACTGGAAGGAGAAACACCCTGTCTGGGAGTTGGGGCATCCCCACCTCAGCTCCTCTGTGCTCTGAGGTTTTCTGCCTCTTGCTCACGTGTTTTAGACCGAAGTTTCCTCCCTGTGGAGCTACCTGTGGTTTCTGTTCTCCCTCACGCCCTGCTCCCCTTTGGACTGGGCATTCCCACTTCCGGGACATCTCCAAACAGCTCAGGATTTGCTTCCCTTGCCTTAAAAAGTTCTCAGCCCCTCTTCCCAAGCTGCTTCTTCAGCAGGGTCTGCCCTCCTCAGTGCCCCTATTGCTTTTTCCAGAGGATCCCTCTGTGCCTGGATTTATCCTCTTTGCTGGATCTCGGGAGCAGGGGCTGATTTCAAAGCCTGAAAGCACAACCCCATCTGTCTGGTGCCTGTGGGGCACGATGAAGAGCCCTGTGCTGCATCCTCGGGGCTGGAATGTTGTCCTTGCCCGCCAGCCCTGGTGAAAATGGCCGGGTTTAGTTCATTTCCCTCAGTGGCTCCACTGAACTTTCAGATTCCCAGGTGAAACTCCTTCCTCTTCACCAGCCCTGGTGTTCAGGTCTGGGGGTCTGGAGAGGACGTTCCCTGCCACGGGACTGACCTGTGTGTGGTTTGAGGTTGTGCAGGAGGTGCAGCTCCCGCTTGGCATGCCTTGGTTGGTGGCACTGGGGCGGCCTTGTCCGCAGCACTGGTGGCCACACGAGCAAGGGAAGGTCAGTCTGGCACTGCAAGGATTTTTCCAGCTTCCAGCCCTTTGACTGGAGCCTGGGAAATGGGCAGCATGAGGTAGAACACTGGGATATCCCTCCTTGGTGAGCCCAAGCTGGGCAAAGGGCTGGAAGGTAAAAGCACCTCTCCATGCCCTCTGGCGAGTCGGGATCGCTCTTCCCACTGCCTGGGGTGTCCCTTTGGGAAGGAGCTGGCAGGGATGTGTTTGTCCCTGCAGGCCCCTGTCTCCCAGTGACCTTCTCAGCCCATGGAGACAGCTTGGCTTTGCTGTAAAGCAGCTCATGTGACGGGGGTAATCCGCAGCCAGTAAACAGCTGGGCAGGAGGATCCCAGGGAATCGCCCTATTTTCCCTGCTCTGCCGAGCCAGGCTGGAGCAGGAGGGTGGCTCCTGCTTCCCAGGAATGGCTGCTGTCAGTTTGGCTGCAGGAATCCACCAGCTGATGGCTTTGGAGCCACAGAAGCCAGGTCAGGAGCACCACACGTGCTTCCAGGAGGTGCTTCCGTGGAGCTGCCACACAGGTTCCAGGAATTACAAAAAGCCATTTCTCCTCAAGTGCTTTCCTCTGAATTTTTTCCTAAACCAGATGTGGCGTTTCTAATCCTAAATTTGACTTTTTCTTTGCACCCTCTATATCTTTGGGCTTCATTTATTCCCTTACCGTTGTACAAATTCCTCTCTCAGCAATGCGCTCAGATGTCCCACCCCTTCTTGCTCCAGGGACACTCCATGGACTCTCTGCCTTCCCATGGGAAGTTCAGGTGTGCCCTGGAGAGGACACAGACTCTGAGAAGGAAGTGACTGAGGGAGCACTGGCTTGGAATTGGCTTAAAATTAATCACAGTATTGTTATTCCCATACCTTACAGATCACAGAAAACTTTTCATGCCTGTGGGTTTTCCTCCTTGTTGCCACAGATCCCTGAACTTCCCCACGATTTTAACCTGCAGAACCTCCCAGGGGAAGGTCAGTGAGGGGGTTTTGGTGCTGCCAAGTCCAAGGGGCTGATGACAGATTCAAACAGGCAGTGTCAGCCCCAGCTCCAGGTTCCTGCATCCCACAGGCAGCAATGATGTCCCTCAGTTCCCTGCAGGAACGAGGTGCCTTTGATCAGGTGGGCAGAGGTTGCTCTGTAGCCACGGAATCCCGGGGTTTCTCTCCCAGAAACCCCCAGCAGTGTGTCTGTGGCTGCACTAACCTGTCCAGCCACTGAGACAATCCCTTATTTCGTGCAAGCACGGCCTTCCAGAGGGACCATCTGCTGTCCCTTGCCTGGGACAGAGCTGGATGCGAGGCCTCGCAGTGAAAGGCTCTCTGCTATTCCCCTGAGCCAGCTGATCTCTTCCCTTCCCACCAGGAAGGGAAAATACCCCCAGCTTTGTTCTCCCAAGCATTAGGGGACTTTAATTGGCGCGTGCACGGTGGGACTGCCGTGTGTCCGTGGAGAACACGGAGCTAATGGAAGTGGAGTTTTATTGCTGGCAGCAAGATGGGAGGTGCAGCTCCTTTGAAGTCCCAGGGATCAGCAGCCTGGGGGGGTTGTGTTCGATCCCAGCCCTCAGGGAGCTTGGAAGTGGTTGTTTCCTGCGCTCCAACCCACGGATGCGCCACTACAGCCTTGACCAAATCTCCTCGGAGCTTCCTGGTGTGTTTTCCTTGTGAAAACAAAAATGTCTGGCTTGCACTTCCCCGTAGGAGTTGAGTGTTGAGAGGTTTGGAGTGCTGTGGAAGGTGAACAAGGCTGGGATTTGGCCGGGTTCTGGGGTCTGTGTGTCAGAGATGGGCCCTGGCACTGCTGGATCTGGGGTCGGAGCCAGGGCATTCCCACAGCCAGCAAGTGCAGCTCTGGCCTGAGGATCATGGAATCAGAGAATCACGGATGATCCTCTCCAGCCACCACAGCTCCTCTCCCTCTCGGGAAGCATTTCCAGCCTGCTCTGCCCTGCCCTGGGAAGCGACAGGAAAAGCCGTCGCACAAACAGCCCCTTGACTCTCCTCATGAATTTTATCCATGTGGGTCCACGTGCCACAAGTCTCTCTCCCACAGGGACAAAACACCTCGAAAAGCCCTACTTAGGGCAGGCGAGCTCATTCCTCCCCCTGCCCCATCCCGGCCTTCTCCTGGCATTCCAAGAGTCTCCCACCCACCCGTCCCGCCCGGCTCGGGCCCTGCCCGGGTGCTCAGATCCTGGGCCTGCAGCCCCCAGCCCAGAGTCCAGACTTCTTCCTCTCTAGCAGCAGCTGGGCAGAGCTGAGAAGGGAGGGATCTGCCAGAGGCAGCAGCATCCCAGGAACAAATGTTCCCAGGAGAGAGAGAGAGGTGGGAACCCATCCCAGCTGCCGGGCAGCGGGAGACGGTGGGGTGAGGAAACAGGAGGAATGTGGAGTGTAAAAAGCTGCTCTTTGCAGAGCCTGGGACACGTTTCCACTGTGACGTGTTGCTGAGGATGGGGCAGGTCCTGCAGGTGCCAGACAGGCCCCTTGTCCTGTAAAAGACCCCAAAGCACCGTGACGCCGCTGCCGCTGCGACAGGTCCGGGTGGCAGGGATGCTTGTAGAGCTGGATTTGGAGGATGTGCTTTGAGGAGGAGGGCAAAAGGACCCTTAGGGGCTGTGGCCAGCCCTTCTTCCCCCTGTGGAATAAAGGTGACTTACCTGCTGGTGGCTGGAGCAGCACCCAGTGCGTGGTGAGGCTTGGGCACACACCCCAGAGCTGCAGCTTTCCATGTCTGCAGGGTAAAGCTTGGAGCGCCTTCCCAAGGGATCCTCCTGCTCCAGAAGCTGTGCTGGGGATTCGGCACCTCTGGTGGGTTAAGAATTCCCTGGAGAAGAGGCACCAACGGGACACTGGGGGAAGAGAACCCGTGGGTTGGTGTGAATGTGCCCTGTGTTGTAGTTCCTGCGGAACAAGGCAGGAAAACGCTGGGAAAATGGCTTTTAGCTGGAGCCAGGGCCTATCTGGTTACGGATTGCCTTCCTCCAGGACAATGCCTGCTTTATCTCCGTGTGCTGAGAGCTCTGGAGTGCCTGGTAATGTCCCTGTTCACAGGGGATCCATCAGCTCCGCACCAGCTGAAACTCCTCCTGTCCCGGAGCCCTGAAATCCATGGACCTCCTGCCAGGGCCTGGATTTCAGGAACTTTCCAGCCTCGTGCTCACGGGATACAGGGAGATCCCACTTTGGCAGCTTTTCATTCGTCTCTCATCCCTCTGCCCCGGGAATTATGGAGAGTTTTATTGGAAGTGGCCCGAGCTGCTCCATGGGGGATTCTCCTCCTCTCATTTCTGGGCCAATTAAGTAATTCATTTAAATATATGTAAGATACAGCACAAATATCTTATTCTTACCCCCCACTTCACCTCCTGTTTGCACACACAATGGTCTGTGCAGTCCGGAACCTCTCAGTTACTCTGCCTGATGTTGGGGTGTTCCTCGCGTGTGGTCACGGAACTTTGGAACTCCCCCAAGAGGGTGGATTTGCTCTGAATACATTAATTACCCCACTTAACCCCCTCCCTCTCTCCCCCAACTGGAGTATTTGCCCTTTTCTCAGGCTTTTCCGCATTTTATTGTCAGGCATCCTAACAGCAGACTATTCAGGTTGCAAGTGGAGCCTGGCAGAGTGTTCCTCAGGTGAGTGGATTTTTGTGGTGGCAGTTTGGAATGCTGGGATTCAGCTGGTGGTGCACTTGTCACCCTCAGGTTCCTCACCATGTGGTGCTTCTTGGGGTTAGAGGGGCTTTATCTACCTTCTGTATCTATCTATCTGTGGTTTTTTCTGCTGTGCCTGGGCACGGTGTGGGGGGGAATGCAGCAGCCTTTGGGGCGTGCTGATGTCCCGCAGCCCGACCCCGTTATCCCCAGCCCCCCTGAACTCTCTCTCTCCCAGTTACTGCTCGGGTGAAGAGTTAGTGAGGACAGAGGTGTGCCCAGAGCCCGGGTTTGAGGGCCCTCTGTGCTGCTGGAGGGGCTGGGGGGGTGCTGTGAGTCCGGGGCTGGTCAAGTTTGGCTCTCTCGAGGTCCTGTTGCAGAGTTAAAGCAGGAAATCAAAGAAGAGGCCGCCCCAGAACCCCCCCTGGAGCACCCAGCAGCCCTGAGGAGCTATAGGTGCTGGAGCAGGAACCTGCAGGATGCAGTGGGATGTTCTGTGAGGGTCACAGCACAGGAGAGTAGGTAGATCCAAGCTGGTGCCTGTCATTCTCTGACCTGAAGGCTTTTGGGCCACAGACACACCTTTTGTCCTTTGACATCCGTCTCTTACTCCCTTTCGACACTTTCTGGTGATCTCCAGGGATGCCCAGAGTGTTGTTCCTGCAGAAGCTCTGCCTGCTTCTCTAAAATGTCAGTGCTTACTAATAATTCCTCGTTTTCAAATGGACTTTTGCCATGCAAGTGGTACAACAGTCGGGCAGTTCCGGGTGGTGCCCTGCCCTCCTTCCCCCTGCAATTAACCCACACAGAAAATACAGGGCACTAGAAGCTGGTTTAAAAAGTGGGGTAAGAATCAGTCTCAACACACAGTTTTTCTCCTGGAAAATGTGGATGTAAAAGCACAACAGAGAAGTCAGGATTTATGGAAATGCATGACAGGGATCCTCATCACGTGGTTGTTCAGAATCTCAGTCGGGTTTAACCCTTGATTTTTGAGAGGAGGAGCAAACTAATTTATTCTCAGGTGTTTCTTATCCCTAATTCCTGAGGAGCTGGGCACGGACAAGCCCCGTCTGCTCCATAATTTGTATTGGCAGGAAATGGACTGGAGGGAAGCAAGGCCCGAGTGGAGCAGGGCTTGGGGGGTGCTGCGCTCCCACTATTTATATCCGTGTTTCCTGCGTGGACGATGCACCGGGATGGGCTGTTAATCCTCTCAGGTGTGCCCCGTGCTCCAGAGCAAAGCCAGCTCATCACGGGGGCTCAGGGGGGTTATCCACTAAGCTCCCATCCCTGGAGCCCAGGGACAAGCCTCGTCCCCGCAGGTAGAGGCGCCCCCGGTGCGTTTGTCACCTCTGGAGTTGGGGTGACGCGCCCGGGGGACCCAGCGCTGGGGTGGGGGGGGTGTCTGAGCGAAGGCTGAGCTTGAGCAAGCCCAGCTTTGTTCTTCCAAGCTCTGAATGCCCCGGGAGGGGCAGGGGGAGGGCCAGGAATCCTCGGCCAGGACCCAGTGCCAAAGGCACAGCCCGGGGTGCCGTTCCGCCTGCCTTCCCACACACCCCTCTCCCGGGGGTATTCCAGCTGCATCCAATGAGGATGAAACAGCAAACCCGGGATCTCAGATCATCCTCTCCAGTGTTCAAAATAACCCCAAGTTTCTTCCTCCCGTGACTGTCCTGGGAGAGTTCTGGCGTGTCAGGGACGGTGGGAAGCGCCATGGGTGAAGGAGACCTTTGTCCCCACTGCCTGGAGATTTGGGCTGTGCTGTGCCAGGGCACACTCTGGGCATCAGGTTGGCTCACTGGGAGCTTCCTCTTGCCATGGGAATGCCGAGGCTTGGGAGATGATTCCCTGTCTGTGTGTTACATGGTAGGTCGGGCCGTCCCCTCCAGCATCGGAGACTCCTGGAAATCAGGAATTCCAGCCTTGTGTTTTGGTCTCAAAGTGCTGCAACTTAAAAAGACACCCCCCCCCCAAAAAAAAAATCCCTGTGGAAATCAGAAATTCCAGTCTCATGTAACTTCAAAAGAACTAAAAAAAAAAAAACAAAAAAAAAAACAATAAGAAAAAAAAACCTCTAAATACAAAAAAAAAACTCCTGGAAATCAGAAATTCCAGCCCCATGTAACTTAAAAAGAACCCAAAAAAAAATCCCTAAATACAAAAAAAACCCTCCTGGAAATTGGGAATTCTGGCCCCATGTAACTTCAAAAGAACTGGAAAAAAAAAAAAGAAAAACAAACCTCTAAATACGAAAAACAACCCTCCTGGAAATCAGGAATCCCAGCCCTGTGTTTTGGTCTCAAAGTGCTGCAACTTAAAAAGAAGTCAAAAAAAACAAAAAAATCCCTCAACACCCAAAACAAGCCGCAAAAACTCAAAGCCCCTCAAAAAAGATCTGGAAGAAATAAGGGAGATTCAGGCAAAGATGTTCCAGATCTTGGCTGAGCTTTGACCCTCGCAGGGAGGAAGGAAACAGGAATGGTGGGATGAGCTGCCCTCTCCCAGCTAGAGAAGGGAGCTTGGTCTCCAGCTGGCATTTGGAGATAGATAAAATCCAAGCATCCAAAATGAGAGGGAAAAGCTCATTGTGAGAGATCCAGAGGAGCCAAAGGAATCACCCCCAGGATCCCTGAGGCTGGAAAAGCCCTCCCAGCCCACAGATCCACCCTGTGCCCCATCCCCACCTTGTCCCCCAGCCCAGAGCACTGAGTGCCACGGCCAGGCCTGCCCTGGAAAGCTCAGGAAAGAAGAAGTGCCTGACAGGGTTAAGCAGGGGGTGACACCAGGGACAGGCTGAGGGACCAGCCCTGAGGGTGTGCAGGACACAGGGGAGGGCACGGTGGCTCCAGGGTTGTCCTTCCTGCCTCTCTGCTGATGGGAGTGTCCTGTGTTTACCTCCTGTTCCCAGGACGAGTCAAGGTTACGGTGTCACCTCAGGTTCCTCTTTAAATTGCTCTTTAAATTGCTCCTTGTCGTGGTTTTGACCGGAGTAGCTCTTGGAAAGACAGGTGATGGGGGATCTTGCAGAACGGGGACTTCAGCTCTTTGCAGACTGTTACCTGGAGGAAAAGCCTTTGTGTTTGGAGCTGAGCTGGCACAGAGGGTCTGTGGGGAAGAGCTGGGACTGTTGTGTGCCTGGAGAGTTCTCAGGGCTTCAACTGAAGGGCTTAAAAAACCCCTCAGACAGGCTCTTTGTGATTTGTCACCGTCACAGAATCACGGGATGGTTTGGGTGGGAAGGGACCAAAGATCATCCAGTTCCAGCCCCAACACCTTCCACCAGCCCAGGCTGCTCCAAGCCCCGTCCAGCCTGGCCTTGGACACTTCCAGGCATCCAGGGGCAGGATTCTCTGATGGGGAAAATCCTTCCAATTATCTGATTTGCGTCAGCCCTTGATGCTCTTGCAGGTGAGGGGGAGGGAGGTGGGGGTTGAGCCTTCACAGGACAGTTCATCTGCTCTCAAACAAGATGTTAAGGGATGTCTGGTGTTTCCCCTGCCCCCTGTGAGTGTGGTGGTGTTCCTGGAGTGCCTGATTTCTGCGCTGGGCTTTGGGCTGAGATCCCACCTGTGGTGTCCTGTCAGCACCTCGTGCCTCAGGGGACACTTTTGGTTTGGTGGGTTCTTCCTCTCCGCGGTCAGAGTGGTTTTTTGGGGTGACACCTGACTCTGTTTTAGCTGCTGTGGTTTGAACTTGTCAGAGGGGTGGTCAGAGGTTTGTTTTTCTGCAAACACCCCCTTATGCCCATGGCCTGTCCCCCCTCCCACCTCCTGGAGCTCCCCCTAGTCGATCCCCCAGGAGGGAGGTGCTCCAGGTGACCATTCCTGGGAATCTTGGTGAACCAAAGCAACATGGATTTAATGAAGATCTGTTGTGGGACCTCTTGAACACTCTGGGTGGTGTCCAGCACTGCAGCTGGTGAGGACAGGAATGTCCTGGCTCCAGGACTCCGTAGGACACGGCTGAGTGACAGACAGCCCCTTTCCCGAGCCAGCCTCGGAATAACCTCACTTTGAAAGACCCCCAGTGATGGGAGCTCTGCTCCAGAGCTTCACTGACCTCACCCTGAGCTGCTGGTTGGGGTTTTCCCCACCTCTAATACCTAGAGCAGCTTTCCATGCTGCACCTCCAGCTCATCTTGCTCTGTCCCATGGAAAAACTCTCGGAAAAGACAATTATTCCCTGCTCACCTGCAGCAACCTGCATGTATTTACACGTGGGAATGCAGCTCTTCCCTTCTGCTGCCCACTGAGGGCAAACACTGTGTTTTTGGGGGGCCCTCCAGCTTGATTTTAATTTATTTTTTCATTTCCCTGCTCAATTTTTTGCGTTGCATTAAAATCCTCCTGTCCCCGAGAATTCCCCCATCTAATCCTCAAAAGTCACCCTTGCTCCTGAACTGTAGGTAGGGATGGGATGGGATCTCCTGAGCTGTGTGGTAGGGCATTCCTGAGCACGGGAATCTCAGCTGGATTCCTCAGGCTGGTGCCTGTGCAGGAATATCTGCAGGGAGATGGCTCAGCAGGTCGTGCTGAGCACAGCTCCTGCTGGTTTCCCCTCAGTGAGAGCAGAGGAGATGGACACAGAGTCCTCTGAATGAGTTGTATGTCAACAGCCAAGGGAGTCCAGTGGGAAATTCCACACTCTAGCCTTTCCCATCGTTGTGTGAGCACTGTAAGGCCTTCAGAGCCCTAAGGGGGGCTGAGAGACTTCAAGTCTCTCCCTCCTGGCCCTGCAGGGGTTGCAGAAGGTCAAAGCAGACACCCTTCAGCCCTTTGGTGTCCAAGGTGTGCCAACCTCGGCATCCAGTCCATTGGAAATGCCTCTCCCTGCTGCTGGCTGTGCTCCTGGACACACTGGATCTCAGGAGCAGCACCGGCTGTGGCTGCCCCTGGAGCCCTGGGAGTGTCCAAGGCCAGGCTGGACGGGGCTTGGAGCAGCCTGGGGTAGTGGGAGGTGTTGGGGTTGGAGCTGAGTGGGCTGTAGGGTCCCTTCCCACACAAACCATGCCAGGATTCCATGGCCTGAGCCGCTTTAAACCACCAGGCACTGACCAGGAGATAAGGATGGACTCAACCTAAGACAGCAGGGAGAAGACAGGGTGTGCTGTGTCCCTGAGCAGGACAGTATTCCATGTCTGGAAGGACTGGGAGTGGGCACAACAGCTGGAGACTTGTCTGTGCTGCACGTGCTGTGATCCCAAGGGTGAGGAGGGGTTAGAGCAGGGCAGGAACTGGCACTGATGATCCCAATTCCCTGAACATCGACAGCCCTGGGTGTCCAGGGCACTTCTGGCCCTTGACACCAATTCCCTGGGCACTGGGCCCTCCACCCACCCTCTGTGGTGGTTCCCTGCAGTCCTGCAGTTTAGGATCAGAACAGGAGTTATGGTCTCTCTTTTAACCAGTGTGACTTTTCACCTCTCAGTCCTGTGGCCTCACCTTTACCCTTCTTCTTCCACAAGCTGTAACCTCTTTCCTGCTGGAGCACCAGCAGTTCCATCATCTTCTGTGGCCCATCCCATTCCCTGTGGGAAATGCAGCCACTGGTATCACCTGACCCGGCCTTGGAGTCCGACCCAGGGCTGTCTCAGAGTTGATCCACCCTGATCCTTTGATTCGTGGTGCCACCTCAACCCTAAAAACCTCCCCTGGCCCTTCTCCTCCCTTGGGCCCCCGTGTCCTGACCCATCCCCCCATGCCATGCCTCCTGCCAAACCTGAGCCTCCACCCAAAGGAGTCTTTGGGATGTGCCAGGGAAGGGGGAGGCAGGACCTCGGTGCTGCCCCAGCCCCCCCTCTGGATTTGCCCTTGCTCCCAGCTGGTTGGAGCTGGCTCCTCGTCCTGCTGGGATGAGAGGTGTTGGTGGGAGTGGGTGATCCACAGGGGGATGGACGTTCCTGGGCTCCTTCCAGAGGGGATTTTTGGGCATTTCCATGGGTGGGAAGCAAAGCACAGCCTGGCTGCCTCTTCCTTGAGCCCGTGGCCACGGTCTGTGCTGCTCAGGGTGTGATCCATCAGCTCTGCTGTTGTCCCTCCCCAGGCAGGAGGTCTGAGCTGTCCCTCATCCCATGGGATCCCCGTTCCCTGCCTGTTCCTCGCAGCACTCCCTTCACGGGCCCACGCTTCCCAAAGACTCGGGACTTTTGTGTCTAATGGATTTCCTGGTTTTAATACAATTGAAAGGGTCTGAAATCCACGCTTTAGATTAACATATGCCAGCTAGATTAGGGCTAATCAGGGCGCAGGTCTGAGCAGATGCAGCGCGGGGCCAATCCCAGACCTGATTACGGCATCTCGGCGCTCTAATCGTGTCCCTCCCAAGGGCGATCAGCTCTGCCCTAATGCCCACAGACTTCCCAGCCCTCTCCTCCTTTGGGTTCTTCCCACCCCTGGCAGGAAGGTGGCTACGTCAGAGCTGAGGAGATTTGCTTTAATCCCTGGCAGAAAGGGATCTGTGCGGCGCCGTCTCTCACGGACACTTCCCCGCTCTTCCGGGCGCTCCAAGACGTGGCCAGACCTTGGCTGAGTTCATCAGCCTTTCCAAAAAAAACCACCCACTTGGGCTGGGCCTTGTGGGTTCCTTCCAGCTCAGAATGTTCTGTGATCCTTCAGGTCTCACCATCACCCATTTTTGGCAGTGCTCAGCCAAACCTTGGTTGAATTAATTCAGCCTTTCCCAAAAAAACCAACCCTGCTGGGTTGGTCCTGGTGGGTCCCTTCCAGCCCAGCGGATTCCGTGATCCCTCAGGTCTCCCCATCACCCATTTTTGGCAGCGTGGAGGGGCCGTGTCTCAGTGTCTGTGGTCCGTGGGGCTCGTGGTGACTCTGCTGCCTGGGCTGTCCGTGTGTCCCTCGGGAGCTCTGTCCATCTCCTCCGGGTTCGCAGCCCCAAGGGCTTAGTTGGCTTGTTGGTCTGGAGGGGGGATTTGAGGTGCATCCCAGGCCAGATCCCCAGGTCCTGCATAAACTGGGATGTGCTGCCTTCTCCCGAAGGCCCTGGTGGGAGATTTGCTTCGGGAGGGCTGAGCCCGAGCTCTCCTTCCAGAGTTCTGATCCCTAAAGTTCTTACTGACCGGGAAGCGCCCCGGGAGCCTGGAACCTTGTCCTGAAGTCCGTGCTGGACCATCACACCAGGAAAGCAGTTCCTTGGTTGGGCTGGGTATGGGTATGACCCTTGTGGCGCGGGGCAGCCCTTGGGCACGGGGACCCCAGAGGTTCCCGCCGTGGAGCGCCCGGAGGTGCCAGGGGAGGATGCTGGAGGAGCAGCACGCGCTGGGCCGGCCGGGGTCACCCCGCTGGGCAGCACGATTAACTCCTAAGCTTTCCTGTCTGCACACCGAGTTATCCGAGGACACCGCCCGGGCTGTGCCCCCTCAGGCACCGAACGGTGCCCTTGGCAGGGCAGGCTCTGCCCCCGCCGCACCACGAGGGGCTGGCCTGCCTTGTCGGGGAGGCCTCGCTCAGGACCCGCTGTCCGAGCAGGCGCTGCCCACCCGCTGCTGCTGCTGTCGTGGTGACCCCAGAAAGCTGGTTTTTCCCCCAGGAAAGGGGCAGATATTTTCAGAAATGTCCACATTGCCTCGCTTTTCCCAATCTCCCCAAGGCAGGGGTGGGCACAGCGGTAACACCGGAGTGGAAGGATGCAGTTTGTCCCCCCAGCCTGCAGGATTTGCCATTCCCATGCCCTGCTTGGCTCCCTGGGGCTGTACCAGCTCCTTGCTCTCTGTTCCACCTCTTTCCATCACTCACCTCACAATAACCCTCAGGGACCTCGTTGTTTTGTTGTCACCTTGGCTGGGACACGCTGGGACTTCCCTCTGTGCTCCAAAGCTTTCCCAGCTCCAGGGGCATCTCATCCCTTTCTGCAGCTGAGCCACCTTTCCTGCTTTGCCAGACCCATCCATGGTCAGGGAAGGGCTGAGAAATGGGGTTGGCTTTCCTTGATCTCTCTTCTGTGCCAGATATATTATAAATGTGGGAGTGCCTGGAGCTGGTGCCAGGAGCAGGTTTGGCTCAGCTAGGGCTGGTTGGTCCCACTCTGTCCTTTCCCTGTCTCAGTGTGAGGGGAGAAGGAGCTGGCTGGGATGGAGAGGGAGTTGGAGGCAGGAACTGTGCTTGGGAGTGGTTGTACCAGAGCTCATGGGCAGGACTGGTGTCTGATCCACAGGGATCCTTCCATGTGCCTCCAGCGGGGGGGTGCTGGAGTGACCTGCAGAGTTGCAGGGGGTGGGAGAAGCCAAGGTTATCCCTTCCTCAACCCCACGTTTCCCAGCGCTGGGAAAATCAACTGGAAGAAGTTTTGGAGGGGTGTTCCTTGGCTGTGGGTGCTCACTGGGGGGCTTGGGGGTGGCACAACTGTGGATGTGGGAGAAACACGTGGGAGCAATCCCCATCTCCAGGAAACTGGGCCTGATGGGCTTGGCTGTGCTGTGCCTACTGTACCACCCCAAACATGCCTGGTTTGGGTTCCTACTCCGAAAATAATCTCATCTCTTTCCTCCTTACCCTTATTGTGTCTCCCTGCAGCTGCACGGCCCCGGAGTGTGGGCTGAGCTCATGGGGCTGCCCCCCAGCCCCATCCCACCCCACCCACCCCTGCTCCCATCCCACGTGGAAGTCACACATGGAATGAAAAGTCTCACTAAGAGATCATGGAATCATGGAATGGTTTGGCTGGGAAGGGACCTTAAACCTTATCCAGTGCCACCCCTGCCGTGGGCAGGGACACCTCCTACTGTCCCAGGTTGTTCCAACCTGCCCTTGGACACTCCCAGGGATCCAGGGGCAGCCACAGATGCTCTGGGAAATCCAGTCCAGCCCCTCCCCACCCTCCCAGCCAGCAATTCCTTCCCGATATCCCATCTGTCCCTGCCCTCTGGCACTGGGAAGCCATTCCCTGTGTCCTGTCCCTCCATCCCTTGTCCCCAGTCCCTCTCCAGCTCTCCTGGAGCCCCTTTAGGCCCTGCCAGGGGCTCTCAGGTCTCCCTGGACCCTTCTCTTCTCCAGTGAACCCCCCAGCTGTCCCAGCCTGGCTCCAGAGCAGAGGGATCCAGCCCTGGGAGCAGCTCTGGGGCCTGCTCTGGATTCACTCCAGCAGCTCCACACCTTTATTCCCTTGAGTTCCCTCTCCAGGTGGGATCACTCCAACCCCCCCAACAATTCCCCCCGGAGCAGCACATCCCCCCGTGCCGTGGCCCCACCAGCCTCCCCCCGGGCTGCCCCTTCGCCTCCAACGCGGCCCCTGTGGGTTTGTGTCCCCGCAGGGCTCGTGCAGATCCCGGTGAGCATGTACCAGACCGTGGTGACCAGCCTGGCCCAGGGCAACGGCCCCGTGCAGGTGGCGATGGCGCCGGTGACCACGAGGATAGCCGACACGGCCGTCACCATGGACGGGCAGGCGGTGGAGGTGGTCACCCTGGACCAGTGACCCGCAGCAAGTCCCCTCGCCTCTTACTCGACTTCAGATTTTTTTTACTCCTCTCCAGAGATGCAATCAGGTGGCGTTCGGAGTCTCCCAGCTTTGGAAGCATAAAGGAAAAAAAAAAAAAAAAGAAAGAAAGAAAAAAAAGGGTTTGTTGACCTTTTATTTTTTTTTTTGGGCCTTTGTTTTGTTTTGTTTGTTTGGGTTTTTGGTTTTTTTTTTAAGGAAAAAAATACTAAAAAAGGAAAAACCAAGAAAGAGTCCTGAGATCCTGGCAGAGGATGTTGGTGTAAAAAGTGCATTTTTGTAGCGCCGCTCCGCTCCCAGAGGAGCGAGGAGCCACATTGTGACTTTTGGGATTCCGAGGAGGTTCAAAAGAAAACGAAAGCAAACCTTTAGCCCCGTTTCTCAAACACCCACCTCCCCCCCACCCTGGCCGTGGGATGGAGCAGGACGAGGCCAGCGGGGAGCGCGGACAACCCTCGGCCGCTCCGGCCCCTTCGGGCGCGGCAGAGCGGGGACGGACCGCTTTTAATACGGACTTTGTAGGACAAAAACCCACCCAGAAAGGAAAAACAAAGAAAAGAAAGAAAGTTCGGAAAAGACTCCTCTCCTGGGGAAAAAAACCCAAACCAAACCAAACTGCACGTGTGACTGCAGGGGGTGGCACCTCCCGAAGGGATGACGCTCCTCCAGGAGGGCCCGGCCGTGTCCCGCCCGGCTCCCCTTGGTGCACACTGGAGACCTGCCCCCACTTCTCTGCTCTGAAAGTACCGGCCATTCTGCCCCTTGGGTTTTTCTTTATTATTATTATTATTATTGTCGTCGTTGCTGTTGTTGTTATTATTATTTTCCCGGTTTTGTGGCTCTTCATCCGGAGCGGAAGCGCCTCCGAAGGGGCTCTGGCTGCGTCCCCACCACGTCCCCAGGATTTTCCTCGCCAAAGAGCCGCCTCGGGCTCATCCCCCTCCCCACTTCCCTCCTTTCCCCCTTCCCAGGACCCTCAGCCTCCCCTTCCCAGCCCTGGAGATCTGATTCCATGGGAAAAGCTTTGCTTGAGGGTAGTGGGGGGATGCGAGTGCAGACCCTTCCCTCTGGGGTTTGGGGAACCCTCCCTTTTGGGGAACCCTCCCTTTGGGAACCCCTCTTTGGGGGTTTGGAGACACCCCCCCTTTGGGGACCCCCCTTTTTGAGGAGCCCTCCCTTTGGGAACCCCCCTTTTGGGGTTTGGGGACACCCCTTTGGGGAACCCTCCCTTTGGGAACCCCCTCTTTGTAGGGGCCCCTCTGCACCCCAAAACCACGCTCCCAGTCCTTCCCCGTGCATCCCCCAGCACGGTTTTTAATCCCAAAATCCTTCCCAGGAGGGGTCAAAAAAGCCTCAAGGGGATTTCTTTTTGGATGGGGTGGGGTGTGGGGTGTGGAATTTTACTGGACATCCCACCCCCACCAGTTCCCACGGGATTTAATTTGGGGGGGTTTGGTTTTTTGGGGTGTTTTTTATTCCCATTCCCACGTGGCCGTTCAAGTTCCCCCCATCTCACTCCAAGGGAGTTTTCAGATTCTTGTATTTACTTGTTTTATATGGAGAAAAAAAACCCCACCCAAACCCCACTCCCCCCCCCTTTCCAACGTTCTCTGTACACAGTTCTTGGGTCCTTTTCCAGGGGAGGGAGATCTTTCCACAGGAGCAGTCCTGGTTCTCCAACTTACGGCTGATTTTGGGTTTTAATGATTATTTTTCTCTGGTCGTGGTGCAGATGTCGGTGGCTTTTCAAGTCCGTGTTTTCTTTGGCGGTGAAATGAGGTTCTTTTAGTCCCAGAGGTTCCCGCCCCCCTCCCTCCCCCCAAAAAAAACAGACAAATCCCAGGAA
>JAYRBT010000042.1:780428-794405 GCA_036023395.1 Myiotriccus ornatus
GCCCATGTGCCCAGGCCAATCCTTAGCCCAGGTTCCCTGGCCAATCCTTAGCCCATGTTCCCAGGCCAATGTTCCCAGGCCAAGCTCTAGACCAAGTTCCCAGGCCAATGTTCCCAGGCCAATCCTTAGCCCAAGTTCCCGGGCCAAGCTCCAGGCCAGGTCCCCCAGCACGGCCCTGGTTTCGGGTCCATCTCCCGGCTCCCTCCGGCTGTGAATGGCATCTCCCCGTTTCCCAACCCCCCTCTCCTTTGCGTCCGCGCTGGGCCGGAGGGATCGGTGGGTTGGCCCCTCCTGTCCCCCTGGCCGGTGCCTCCCCCGCGGCCCGGCAGGTTCCTGGAACAGGTTTGTCCAGGCCTGGCAAGGCCGTGGACGGAGGGACGGCACGGTCTGACCTTGGCGGTGCCAGGCCGGGCCTTCCCACGGCGCTGGGAAAAGGGGCAGGTGCCCCGAGGGATTTAAGGGGCGCGGGGCGGCCGGGGGACACGAGCCCGGCTGTCCCCGCTGACCATGAGGGTCCCCGCGCTCTTGGCCGCCCTGGTGGCCGTGGCCGCCTGCACCGAGACCTTCGTGGGGTACGGGGGACGCGCCGCGGGGACGGGGGGAGCTGCCTCGGCCCCCGGGGGGGCTCGGAGCAGCTCCCCGGGCTGGGGGGACGGGCGGGGTGGGAACCGGGCTGGACCGAGGGCGCTGGAGCCGGTCCCAAAGCCCCCGACCCCACAGGCAGCAGGTGCTGCGCGTGGTCCCCGCCAGCCACGAGGAGCTGCAGAGCCTGCAGGAGCTGCAGGGGCTGGAGCACCTGAAGGTACCGGGCCCTTCGGGGTTGGCTGTTGGGGCTGGATTCGGGGTTGGGGATGGGCTTTGGGGGTAGATTTTGGGCTTGGATTTGGGGGTTGGATTTGGGGGGTAGATTCGGGGTAGGAGTTGGAATTGGATTTTGGGGGTTGGATTTGGGGTTGGGTTTTGGGCTTGGATTCAGGGTGGGATTTGGGCCAGCCCCGGGATGGGGCTGGACTGGGGATGGGGGGAACCAACCCGGACAGAAGCTGCTGCTGGTGCGTGGGGGGCTGCAGCCTGAAGCAGGATCTCCGTTTCTCCCCTTTCTCACCCGGATTTGTCCCTGTCCAGCTGGATTTCTGGCTGGCCCCCCGTGGCCTGGGGTCTCCCGTGGATATCCGGGTGCCCTTCCCGAGCCTGCAGCCCGTCAAAGCCCACCTGGAGGCCAGCGGGGTGTCCTACTCCGTCATGATCCAGGACGTGCAGGTCAGCGGAGCCCGAGGGCAGCTGGGGGAGGCTCAGGGTCTCGTCCTGCTGGGAATTAGGGCCCATCGTGCCCCGTGTCCCCCAGGAACTGCTGGATGAGGAGCAGAGGGAGATGAGCCGGAGCAGCCGCCGGCTGCCGCTCTCCACCAGCGCCTTCAACTACGAGGCCTACCACACCCTGGACGAGGTGAGAGGCACAAGAGCCGGGGCGTTTCGGGGGGGAAAGCGGCGTCCTGGAATTGCTGGAGACCCCTCCCCTGCCCCCTCTCCCAGATTTACGCCTTCATGGACATGCTGGTGGCCGAGAACCCCAGCCTGGTGAGCAAACTGGAGATCGGCCGCTCCACCGAGAACCGGCCCCTCTACGTGCTCAAGGTGAGGGCTTGGGGTCTGGGGGTGACCGGGGAGGGGGCAGCGGGGTCAGGGACAAAGGACAAAGCCAAACCCCCCCTCTCTGCTGTCCCAGTTCAGCACGGGGGGCTCGAACCGCCCGGCCGTGTGGATCGACACCGGGATCCACTCCCGCGAGTGGGTGACTCAGGCCAGCGGGGTCTGGTTTGCCAAGAAGGTTTGGACACTTCCCATGCCCCTCTTCCATCCCCGAAGGTCCTGCAGTCGCTGTGGGACCCAGGGGGCGACCCCAGGGAGCCCCAAACCTCCTGTCCTTTGTAGATCGTCGAGGACCATGCGAATAACGAAGGGGTGGCCTCCATCCTGGACACCATGGACATCTTCCTGGAGATCGTCACCAACCCCGATGGCTTTGCCTACACCCACAGCACGGTACCACCCCAGTTCCCCCTCCCTGGTTCCTACAGGGTGGGAAGGGCAGCAGGGCTGGAGCTGCTCACCCCTGGGAGGTCAGGGCTCCCTGTCCCCATTCCCATGGGATGGGAAGGGCAGCAGGGCTGGAGCTGCTCACCCCTGGGAGGTCAGGGCTCCCTGTCCCCATTCCCATGGGATGGGAAGGGCAGCAGGACTGGGGTCCTGCACATCTCTGGGAGGTCAGGGCTCCCTGTCCCCATTCCCATGGGATGGGAAGGGGAGTGGGATGGGGATCCCGCTCCTCCCTGGGAGGTGAGAGCCTCCCTGTCCCATTCCCATGGGATGGGGAGGGCGCTCCACGGCCCCGCACAGCAGCTGAGGTGGCTCTGCCCTCCCAGAACCGCCTGTGGCGCAAGACCAGGTCCAAGCACTCGGGCTCCATCTGCGTCGGCGTCGACCCCAACCGCAACTGGGACGCAGGCTTTGGAGGTCAGAGCCTTCCCATTCCCCCTCGGGGCGTTCCCGCTGTCCGGGCGGAGGCTCCGAGGCCGTTCCTGGCTCACAGATCCCTGGGGATGGATGAGGTGGGATCTGCTCTGCGTGGCAGATCCGAGGCCTGGGGCCCCGCCAGGGTTCGATGGGCAGCAGAGTGGGGACCACAAGGGGAAGTCTCCCTACAGATCTCCAGGAGGAGCCTCAGGAACGTTCCTCACCGGCCACACCTGGGGGTGGGAAAAACTCGGGGGATGGAAAGGGAAAAGACCCTTTTCCCCTTGGGAGTCTTTGAGCCACCGAAGCCCACCCCGTTTTCCCTCTCCTGTTCCCCGCAGGCTCTGGGGCCAGCGGGAACCCCTGCACGGAGACCTACCACGGCCCCTACCCCAACTCGGAGCCCGAGGTGAAATCCATCGTGGACTTCGTGAAGGCCCACGGGAACATCAAGGCCTTCGTGTCCATCCACAGCTATTCCCAGCTCCTGCTCTATCCCTACGGATACACCACCACCCCGGTCCCAGACCAGCAGGAGCTGGTAGGGCCCTTGGGGAGGTCTGGGGGGTCGGGGGGATGTGGGGCTGCTCTTCTCCTCCTTCCAGGCACCTCCACCCTGCCCGACAGAGCAGTGGGAAGCTCTGGCTCCTCTGCCAGCCCCTGGGAATTGAGCTTTGTGACCCTTTTTGCCTGTGGCACGAGGGAAAATCCTCTCTGGATCCCACAGGCTTTGCCCTTCTGTGGCTCAGCTTTTCCTCTTTTTTAGCTCATCTTCTCTTCTTTTCCCCTCCTTTGGCTCTTTTCCTTTCTTTACCTCACCATTTTCCCTCCTTTAACTCATCACTTCCCCTCCTTTGACTCACCTTTTCCTCCTTTTTAGCTCATCTTTTTCCTTCCTTTGACTCCTTATCTTCCCTCCTTCAGCTCATCCTTTCCCCTCCTTTTACTCATCTTTTTCTTTCTTTTGGCCCATGATTTTTCCCTCACGATTTCCCCTCAGGGCTTTCCCCCACAATCTTCCCCTCACCTTTCTCCCTGTTCGCTCCCAGCACGAGCTCTCCGCCAAGGCCGTGGCCGCTCTGTCCTCCCTGTACGGCACCAACTACAAGTACGGGAGCATCATCACCACCATCTGTGAGTGCCTCCCCAAAGCCCATCCCAAAGCCCATCCCAAAGCCCATCCCAAAGCCCATCCCAAAGCCCATCCCTCGCACCACGGCTGGGACGAAACACCCCATAAATGTCGCCCTCCTGTCGTTCCCTCAGACAAAGCGAGCGGAGGAACCATCGACTGGACCTACAACCAGGGCATCAAATACTCGTTCACCTTCGAGCTGCGGGACACGGGGCGCTACGGGTTCCTGCTGCCCGCCAGCCAGATCGTCCCGACGGCCCAGGAGACGTGGATGGGCCTCAAGAAGATCATGGAGCACGTCCTGAAAAGGCAGCACTGAGAGCCGGCGGTCGGCAGGGTGCTCTTCCCTCGGCCGGGACGATGCAGATGAATAAACCCCCACGCCCCGTGCATCCCGCCCGTGCCGCTGTTGGGCTCCTTCGTTCCCCGAGCGTGGGACACCCCTGAGGGGATTCGGGGACGGCCCTTCCTGCCCGTGCATCCAGTGCCACCCCCGCCCGTGGGCAGGGACACGTCCCGCCAGCCCGGCGTGCTCCAAGCCCTGCCCAGCCTGGCCTGGGACACTTCCAGGGACCGGGAGAGTCGGGAGGGGAGGGCAGGGATGGGCCTGGGCTCGGAAAAGCAGGGAAAAAAGAGTCCGTTAAAAGCCACGGAATACAGGGATTTGGACGGGCTCGGCGGGATTTGGCACTGTCAGGAAGCAGGGGGACAGTGAAAAAGAGGGGAAACTGAAATGAGGGAAGCAGGAAATTCCCTGATGGCTGAAGGCAGTCATGGAATCATGGAATGGTTTGGGTGGGAAGGGACCTTAAAGCCCATCCAGTGCCAATGGGCAGGGACACCTTCCACTAACCCAGGTAGCTCCAACCTGCCCTTGGACACTCCCAGGGATCCAGGGGCAGCCACAGCTTCTCTGGGAAATCCATTCCAGCCCCTCCCCACCCTCCCAGCCAGCAATTCCTTCCCAGTCTCCCATCTGTCCCTGCCCTCTGGCACTGGGAAGCCATTCCCTGTGTCCTGTCCCTCCATCCCTTGTCCCCAGTCCCTCTCCAGCTCTCCTGGAGCCCCTTCAGGCCCTGCAAGGGGCTGTAGGATTTCCCTGGATATTCTCTTCCCCAGCCTGCAGAGGCAGGTGCAGAGGGGCTGCTGGGAGCCCCCCCTAATCCAGGCTGTGAGGTGATTAGAGGAATTTAATTGCCTTTAACGAGCGTCAGGATGCTCCACCGACCGCTGCCATCAGGGGGATCTCCTTCCTTACTGTTCCCATAGGTTTATCCCGCCTTTTCCCCCTCCCACCTCTGCCCAGTGGACGCGGTGAGGGGCGGATGGAGAGGGGAGAGCACCTCTGTCGCTCCCTCCCTGCCTCCAGCACCGCCAGTCCCGCTCCCTCGGGATCCCCCCGCTCCCTTTTCCTGTTGTCCCCCTGCTAATTAATTTCTTCGGGATTAAGAGCGGAGCTCAGGAGGATCAGGGATTAGCCGGTGCTGCTGCGCTGACCGTCAGGTCTGACGGGTTTATCTCGGGAGTCTTGTGACCCCGCAGCAGGTGGTGAGTTACTCACCCCTCGGTGAGCAGGGACAGCAAACACCTCCCGCGGCACACGGGACCGAGGGCAGCAGGACAGCAAACAGCCCTCGGTGAGCGGGGCGGGACAGCAAACACCCGCTGCCTTCGGGTCACACTCCCTGCGCTAGCACAGACTCACCTGGTGTGCCACACAAAAACTCCGTTCAGAGTCAGTTTAATTCAGGTTCCTTAGTTTAGTTCAGTCACCTGATGTGCCACACAAAAACTCAGTTCAGACTCAGTTCAGTCTCACTCATTAGTTTAGTTCAGACTCCTTAGTTTAGTGCAGACTCACCTGATGTGTCACAGAAAACCTCAGTTCAGGTTCAAGTTAGTTCAGACTCCTTAGTTCAGTTCAGACTCACCTGATGTATCACAAAAAAACTGAGTTCAGACTCGGTTAATTCAGACTCCTTAGTTAAGTTCAGTCATTAGTTTAGCTCAGACTAATTAGCTCAGACTCCTTAGCTGAGTTCAGACTCACCTGATGTATCCCAAAAAACCTTAGTTCAGACTCAGTTTGCTTAAGATTCCTCAGTTTAGTCCCGACTCACGTGACGTATCCCAGAAAATCTCGGTTCAGGCTCAGTTTAGTCCAGACCCCGAGGACTCCCCGCTGTTGCAGGGAGAAGGTGAGGGTGCCCCCAGGTGGGTTTGGCTTTGGGAAGATGAGCTGTGTTTTGGGAAGCCCAGCTGTGCCTGGGGCAGTTGGTGGTCCCCACGTGTCCCCTCTGCCTCTGCTCCCGTGGCAGCTGCTCCCCGAAGCCACCCAGCCTCTCCAGATCCCACATTCCGAGGGGATCAGAGTGCTGACATCCAGGGCACACAGTTGGCTCCTGGGTCCGGACAACCTGTTGCCACCGGGGCTGGGACCTCATGGCGGGAGCTGCAGAGCTCCAGGGTCAGTCACCGGTGGCCTTTCCCTGCCTTTGAGGCTCATTCCAACCACCCGGGTCCCGAGGCCACCTGTCCCCTCCCCTTCGAAGGTGTGGGTGATGAAAACTCACCCGTTTTTGGGCTCCTGACCCCAAAGGCATCCAGAGCAAGACCAGTGGAGGCCATCCAGAGGAACTGGGGGATGTGTCCTGTGCTGGGAATGCTGAGGGAGATGGGCTGGTTTGGCCCGGAGGTGACACGGCTTTGGGGTGGGGGGGGTTAACAGGGACCCTCCCAGCCCTGGGAAGGTTTTTGAGGAGTTGGAGCCAAGCTCTTCACCCCAAAGTGTGATGGGGGACACCAGGACGTGGGGGAGAGCCAGGGCAATGCTTTTCCCCAAGAGGAAAAGCAGCAGGACACGTTTCCCAGGGGGGCTGTGCAGCCTCCATCCCTGGAGGAGTCCAAGACCCAACCAGGAGGGATCTGTTCGGCCTCCAGGGCTGACTGTGCTCCATCCAGGAGGGTGGATTTCCACCTCCTGTGTTCCCTTCCCACCCCAACAACCCCCTGACCCCCCCAAGGACTTCCCTGCCCGCCCCCCCCAGGTCCATCCCAGCACCACCAGCACCTTCCCAAAGCCACAACACCCCCCGGGCCGCGGCACCTTCCCCAAAATCCCGGTTTTAAGGGGGAAAACCCGGCCTGGCGACGCCGGCCCTGAAAAGGCGCCGTGGGAGCAGGAGCCGGGCTGGGAATGTGGCCCGGGAAGCCGGAACATCCCGGCCGGGCCAGGTGGGAGCGCGGCAGATAACGGGCCGACAAAGGCGCTGCTGTGGCCGGGAACAAAGAGCCGCTGTGAGCCCGGAACAAAGACCGCCTGTGGCTGCGACAGCCCTGCAACCCCGCGCTAAGAAAATACCAAAATCGCTCCCTTTCCACCCAAAAACCAGCCCCTGGCTCTCAGGTGAACGTCCCTGCGCCGCTCCGGGCTCTGGGACATCCATTTGGATGGGCATGATCCGTTCTCCTCAAGCGGCCCCATCCTGGGATGGGGATGGATGAACAGCACCGGGAGTCAAGGGTGTAAATTGAATAATAAATTGAATCATAAATTGAATCATAATAAATCGATTAATAAATTCTATAATAAAACGAATGATAAATTGAACAATATTTTGAATAATAAATCAAATAATAATTTGAATAACATTTTGAATAAAGAATTGAATAATAAATGGGATGATACATTAAGCAATAAATGGATTAATAAATTGAATGATAAATTGATTAATAATTCGAACAATATTTTGAATGATAAATCAAACAATAAATTGAATAATAAATAGTATAATAAATCGAATAATAATATGAATGATAATTTGAATAATAAATTGAATAACTTATTTGAATTTTGTATCTATTTTTAGTTCCATAGATAGATGATTATTGTATGTATAGAATCATATCTATCTATATAATCATATCTACCTATATACCTGCCTCCTTTCCCGCTGCTGCATTTCTAACTGCACATAAATGATAATTAGAATTGGCTCGTTAAGAGGCCCGTGGAATAAAGAATAAAGAGCCCCCCGGGAGGGAATGCGTGGGACACAGACACAAGTGGAGCCCGGGCTGTCCCTGCCGGTGCATTTGGGGGGCTGTGCCCCCGTCCCCTCCTGCCGTGGGCGGGGGGCGTCCCGTCCCGCGGGGGCTGCGCCGGGCCGGGAGCCGAGGAGGGCCCCTCTGAGAGCCGGCCCCGCTCGGTGTTGACTCTGCCAAGCCAAGCGAACATTTGGGCTCCCGACCCGCTCCCGGCCCCGCTCGGTGTTGACTCTGCCAAGCCAAGCGAACATTTGGGCTCCCGACCCGCTCCCGCCCCGCTCCCGGCCCCGGGACGAGCTCCCTGCCCCGCTCCCGATCCCGCTCCCTGCCCCGCTCCCGACCCTCTCCCGGCCCCGCTCCCTGCCCCGCTCCCGACCCGCTCCCTGCCCCGCTCCCGACCCCGCTCCCGACCCCGCTCCCTGCCCCGGGACGAGCTCCCGGAGGGGGTTCTGCTGGCCCGGGGGGTCTCTCCGTCCCGGGGGCTCGGGGGTGTCCTCGCCCCCACCATGAGGGTCCTCCTGGTGCTCGCAGCCCTCGTGGGAGCCGCCGGCGCCCAGCGGCGATTCCGGGGGTGAGTCCTTCCCACGGGACGGGGACGGCCCCGGCGGGATCCATCGGCTCGGGGCTGCTTCCCAACCCGGACAAGGGGTGCTGTCCCCCCAGCGCTGGAGGGAGGTTGGAAATTAGGGAATGCCGGATCCCGGGAGCCTCACCCCAGGCTTTGCCAGGGGGCAGAATCCCGGGAGATAAAGGGATAAGGGCTCTGTCCCAAACAGTGGGGGCTGGATGGCTGTGGAGGGATTGTCGGGTTGGATTCCCAACCAAGGATTGTTGGGAATAACTGACAGGGGTTGTTGGGAATAACTGACAGGGGTTGTTGGGAATAAAAGCCAAGGATTGCTGGGAATAACAGATAAGGATTGTTGGGAATAACAGATAAGGGTTGTTGGAACAACAAAGATTGTTGGGAATAACAGCCAAAGATTGCTGGGAATAACAGACAAGGTGTTTTGGGAATAACAGCCAAGGATGGTTGGGAATAACAGGCCGTGGGAAAGAACAGCCTGTGGCCGGAGAAGGGGCCGTGGGGAGGTCGGGCAGGACTTTTCCAGGACAAACATTCCTGTTGCAGTTCCCGGAGATAAGTAACAGCCCAGCACAGGTGCAGGAGCGAGGCCAGGAGTGGGCATGGAATGTAGGGACCCTCAGAGCCTCCAACCCATTCCCACTTCCCTAAAATTTCCTTCCTTCCTCCCTCCCTCCCTTCCTGTCCTTTCCATCCTTCTTTCCTTCCTTTTCTTCCTCTTTTCCATCCTTTCCTTCTTTTTATTCCTTCTTTCCTTCCTTTTATTCCTTCTTCCCTTCTTCTTTTCCATCCTTTCCTTCCTTTTACTCCTTCTTCCCTTCCTTCTGTCCCCCTTTCCTTCCTTCTTTCCTCCCTTCTTTTCCTTCTCCCTTCCCTGCCCCCCCCTCCCCCTTTCTCCAACTCACAATTCCTAGGCCAAGCGTGTCATTTCCTAACAAAACTCTGGAATTTCTGGTGGATCCTCTGACTTCTGTCATCCCTTTCCATCCTGAGCATTCACAGACCCCGGATCCTCCATCCCCCTCGGGGGTGGGAACATCCCCCTTTTCGGACAGGAGGCCACGGTTTGAAGGGGTCCATGGACTGGAAAAATTGGGTATGCAACTCCTGCCTGGCTCCTCCAGGCATGGAATGGGCCGGTGGGAATTGTTTGTGGGTAAACTGATAAAGGGGGTGTGAAGAGAAGGAAGGGACGAAAGGGGAAGGTGGAACAGCTCCATGTGGGATTTTGGGAGCGGCTTTAAAGGGAGAAGTGACTGGATCCCTGCAGGATTTCAGGATCAGTGAAATGAGGAGAGGGAATTCAGGCTTTGGGAGAAAGGAAAAGGATGATCAGGAACAGGACAAGAGCTTGGAGGCTCAGGAGCGATCCCAGATGGGAAAACCTGGAGGAGAGCATTCCTTCCCTTCCAAGAGCTGTACTTACCCCTGAGAGAGCCCAGCCAGGCTGCAGTGGGAGCTGTTTGGACACAAATCCATGGATACAGACAGGACATCCATATTAGCCATTCCCTGACATTTTGGGAGCTGCCAGACAGGCTGGAAACCCCCTCGGATTCTCCAGCACTGGCTCTTTTCCCGTGGCTGCTCCAAACCTGCAGTTTTTGCTCTCCCACCAACACCTGCTGCACCTCCCAACCCTCCGAGCCCCCAGGGATGTTCCAGAGGCTCCTCCCGGCCCCAGCCCCCATCCCTGCCCTCCCTCTGCCTCCCTGCAGGGACCAGGTCCTCCGGATCACGGCCCGGGACGAGGAGCAGCTGACCCTGCTGAGGGTGCTGGGAGAGCAGGACGAGCTCCAGGTGAGCCGGGATGGGGCTCCCAAACATCCCCCCATGTCAGAGAGCCCGGAGACATCCAGGGCTCCCTCCTGCCTTTGCCCTCACATCCACCTGCCCTCCCCATTCTGGGTCTGTATCATTTATGACTCTGTAAATGGGCTCTTCTTCTCGGGGCTCCTTCAGCTCCAGCTCACCTCGAGTGGGGACATCCCCAAAAATCATCGTCCAAAGGGGCTTCTGTGGCCCGAAACCCATTTGGGCTGAGACATGTTTGAGTAGAGGACCTACTGAGTGAGGCCAACCCATCCAGGTCCCCGCCTGTGTCCCCAGACTCATCCCAAAGCCTCTTTAGATCCCTCCTGGGAGGCTCCTTGGGGTTCTGGGGGGCTCAGAGCCTGAGCACCAGCACGGGCCGGGGCCGAGCTCCCTCCTGCAGCTCCACTTCTGCTCCCCAGGTGGATTTCTGGCGTCACCCCTCCCGCTCCCGCCACCCCACCGACCTGAGGGTGCCCTTCCCCAGCCTCCAGGCAGTCAAAGGCTTCCTGGAGTCCCACAGCTTCTCCTACACCGTCATGATTGAGGACGTGCAGGTAACGGGCAGCGGGAGCAGCTCCGTCCCCTGGAAGGGCCAAACCCTCGGGAAGCACAAGGGGCCGGAATTAGAACCCAACCCCCACCTCCCTCCAGCCTCTGACGTTGGGGTTTCTTTGCCTCCCGAACAGGAGTTACTGGATGAGGAGAGGGAAGCCATGGTGAGGGCCAGGAGGGTCAAGAGAAGCACCAGGACGTTCGATTTCGGCTCCTACCACACCCTGGACGAGGTGCTTTTCCCTGGAGAGGGCCCGCTGTGCCTGGCTGGGGTCACACCCAACCTGTGCCGCGGTTGCATCCGTGTGGTGATGCTCCTGGTGGCAGGGGAGACACCCCTGGGACAGGTCTGGGTCTGGAAGACGTTTTCAACCTCATTTTCGGAGGCTGGGATGGTGTTGGGGAATCTCAGAGCTTTCCCAGGGAAGCACTGGGGTTTTTTCCAGGGAAGCTCTTAGTCTTCTCCAGGGCAGCCCCAGGTGTCCTCCAGGGCAGCCCAGGTTTCTAGGGCAGCCCCAGGTTTCTAGGGCAGCCCCAGGTGTCCTCCAGGGCAGCCCTGTGCATTTCCTCTGGTGCTGGAGGTCCTACAACCCAAGAGGCAGCCCAGGGTGAGCCCTCCTGACCCGGCAGCTCCTCCTTCCAGATCTACGCCTGGATGGACACCCTGGTGGAGGATCATCCCGGGCTCGTCAGCAAGATCCAGATCGGGCAGAGCTACGAGGGCAGAGCCCTCTTTGTGCTCAAGGTGTGTCCTGGAGCCCCCCCACCTCCTGCAGGAGGAGAGGGCACGGCCTGCAGCTGTGCCAGTGCCAGGGGAGGCTCAGGTTGGCCCTGAGGAGGAATTTGTTGCTGGAAAGGGTGGTGAGGCCTTGGCAGGGGCTGCCCAGGGAGGTTTGGAGTGCCCAGCCCTGGAGGTGTCCAAGGCAGGCCTGGCTGTGGCACTCAGTGCTCTGGGCTGGGGGACAAGGTGGAGATGGGGCACAGGGTGGATCCGTGGGCTGGGAGGGCTTTTCCAGCCTCAGGGATTCCCGGATTCCCACAGTTCAGCACCGGGGGCTCGGCCCGGCCGGCCGCCTGGGTGGACACCGGCATCCACGCCCGGGAATGGGTCACCCAGGCCACCGGCGTCTGGACGGCCAACAAGGTGACCTGGGGGGACCCCACCCCTTACCCTGCACCCCTCCCCGGTGCCGCTCCACCTCCTCCCTCACCCCGAGGCGACTCCTGCTCCTCTCAGATCGCCGAGGCGTACGGGCAGGACCCCTCGGTCACGGCCATCCTGGACGCCATGGACATCTTCCTGGAGATCGTGGCCAACCCCGACGGCTTTGCCTACACCCACAGCTCCGTGAGTGCCGCGGCACCGCGGGGGCCCGGCCCGCGCCTTGGCTCCGGGGGTGGGTGGGGAGGGATGTGCCCGCTGCTCCCCACGGGGACAGCGAACCTGCTCCCCGCCCTGGAGGCGCTCGGGCCGCGGGCCCTGGTGCCACCCGTCCCCAGAGGGGTGGGACCCCCTCCCTGTGCCCCCAGAACCGCCTGTGGCGCAAGACCAGGTCCCTCAACGCCGGGTCCCGCTGCGTGGGCGTCGACCCCAACAGGAACTGGGCCGTGGGGTTTGGAGGTGAGAGCGGCCCCACGCCGGGGATCTGCCGTCCCCAGAACCATCCCGGTGTCCCAGAGGGACGGGGACCCTCACCCGGGCTCTGCAGGTGCCGGCTCCAGCGGCGATCCCTGCTCCGACACCTACCGCGGCCCCTTCCCGCACTCGGAGAGGGAGGTCAAGGCCATCGTGGACTTCATCCGTGGCCACGGGAACATCACGTCCGTCATCTCCATCCACAGCTACTCCCAGATGCTGCTTTTCCCCTACGGATACACGGCGGTGCCCTCGCCCGACCACCAGGAGTTGGTAAGGTGGCCCCAAAACGTTGCGAGACGTCCCAGGGTCTTGTTCCCACCAGTTCTGGGCTCTTGATCCCGCTGTCCCAAGGTCCTGGTCCACCAGATCACACCCATCTCAATCCTGCAGTCCCAAGGTCCTGGTCCACCAGATCTCACCACTTTTGGGCTCCAGATCCTGCTGTCCCAAGGTTTTTGATCCACCACATCCCACAGATTTTAGACTCCTGATCCCCCTGGCCCAAAGTCTTGTTCCACCACGTCCCACCAATCTCAATCCTGCAATCCCAAAGTCCTGCTCCACCACATCCCACCAATCCCAACCCTGCTGTCCCAAGGTCCTGGTCCATCAGATCCCACTCCTCTTGGGCTCTCGTCCCAAGGTTTTTCTCCCCCGGCTCCCCCCATTCGGGGCTCTCCCTTGCAGAACGAGCTGGCCAAGAAGGCCGTGAGCGCCCTGGCCGCCGTGTACGGCACCAAATACACCTTCGGCAGCATCGCCGACACCATCTGTGAGTGTCCCGCCCTCCTCCCTCCCTCCTCCCGCCGCCGGGACCGGCGTTTCCCCCGGGAACGCGATCCCGGCGCCCTCCTCTGCCCGCAGACCCGGCCGGAGGCACCACCGTCGACTGGGCCTACGAGCTCGGGGTGAAATCCTCCTTCAGCCTGGAGCTGCGGGACACGGGGCAGCACGGCTTCCTCCTGCCCAGCCGCCACATCCTGCCCACGGCCACCGAGACCTGGCCGGCCCTGCTGGCCATCCTGGGCCACGGCCTGGAGCGGCCGCGCCGCGCCGCCCCTCCACCCCAATAAAGCCCCCGGCACCCCTGGCTCCCGCCTCTCTGTGTGCGTGGAGAGGGGCCCGCCTTGGGATCCCCGCTCGTGGCTTGGCCCCCCAGCCCCGGCGTGGGGCCTGCAGGGCGGGGCAGGAGCAGGACGGGCAGGTTTGGGGCCCCAAAGCCGGAGCTGGGAGGTAGAGCAGGTTCAGCCCATCGGCCCTTCCCTGGGGGTCTCTCTGTGCTCATGGGAGGGCAAATCAGCACCTGCTCCCACCTCTGCTGGGCCAGGCTTTGGGCCAGTTCCACAGGCCAGGCTTTAAACCGGAGTCTTTAAACCAGATTCCCAGGCCAATCCTTATCCCGTGTTCCCAGGCCAATCCTTAGCCCATGTTCCCGAGCCAATCCTTAGCCCATGTTCCCGAGCCAATCCTTAGCCCATGTTCCCGGGCCAATCCTTATCCCGTGTTCCCGAGCCAATCCTTAGCCCATGTTCCCGAGCCAATCCTTAGCCCATGTTCCCGAGCCAATCCTTAGCCCATGTTCCCGAGCCAATCCTTAGCCCGTGTTCCCGGGCCAATCCTTATCCCGTGTTCCCGAGCCAATCCTTAGCCCGTGTTCCCGGGCCAATCCTTATCCCGTGTTCCCGAGCC
>JAYRBT010000042.1:842246-852486 GCA_036023395.1 Myiotriccus ornatus
CCTTGTGTGTGAGATACACCCCCCTTGTTATGGGATACACCCCCTTATGTGGGAGATACACCCCCCTTGTTATGGGATACACCCCCTTATGTGGGAGATACACCCCCTTTAGTTATGGGACACACCCCCTTATGTGGGAGATACACCCCCCTCACTCATGGGATACACATGGGATACCCATGGGATACTCATGGGTGGGATACACATCATTTATGGGTGAGTTACACAGCCCTTATCACCTATTTTACCTATAAAATACCTATGTACATAGTACCTATATATATGTGTGTATATATATACCTCTCTCTCTGTATATAAAGTATATATACACATAAAGAACCCATAAATTACTTAGGAGATACACAGCCCTTAGTGTGAGATCCTCACCCCTTAGGTGTGAGATACACGCCCTTATCACCTATTTTACCTGTGTGTATACAGTATATATACATATATAAAGTAATTATGAACTACCTGTGAGATGCACACCCCTTAGGGTGAGATACACACCCCTTATTCCTTCCTTAGCTGTAGGATACAGACTCCTACCTGTGGCACACCCATCTTAGGTGTGACACACCCTTGGGTGTGATGTACATCCCCTTCCATGAGATGCAACCCCGTTACTCCCCCTGCCTGAGCTCCCATCCCTGCCCTGGGAGCTCCCACCCCTCAGCCATTCCCTATGAGCTCCCATCCCTTCCCTGAGCTCCCATCCCTCAGCCATTCCTTGTGAGCTCCCATCCCTTCCCTGAGCTCCCACCCCTCAGCCATTCCCTGTGAGCTCCCACCCCTCAGCCATTCCCTGTGAGCTCCCATCCCTTCCCTGAGCTCCCATCCCTCAGTCACTCCCTGTGAGCTCCCATCCCTCCCTGTGCTCTCCCCCCCTCACCCCGCTGTCCCCCTGCTGTCCCCCCCTCATCCCGCTCCCTCCCTCCCGTCCCGCTCCCTCCCTCCCGTCCCGCTCCCTCCCGTGCCGTCCCGCTCCCTCCCTCCCGTCCCGCTCCCTCCCTCCCGTCCCGCGGCCGCCGGGCGAGGCACTCACGGGTGAGGAGGACGCCCAGCCTGGCCCGCACGTGCTGCACCTGAAGCTCCAGGAGGCACCTCAGCAGCTGCTTCTCGGGGGCGCCGGGGCCGTCGCAGGCGTGGAAGGGCAGCGGCTCCACCAGGCCCTCCCCCTGGCACCACGCCAGGATCCGCTGCTTCCCGGGGGCGTCGGGGCCCACCCTGCTGGGACGGGCACGGGCAGCGCTCGGGGGCTGCCCTGCTGCGCTTGGGGGGCTGGGGGAAATGGGGGTCTCCAGAGCCCCCCCTGCTCCCCCCCCAGGTTTGGGGGGCACAGCAGGGACAGGGGACCCCAAGGGACATTCCAGGCCCTGTGGCATCATGCTCAGGATGTAAAGCTCAGGAGGGGAGAAGAAGGAAAGGGGGGGATGTTTGGAATGACACTGTCCGTTCCCAGGATGGAGCCTGGCTTTCCTGCCTGGGATGGGAAGTAGGGAGTGGAATCCTTGGTTTTGTTGCTGTGACAGCTTGGCTTCCCCTATTAAACTGTCTTCATCCCAATCCACGAGTTTTCCTCACTTTCCTCTTCCCATCCCACGTGATGGTCGGGACAGTGGGGCTGTGTGGGGTTGAACCACCCCAGTCCTATTTTGGCTCGAGATAACCCCAGACTTGACTGGAATGTGGCAGATCCAACCTCTGGTTGTGTTCTCCACACTGGAGAGGAACCCCTGGAAGCAGCTGTGGCTGTGGGCAAGTCCATGCTGGATAATCCCAGGGACTCCAGGCCGGGATAAGGCCGTGCTGGAGCAGGGACACTCCAGAAGGGACCGTGGCCCCACTGGAGCAAGTGCAGTGCTGCAGGAATTGTCACCCCCGGATATAAGGCCATGGAGGAACAGGGCCAGCTCTGGCTGTGGATCACTCTGTGCCACAGCAGAATAAATCCTTGGAGAGACTGTGGCCCATGGATAAGGCTCCCCTTGGAGCAGGCACACCACAAGGGATGCAGTCCACGGGCAATCCCGAGCTGCAGGACGAGGGGAGTTCATTCCAGTGGTCCAAAGGGACCAGGGGTGGGAACTGTGGTGGCAATTCCTCCTCTGCACCACTGCGGGCTCCTCATCCCTCCCCCAAGTCCCAGCTGGGATGGGACAGGAAAGAAACAGCAAAGAGATGTGGGGGAAGCCAGGAAGGTGCTCCAAGCTCCTGGTGTGTGGGGCTGGGATCAGCTGGGGGGAAGGGAGCTCAGTTTGCTCTGGGAAATTGCAGCTCCTCCAAGGAGATCTGTGCCGCTCCCCAGCACTCACTGCCCGGGGGTGTGTTGGCCAGGGAGAGGGGGAAGTGCCTCATGGAGGGGCAGGGGGTTGCAGGGATTGCTGCCAGAGCCTGATCCTCTCCAGCTCCCAGTTCTGATCCTCTCCAGCTCCCAGTTCCACCTCCCAGGGGTGCTGAACCCAACCTGCCAGGGCAGGGCTGTTACCTGAGGTCTCCTCGGAGCTTCTTGCTTTCCCGGTAGTGAAGGAGCCACTTCCACCTCCCGCTCCTGTTCAGCCTCTCCAGCACCTTCACGACCTCCTTCAGCTGGGCTGGGGGGACATGAGAGCAGGAGGGTGAGGGGATGGGGGGCCTGGGGGGTCTGTGGCCACCAGGGTTGCTCAAGGTGAGGTCAAGGTCTCTCCAGGGATGGAGACTCAATTTTATTCCCACTAATACCTAAAGTAAGTGCAACCTGTCCCTGTCTCCTGTTGTCCCTTGGCTGTGCAGCCCCAGGAGTGTGGATAAGCTTTCTCTGCCACTCCCCATGAGGGATCCGAAACGTCTTCCTTCCGTCCTCCCTTTGCCATTAGATACTGGGAAGGAATTGCTGGCTGGGAGGGTGGGCAGGGGCTGGACTGGATTTCCCAGAGAAGCTGTGGCTGCCCCTGGATCCCTGGGAGTGTCCCAGGCCAGGTTGGAGCAACCTGGGATAGTGGGAGGTGTCCCTGCCCGTGGCCAAGATGCCCTTTAAGGTCCCTTCCAACCCAACCCATTCCATGATTCTCCAGGCTGAACGTCCTTGTACAACCCTGCCCTGTACTCAGATGTTTTTGGGGCCCCCTGACCTGGACCCATCATCCAGATGGGATCCAAATGGCCCACCCAGGGCACAAATTTCCCTGCTCCAAGGCGGAGCAGAGGAGCAACGGGAAGATTTGGGAACGTCAGTGGACAAGGCCAAAGGGAAGGGACAGCACCACCCCTGTGCCCGGGGGAGAGGCCCCAAGGCTCACCCAGGGACACGGACTCCAGCACGTGGTGGTCGGACACCAGGAAGCCCCCGGTGTGGAACAGCTCCTGGTAGGTGCGGCCCGTGATGTCCTCGGGGCTGTCCACGCCGGCAAACAGCACGCTGGGACAGCACTTAAGCTCCAGCAGCCCCGGGATCTGCTCGGGGCACAGAGGCTGCCCTGAGGCCCGGGGGACCCCCTGCACCGTCCCATCCCCACAGCCCACCCCCCCAGCTGGGCCCACGGAGATCCCACGCTCCCTGCAGCCCCAGAGCCCTTGGACAGCAGCCCAGGAGCTCCTCTGGCCCAGGCCCTGAACCCCAGAGCCCTTGGACAGCTGGGCCCAGGAGCTCCTCTGGCCCGGGCCCTGAACCCCAGAGCCCTCGGAGAGCGGCCCCGGAGCTCCTCTGGCCCGGGCCCTGAACCCCAGAGCCCTCGGAGAGCGGCCCAGGAGCTCCTCTGGCCCGGGCCCTGAACCCCAGAGCCCTCGGAGAGCGGCCCCGGAGCTCCTCTGGCCCGGCCCCGCAGCCTCTCCGAGGGGTGACGGAAGGGCGCTGAGGGGAGGAGGCCGAGGGGGACGGAGGCCTTACGGTGTGCACGTGTGAGGAGATGTCCTCGTTGCGGATGATGACGAGCAGCTGGTCGCCCGCCCGGCGCCGCCCCCCGCAGAAGTTCAGGGGCTCCATCCTCTCCCAGCCCTCCTTCCTCAGCAGGGCCTGCAACACAAATCCTCCTCAGCCCGGCCCGGGGGTACCTCCACATGCCAGAGGGAGGGGAGGGGGGCTGTGCAAGCACCGTGGGATCCACCCAGTGGCGAAGAAACCATGGACCTTTATCCCTAAAACCCTTTTGAAACCACCTCGAGCCTCTCACTGCACCATGGATGGGGCCTCTTTGCTGCTGCAGAGCAGCAAATCCTCCCACAAAATGTTCCTGCCCAAATTCCCAGTCTGGGCTGCCCGACCTCCCATCTGCTTTGGGATGTTCACCTGACAGCATAAGAAGGAACAGCCTCAAGCTGTGCCAGTGGAGGTTTGGGTTGCATATCAGGGAAAATTTCATCACCAAAAGGGTGGCCAGGAACTGGAAGGGGTTGCCCAGGGCAGGGGTGGAGTGCCCATCCCTGGAGGGATTTCAAATCCCTGTGGATGTGGCACGTGGGGACACGGGGCAGGGTGGCCTTGGCAGTGCTGGGTTAATAGTTGGACTTGGAACTCTTTGAGTCATTTTAGATGGGATACTGGGAAGGAATTGCTGGCTGGGAGGGTGGGGAGGGGCTGGACTGGATTTCCCAGAGAAGCTGAGGCTGCCCCTGGATCCCTGGGAGCATCCAAGGCCAGGCTGGAACAACCCGGGATGGCGGGAGGTGTCCCAGCCCACGGCAGGGGGCTGGATGACCTTCAAGCTCTTTTCCAACCCAACCCACTCCACGATCCTAGGATGACTCCACCTTAAGTCCACCCTGAAGGACTCGGTGATTCCACCACTGGGCACTGGGAGATGGGATGGCAGGGTCGGCTCCTGCCCCAGGGCACGCGAGCCACCCGCGCCAGGCTGTGTCCCCCCCACCCCCCGGGGACTCACCTTCAGCCTCTCGAAGAAGGGCTCCTTGCCCGTCTCCAGCAGGTAGAACATGGGGGGGTGCGGGGAGGCCCGGCAGGCCACGCGGCGCAGCTGGGACCGCAGGGCCCCGCACAGGTCGCCGATCGTGTCCCCCGAGGCCGCCGTCCTTCGGTCCTCGGCCCCGCGCCCTGCGCGCGCCGGGCCCGGCCCTCTGCCCTCTCTGCCCTCGCTCCCGGCGCCCGCCCCGCTCAGCACCACCCTCTGGAAGTCGGAGCACCCGTCCAGGATGACGGTGACGTCCCCCCGGGTGATGTCCCCCCGGCGAGGCGGCAGTGGGCGGTCGTCCTGGCGGAGCCTCCCGAGGTGGAGGGGAGCCCGGGCTCGGGATAGGGATCTCCTCCTGGGCTCCTGGGGCGGGGTGTCCTCCCTGTGCCGGCCCCTTCGCTGGCGGGATCTGCTCGTGCCCAGCCACGTGTCCGAGGGCGGGATGGTCACCTGCAAGGGGCTCCTGCTGTGCAGGGATGACGGGTCCCGCCGGGAAAAGTCCTTAGGGAAGGTGCTCTCCGAGGTAGAAAAGGGAGGTTTCCTATTCCCAAGGACCTGGTTTAGCTTATAATGGAAACGGAGACACTCCATGTCCAGGGTGTTCTGGGTGAGCTCCTCGAAGCCCCTCCAGTCGCCCAACAAATTGTTCCGTAACAAATGGGACTCCTCCTCGCGGCAGCGCCGCCTCCTCGGGGGCTGGGAGTTCCCAGACCTCTCCCGGCGGTGGTGCCGGGTGATGACGGAGCTCCGGGAATGCCTGGAGAGCGCCAGGCCCCAGCCCTCTCCTTGCCCCTCCACGGAGAAGTGGTCGCCGTTAGTCCTCGTGCCTGTGGCGTCCGCGGCTCTCGTGCCACGGGAAGCACCGGTTGAAAGTCGGGAGCGCTGGTTGCTCCCAAAATATTCCTGCTCCGAGTCACTGGATGAAAAGTCCAAGGGGTCTCGAAAGGCCAGGCCCCGGCGTGTGTCCCTGCCCAGGAGCTGCTCTGCCCTCGGGAATGTCTCCAAAGGATCCTCAGCGTCGCTGAACTCCAGGCTGTCTCCAGAGGGATCCCTGTGCCCACGGAACGGCAACACCGGGATGGGGGAAGCGAGGACCTCCCCATCTGCCTCCTCTGTGCAGGCACTGTGTGCATCAGGGAATGCCTCGGATCCCACGTCCCTGCTGGCACGGCGTGGATCAGGGAATGCCCAGGATTCCCTGTCCCTGGGATCACGGAATGCCTCGGATTCACTGTCCTCCCACCCAGAGCGGGGCTCGTGCCATGGATCCAGACGCTCCCCCTCTGGAGAAGATGGAGGGCTGGAAACAGGGATGCTGCTTCCTCCTTCCCAGTGCCTAGGCAGGATGGGCTCCTCCCTCCAGCTCCCTCTTGGATGCTCTGCTTGGCTCCCAGGGCTGGCACAGGGGGAGGACCACGAGGCATCGTCCGTGCCTGGCTGGAGCATCCCGGGACACACATCCAGGACTGAGTCCGGCTCAGCGCCGTGGAGACCATCCTGGAGACGGTGTGGAGGAGAAGCAGACCTGGATCTTGGCTGCCCTGGCAGTACATCCGCAGGGCAGCCCCGTGCCAGCCCTGCGGGGCGCCCAGCCCGGTATCTGATTACCCCTCCGGGATTTACGGAGCCCTCCAGGCTCCGGGCACCCACACTCCCCTCTGGAGCACCTCCTTCCTCCCAGCAATTCCAGGGCTGGCCCGGGGCTGGATCCCACTGGCTCTGCTCTGAGTTTTGGGGATCTGTGTCTTCCTCATAAGCAGGAGAAGCAGGAGCTGAGTATCCAGGGCTGGATGGGGAAGGGCTCTTTGGGAAGCTCTGCTGCTGCCCAGGGGGCTCCTCCACGGCAGATATCCCTTCCCTCTCCAAGGAGGAGGGCTCTGACTCCAGCAGGGGATGGAAGGGCATCTCTGGCTCCTGTGGAGCGTCACCTGCCATCTCCACGTCCATTCTGTCGCTCCTGGGGGAATTCTCTGCACCAGGACACACGTGGTCACCCTCCCCAGCCCCACCATCATCTCCCGAGGCTCTGTAGTCAGAGGTGAAGTCCTGGCCACCACCTGCTCCCACGGGACCATCCACCACTCCTGGGCAGTTGGAACATGGGCTGCCAGGCTCTTCTTCCCCCAGAGCCTCGCTCCTTCCCTGGTCTGACTCCCTGGAGCAAGGCGAGGCGAGATCAGCACAAAAACCATCTCCCTGTTCCCGGGAAAAGTGGCTGCTCCCGCCCAGCTCGCTCCGTGACGGCGATGGCAAGCCTGCTGTGGGCCCCTGGTCCTCTGGAGCAGCCCCAGGATCCATGGATCCATCAGGAGATGCCAGGCAGGCAGAGTTGGAGTCAGGGGACAAGGTTGGTGCCAGTCCCTGGCTGCGCTGTGACTCTAGGACGGAGTTCCCGGCAGGATCCCACCTCTCTGCAGCAGGCACATGAGCCCTGTCCTTCTGCTCCAAGGCATTCCAGAGTGTCTCTCCAGCAGCTCCAGAGCTGCCAGTAACGCTGTCTGGCTGTGACCCATGGAAAAGGCCTGGATCAGGTGGGAACATCTCCCCGCTGTCACGGGGTGACCCCACATCCGAAGATTCCCTCCTTTCTTCAGCGGGCACGTGAGCCCTGTCCTTCTGCTCCAAGGCATTCCAGAGTGTCTCTCCAGCAGGTCCTGGGCTGCCTGTAACACTGTCTGCCTGTGCCCCATGGAAAAGGCCTGGATCAGGTTGTAACATCTCCCCACTGTCACGGGGTGACCACACATGGGCTGGACTGGCCACACCACCAGTGTCTGCCTCTGAGTATGGAGTGGCCGGAGCATCCCAGGGCTCCGGGATCTCATCTGCGCTCGGGGTCATCTCACCAGGAAGGCCTGGAGAGCCAGTCCCACTCCAATTCCCAGTCCAAGTCCCATCTGACAGCACCAGCGTGGAGCTGGCCGAGCAGGGAGATGCCAAGGAGCTGGGGCTGGGCACAGAGTCCTCTCCAGGAACGCCAAAGTCCTCTGGAAACAGGGAATTCCCTGGTTTCTGCTCGCTGTGCTCACTCCCCATCTCGGTGTCACTGCTCTCAGATAACACCAAATCCACAGGCCCCAGGAATGTGCTTTCCTCCTCAAAGTCCTCCTCGTTCTCATCCTTGTCCTCCTCCAGCTCTCCCTCCTCTTTCTCCAGGTGTCCCAAGGGGTTTTGTGACTCCAGCCCCTCCTCGCTGGCTCCGGCAGGATTCGCACTCCGGGGACTCGCTTCCGAGGGCACGGAATTGCGGGCACTTCCAGGACTCGCTTCCAAGGGCAGGGAACCCCGTGGATCACTGGTGGCCTGGCTGCTGTCCCTGCTGCCCTCCACCTCCGTGCAGCGTCCAGCATCTCCCGAATCCCGGGGAGAACTGGGCTCACGCCCCGCTCCTGCCTCCCGCCCGCTCTCCTGCTGCTCCCCATCTCCACGAATCTCTGTCCACGGAGCTGCACCGGGACTGGGGGCCGGGCCGAAGGGACTGGGGGCCGGGCTGCAGGGCTTGGGGGCCGGGCTGCAGGGCTTGGGGGCCGGGCTGCAGGGCTTGGGGGCCGGGCTGCAGGGACTGGGGGCCGGGCCACAGGGGTTTTTGGTGCCTGGCACGGCTGGGGACTCGCTGACACGCCCCAGCTCCTCCTCGGAAGGGCCGGGGGTGATCGTGGCATCCACCAGCTCCTCCTGCAATGACACAACCCACAGGTTATTCCTCCTGGGAGGCAAATGCAGGGGCTGAAACACCCCTGCAGGAGCAGGAAAAAAAAAAACCACCAACAAAACAACAAACCCTGGGATTTTTCCTGCAGGAGCTGCTCCTTTGTTTGGAGCAGAAGGTTTAAGTTAAAGATTTTAGGCCCACAATTCAGGCTTGAAAAGCACCCGTGGGTTGTGTTTGCCCATGTGCCTCCACTCCTGCCCCTCTGCAGGCCAGAGAAATGGCAAAAACTGATTTAAAATCCCTCTCCAGAATGGAATATTAACGGATTTCCGCACAGGGATGAGGGGAATGCTGCAAAGGATTCCCTGTCTGGGAATGGGATGGCATGGAATGTTTGTGGTTCCTCTCTTCCCTCACTTAAGGGCTCAGACCTTGCCTGACTTCACAGTCCAACCAGGAGCAGGCATTTGGTTCTTTAGGATTCTTGGGAGAGCATCCATATAAAGGCCCTGCTCCCCTGGATAGGGACAGACAGCTCATGCCAGAGCCTGGGAATGCCAGCTCAATCCAAGAGGAACATCCCCAGCTGGACTGTGGCCTGAAAGCTTCTCTTATGGTGGCTCCAAGTGTGTTCAGGAGAAATCCTGGAGGATATTTCTCCATCCTGCTGTTGGGACCCACATTCCCTGCCTCCAGGAGAGCCCCAGGGCAGGACACCCCGCTCCCCTCCGAGCAGGAATGTGCCCTGCTGGGCTGTGCCCCCCGAGCCCACACTCACCGCAGCGATGCTCAGCACGTCCCACGCACCCTCCTCGGGCAATCCTGGCTGCCCCTCTCCCTCATCCGGGCTCTCCCCGGCGTGTTCGGTGTCGGGAGTGCCCTCGGGAACGCTCTCAGGACAGCTGGTGGAGGAGGGCTCCTCCTCCTCACAGGGCAGCTCCCCTGAGGAGGAGGACACGGTGCTGTCGACGCCTCCGGCATCGCTCCGCGAGTCCGCCCGGCGCTTCCTCGGCCGGGAAGAACGTTGTCCCGGAGTGCTGGAATCCAGGGAGCTGCTGGGAGTCTGGTCAGGGTCCGACCTGGAGTCTGCAGGGCACGTCTTGGAGCGCCGGGGCCGCTCCTCATCGTCAGTGAAGTCCAGGAAGCCGTCGGAGCTGTTGATCAGGACGTACTTCTTGGGGTCTTTGTGCTCCACCACCTTCCTGGAGCTGTTGAGCTGGGTGGTGGGCTTCCTGTAGAACAGGGCCACCCACATGTGCAGGATCAGCTTCATCTCCTCCAGGTCCTCGGGCAGACTGCAGTTCCAGGGCCTGCAAAAGGGGAGGGAACACACACCCCCCTTGAAACATCTCTGCGTTGTTCTCCGGTTGAGGGAACTCATCGCCCAGTTCCCTGCAGGGCTCAGCGCCGAGGGAGACGGGAATTCCCAGCTGCACAGAAGCTGATGAAGGTTCCAGCTTCTTTCAAAAAAAAATTAGAGAACCCCAAGGGGTCGGAGGACTTTCGGTGGTGGTGGCTTTGGGTGCCAGTTCCAGCGGCAGAGCCATGGGAATCATGGAATGGGTTGGGTTGGGAGGGACCTCTCAACAAAATCTAGTGCAATCCCTCTGGAGCTGGTTGCTCCAGGCCCCATCCAACCTGGCCTTGGACACTTCCAGGGATCCAGGGGCATTCATTCCAGCCCCGCCCCACCCACCCACCCCCC
>JAYRBT010000042.1:852586-876863 GCA_036023395.1 Myiotriccus ornatus
CCCCTCTCTCCTTCCCTCTACTATTTCTGTGATCTGCTGTCCTGGACAGTTCTCCTTCAATTCTGGAGCATTTTGGAGAGTCAGGTGGTTGTTCAATCCACAAGTGGGAGCTCCTATGGAGCTTTTCCTTGTTAAGCCTTTTCCCAAGGCTTGGTGAGAATTCCCTGCTTTTTCTTAAGCTGAATTATTACCACTGGAAAAAACAAAGCTGGGGTGGCCTTGAAGGTGATCAAACCCACCCAGGGCAGGATCAGCAGCTCCAGAAACAGCAGGTGATTTAGTGCAAATCCTTGGATTTGGGGTGGTCTGACCTGATTCCCGGTTGGCTCCAGCCCGGCCTCTCCGTTCCTTGTGTCCTGCTCTTGTTGTGTTGGCTCCACAGCCTTCCCAGTTCACAGCCAAACACCAAACATGGCCATCCCAGCGTCCAGGCCCATCCCAACGTCCCATCTGAGCTGGATTCTTGGCTTTTGACCGGCCCTTCCCTTCCCCAAGGCAGCCCCGAGTGCGTCCAGCTGCTCATCGACGTCGGCGCCAACCTGGAGGCTCACGACTGTCACTTTGGGACTCCCCTGCACGTGGCCTGTGCCAGGGAGCACCTGGACTGTGCCAAGCTGCTGCTCAAGGCAGGTATGGCACCCCCAGGGCTCGCTGTGGGTGGGCAGGGCGCGGGGGTGTCCGTGGGAAGCAGCTCCTCAGTGGAATTCCTGCCAGGATAGAGACAGTAACGGCGGAAGGTTTGGCCTTCACGGTGTTCAAACGTTTAGTCCAGAAATTCCATCCAGCTTGGGTTGCTCCCAGCTGGATGCTGCATCCCTGGAAGCGCCCAAAGCCAGGTTGGAGGGGGCTTGGAGCAAGCTGGGCTAGTGGAAGGTGTTGGGATTGGGACTGGGTGACCTTTAAGGTCCGTTCGGAGCGAAACCATCCCGTGATTCCCTTATTCTCGATCCCTAAACTATGACCAGAACTCAAAGCTCATTCAAAACACACAACCCAGGTGACTTTGGTGGATAGTCAAGTCCAGCATTTGGCTCCAGGTTTCACATCCCAGTTTTCTTCTCGTTCTGGAGGGGTTGAATTTGGGCTGAACTTCCGGTCTTTCCCTGTGTTTCCAGGAGGAGATTTGGCCCAGGGGAGGGGATCTATTTAACTGAATAATAATTATCTAAAAGTTACACACCTAAGCCAGGTTTGCTTCCAGCCACTCCAGTTCCCCATGAATTGATTCCCAAGAAATTCCTGTTTCTCCTCATGAATTCCCATGAAGTCCAGTGTGGCCACACATTCCCAAAAGGGAATCGTCTGAGCTCAGTGAGGTCTCCCTCACCTCTGCTGATCATATTCCAGCTGTTTTGGGGGGTAGAGAAGCACTTGTTGCTGTAAACTGATAAAAACCAAACTTCCTCAGCAAAAATACCCGTAACTAAAACTTGGTGGTGGGGCTGGAGCATCTCCTGGATCTGGAATGTTTCTGTTGAAACAACCAACCGAGTTCTCAGTGTCTCAAGTGGGAATGTTCCATGGAGATGACTGGGAGTGGCTCTTTGGATTCAGGAAGCAGCTATGGCCTTATTTCCCCAAATCCCAGGGTCGGAAACCCCCTCTCTCCAAGGAAAACAGAAACCCAGAGAGGACAACTCGTGATTTTCCAGCACCAAGAACTCGCTCAGCAATTTCCTGGTCATGCCGGGGTTTTTTTGGGGGGATCTTTTCCAGCTCCTTGTGTGTGATTTTTAACAGCATTTTTTCACCCCAATCCCAGCACTCCCATTGTTTGGGTTGAGGGAGGGTTTCCTGGATGGATTTGGGATCCTTTCTGTCCTCAGGGGCCAACGTGAATGCTGCCAAGCTGCACGAGACGGCCCTTCACCACGCGGCCAAGGTGAAGAACGTGGACCTGGTGGAGATGCTGGTGGAGTTCGGAGGGAACATCTACGCCAGGGACAACCGGGGCAAGAAACCCTCGGATTACACCTGGAGCAGCAGCCCCACAGCCAAGTGCTTCGAGTACTACGAGAGTAAGTGGGGGAGGGACAGTCCTGGGAATCCTGAAGGTCACAGGAACACAGATCTTGGGTTGGAAGGGAACTAAAAGCCCATCCAGTTCCAACCCCAGCACCTTCCACTCTCCCAGGTTGCTCCAGCCTGGATGGGGGAACTCTGGAACTCCTTCCCTTGAAGGCAGAGAGTTCCTGGGGGCAAATGTGAGCGTTTGCAGACCCTGCTCAACACCCCTGCGTTTTTTGGATGGTCCTAAAAGTCACAGAAACCCAGAGATTTTGGGTTGGAAGGGAACTAAAAGATCATCCAGTTCCAACCCCATGGGCAGAGACACCTCCCCCTATCCCAGGTTGCTCCAGCCCGGCCTTGGACACTTCCAGGGATCCAGGGGCAGCCACAGCTTCTCTGGGCAACCTGTGCCAGGGCCTGCCCACCCTCCCAGGGATAAAAATTCCTCCTCATAGAAGGAAAAATTCCTTACAGGAGAATAGTAAATTATTTTCTGGCTTTACACCTGTAAATATTCCCGAGATCTTCCAGAGTTCCCTCCTTGATCCAGTGGGATTTCCATGGGGATGAGCAAGCCCTGGGGTGCCCTGTTGGCCGTGGGAGGTCGATCCATCCTTGTCCCCGCTCCGGGGACAGCTCTAGGTGTTCCCCACCCGGAATGTCCTGTCTCCATCCCGTCAGCCCCCCGATCCCGCGTGGCCCCGTGTCGTTGCAGAGACGCCGCTGAGCCTGTGCCAGCTGTGCAGGGTGACGGTGAGGAAAGCGGCCGGCCAGGGGGCCCTGCAGAAGATCTCCAAGCTCGACATTCCCCCTCGGCTCATCCAGTACCTGTCCTACAACTGACACGGGATGGCCGGGAAGGAAAACCCCCCGGAGCTCCCAGGCCACCGAGTATCTGCTCTTCCTCCCCCACCTCCCCCAGTGCCCCAAGAAGCTGCTGGCAATTGAGGCAAAGTGCTGTCAGTGGCATTCCCGAGGCACCACTTCCTTCTCCTCCGGGGGCAAATCCTGCCGGGCGGGGCCGGGAATGCTCCTGGCGGGGGGGTGGATTTTTAGGCTCACAGAGTGGGAACGTTGTCCCCTGGTTTTCCCTGCACCCCCCTGTGCTCCAGCCTTTGCAGCCAGTGGGGGGGAAATGGATACTCCTGGAACGGGATTCATCCGTCCCCTTTAGGATTCCCTGCGGGCACCTGTCCCTGCTGGCTGCAGAGGGATGGGCAGGGAATGATCTTGGATTTGGGAATTAATTCCCCCAATTAAGCTCAGGACTAACTGGGGGCCCTGCCTGGCTTTTCCAGGAGGATCCCCACGCTTTGGCTGCACAGCAGGAGGAAGGAAAAGCCGCTGCCGGGCTTGGCTTCGGCTCCTTCCTCCCTGAGCGACCCCCCCCATTCCCAGGCTCAATTCCAAGGCCAGGGAGGCTTCCCTGCTCCCCAGATATTCCCTCTGCTCTCCCAGCTCCGTGTGCAATAAGTGGGATGTGCATGCCACATGTATCCCTGTGGGATTGCAGGCTCTGCCTGGAATTCTGGGGATTTTTTAGGTGGATTTATTTTCCACTTGGGAACGCCTCTGCAGAGGTTGGCAGCTGGAATTCTGGAGCTCTGGCCTTGGGAAGGAGGAAGGGGGTGGTGACGTTTGGGCAGAGCCGTAATTATCCAATTCCAGAGGTGACGTTCCCTGTTGTCCTTGGTCAGAATTCCATGGGATCCCGGGTGGGGATGGAGACCCCCCCGGCAGATCTGAGCACTGTGATGAGAACACAAACCCCTCCAAGGCGGGAGGAGCCCCCCTATCCCAGGTGGAATGCTGAGCTCCTTCCCACTGGGAAGCCATCCCGGGTGTCCTTTCTTTGGGAATGAGGCGGGAAGGGCCCGATCCAGGCTGGGAGAGCTGAGCTCAAGCACTATATGGGGAGCACAAACCCCTTCAGCTGTCATTTGTAATTAAATTCCCCCTTCCCCAGTTCCCTTTGTGGGGTTTGATTTTGGAGCTGGATGGAAAAATTCCCGAAAAATTCCATTCCTGCCATCCCAGCGTTTGGGGTCTGCAGAAATGGGAAGCTCAGGGAAGCCCTCCAGGGCTTTGGGGGGATGAAGTTTTTAGGGAATGCTTTGGGGTTTGGAAGGCGCTTCCCCAGGCCCTTTATTCCAGGCTTTTTTCCCTCGGATCTTCCCAGGAAAAGCTCCCAACGAGCTTGTGCCGCCCCAGAAACCGGGACTGGGGTGAAAAGTTGCCCCTTTGGGACAACTCCAAGGATGGAGTGGATTTTTTTTAACCCTTCTGGAAAGGCTGAAGGGATGGAATCCCGAAGGAACTGCGGGAAAGGCCCCAAGAATTCCTTGGACAAGCGAGAATAAAATCCCAGGCTCCTCCTCGGGGCATCTGGGCGGTTTGTTTGGCCCCTCTCTGTGAAGTCCTAAAGTTGGGATGTTTATTTGAAAGCTCTTTGAAATGGGGCTTAAAGTTCTTCATTTGAAATCCCTTCATTTGAAATCCCTTTATTTTGAATTTGGTTTAAATCTCTCTATTTTAAATGTCTTTATTTTACCTCTTTTTGGTTTTAAATTCCTTTATTTTAAACTCCTTTATTCTAAATTTCTTTTTATTAAATGTCTTTATTTTAAATCTCTTTATTTTAAATTTATTTTAAATCTCTCTATTTCAAATGTCTTTATTTTACATCTCTTTGGTTTTAAATTCCTTTATTTTAAATGTCTTTACCTTAAATCTCTTTAATTTAAATCTCTTTATTTTAAATCCCTTTATTTTAAATCTCATTATTTAAAATCTATTTTAAATTTCTTTTAAATCTCCTTATTTTAAATTTCTTTGCTTTAAATCTTGTTATTTTAATTTTCTTTCTTTTAAAGTCCTTTATTTTAAATTCCTTTATTTAAAATCTCTTTATTTAAAATATCTTTAATTTAAATGTCTTTATTTTAAATTTCTTTTTTTAAAAATCGATTTTAAAATTTCTTTATTTTAAATTTCTTTAAAATTTCTTTTAAATCTCTGTATTTGAAATATCTTTATTTTAAATTCCTTTGTTTTAAATCTTTCTTTTAAATGTATTTATTGTAAATTTATTTTAAATATCTTTATTTTAAATTTCTTTAAATAAAATCTCTTTATTTTTAAATGTCTTTAATTTTTTTAAGAAATCTATTTTAAATTTATTTTAAATTCCTTTATTTTAAAGCTATTTAAATTTCTTTCTTTGAAATCTCTTTACTTTTGATTTCTTTATTTTAAATTCCTTTATTTTAAATGTCTTTGCTTTAAATCTCCTGATTTTAAATTTCTTTCTTTTCAATTTCTTCTTTTAAAATCTATTTTAAAATCTCTTTCTTTTAAGTCTCTTTTTCTTTTATTGTCTCTTTTAAATTTCTTGTTTAAAAATCTATTTTAAATTTATTTAAAATCTCTTTCTTTTCAATTCCTTTATTTGAAATCTCCTTATTTTAATATTCTGCCTTTTAGTTTTCTCCAGAGGGTCTGATCTCCTGGAATTCCAGGGACCTCGGAAGGACTGGGTCACATCCTCAGCTTGATTTTTCGGGATTTCCTGGGAATTCTTTTGACTTCCCAAAGCCAAATCCAACTCAAACCCAACCCAATCCCAGCAGGGCCACTCCTGATTTTATCCCTGCCCTTGCCGGAACTCCCCAAATCCCAAATTTCCCGGGATAGAAACACCGTAAAGGACAAACCCAAAGCAAAGCAGGTTTATATTTTCTACCATTTCCAGGCTCTGTTTGTGGGAGAGAAAAACCCCAAACCTCCAAGTTTTCCTGAGTTTCCCAGCGCCAAACAAAGCCCTCAGATCCCTCTGGAAATCCTTTGGATCATCCCGGAGATGAGTCAGGCCAAGCTGGAATTTGGAATAATCGCCCTCCCCTTCCAAACCCCAAAGAGGATCCCTGGTGACTCCCTCGGAATTCCTGGAGTCGGGAGAACTCCCAAATCCCGCTGTTTGAGCCCCCGAGGGGATCTTTGGGGACTCAGAGCCGGCACTTGGAAGGTGGGGAAGCACCAGGGGAAGAAAGAAAACTCCTCCCTCTTTCTTGGGATCTCTGGAAAGCTAGGATGAATTCCCAAAGTTTTCCTGCCCCGTCTCTTCTCCCTGTGTGTCCCAACCGTGTGTCCCGCAAAAAAACAACCCCAAAGTCACTCATTTTCCCCCCAAAATCTCCCACGTGTCACCCACCAGCGCAGATGGATCCCAGCCTTTGGGTGGTGCTCCCAAAACTGGGACATCCCGGTTTTTCCCTGGACTGGGGCACCAACGCTTGGCCTGTGGAAAGGCTGAAGGACCCCGGGAAGGTTTGGGGGTTATTGGTGATGGATTCGGGCACTCGGAGGGTTGTTTTGGATTAAAAACCGCTTGGAAAAGTGGGATCCGTGTCTGGCTCTTCCGGGGATTGGGGTGGGGGTGGGGGGACCCTTTGGCTCATCCCGGATCCCAGCGAGGCTTGGGGCGGAGCAGGAAGCGGTGGAATTGTGTCCTGAGGGAGAAGCAGCGGGATGGAACAGGCAGGGAGTTCCAGCCCCTGTCCGAGGGGAATTCGTGGCCTGTGTCCCTCCAAAGGCCAGACTGGGCCCCATCCCTGCGGTGCCTTCAGCATTCCAGGGCCTGAGGGGGCTCCAGGATTGCCGGAGAGGGATTTGGGATGAGGGATGGAGGGACAGGACACCGGGAATGGCTTCCCACTGCCGGAGGGAATGGGATATTGGGAAGGAATTCTTCCTTGTGAGGGACTGGGCTGGATTTCCCAGAGCAGCTGTGGCTGCCCCTGGATCCCTGGGAGTGTCCAAGGCCAGGATGGACCAACCTGGGATAGTGGGAGGTGTCCCTGAGTGGAACTGCATGATCCTTTATGTCCCTTCCACCCAAAACATTCCAGGATTCCATAAAAACATGCTTGGTTTGATGCCATTCCCAGACTTTCCGGGACACACTGGCTGGAATTTTTAGGGGACACTGAAAAGGATGGAAACCCCCCCCATGGTGTCCCCTCAGCCCCTGTTTCCCTGGGATGCTTCCCGTGTCCTGGAGAAGGGGCTGGCACTGGGAAAACCTTCCCCTTTGGATCCGAGCGCGGGAGAATTCCCAACTGCTGGAAGAAAACAGAGGCTGGAAACAACATCCCAAGGAAAGTGGGCGGGAGCTGCTCTTTGGGAACGCGGGGACAGTCCCTCTTTTCCCTGCTGATGGAGCAGAGGGGCAGCTCGGGATGGGGAAAAGGCTCCTGGGGTTTTGGGGGAAGAGTTTGGGGGTTTTTATTTACGGGAATCGGCCCCAAAAGCTGGGAACAATCGGCGGGATTCGGCCCTTCCCGCCGCGGAGCCGCTTGGTGGAGCTGCTCCTCCTCCCGGGAAGAGCAGGGAAAACTGCAGAGCGGGAATATTCCACTCGCCAGCAGGGAGACAAACCCTGGAAAAGCTTTGGAAAATCTGCTCCCCGAACCAGCCCGGCAAAAAGGGATCGGGATCCCTGCGGAGCCAAAAGGCTCATTTATCCCGGGAAAAACTCCTAAACCTGCAAGTTGGGCTTTTCCCTCCCCTCCTTCTCCCGCTTAAAAACGACTGGAAACACGAACCGCCTCCAGAGGCCGCAATTCCAACCGCCGGGATTCCAAAAGGGCTTTTTGAGTTCCCCCGGATCTGTCAGGAATAAAGAATTCCCTCCGATCTCGGCTCAGGGGTGTTCTTAAGGAGAAAAGCGGGAAGTGAGGGGAAAAACGTGGAAAAAAAGGGAGAAAAAAAGAAGCGCGGGGCTGGTTTTGCCTCCCTGGGCGGGATAAGAAACAGGGAAAATAGGGAAAAATAAGGGGTGGAGGGGCTGCAGAACAACCCCCTGTGAGCTTTGCCTGGGCTCGGGGGGTTTTTCTGGGAAAGGAATTTCTGTTTTCAAGGGCTGATTTGGGATTAGCCATGTAATGAAAAATTAATTAGAAAGTCATTGGAAATAAATTATTTTCATTTAATTAATTATTTTCATTTCCCCAAAGTGGGAAATCAGGAAGGGACCAAAGTGGGGCTGCAAAGCTGTGGAGCTGGGAATGTTGGTGGGAATTGTGATTCACAGCCATTCCAGCTCCATCCTCCTGCCCCATCCAGGGGCAGAAAAGAGGGAGATGATCCCAAAAAACCCCTGCCCTGGATGGGACACACCGGGCCGTGGTTCCCGGTGACGTCATTTGCCCTTGGATAACATTCCCGGCAGCTCCAGCCCCGCGGGCATGGAAAAGGGGGCGGCTCCAGCTGCAGTTCACCCTTAAACCTCCGCGGGCATTCCTGGATTTTTCGGGATTAAGGATGTTTTTGGTGGCCTCCATCCCCTGGAGGTGTGGTGGGGGGGTCACCCCTACGGAGGCTGCAGAGATTCGGGATCCCTTCCGGTGGCCAACAATCCCTGTGGGAGTGGGCAGAGCCCTCGTCCCGCTGGAATCCTCCTCCAGGAGCCACAGCAGCCCCTGCTGATGTCGGCAGTGGAACCATCACCCGCTGCATTTCCCGCTCCAGGTACCCCGGGGCTGACACCTGCGTTTTCTGGGCCCCTCTCCTTGTCCCACTTGTCTCCTGCTCCAACTTCTTCCCAGCCCAGTCTTGTCCTGGTCTCCTGATCCCCCTTGTCCTTGTCCCACTGATCCCTTGTCCTGATCCAACTTGTCTCCATCTCCCGGTTTTTCTGGGCCCACCCTCTTGTCCCACTTGTCTCCTGCTCCAACTTCTTCCCAGACCAAAGTCTTGTCCTGGTCTCCTGGTCCCACTTGTCCTTGTCCCACTGGTCCCTTCTCCTGATCCAGTTTGTTTCCATCTCTTGCTCCCCCTTGTCCTTGTCCCACTAGTCCCCTCTCCTGGTTCCACTTGTCTCCTGGTCCCTTCTCCTGGTTCCTCTTTTCCCCATCTCCTGGTTTTTTTGGTCCCCTGTCCTTGTCCCGCTTGTCCCCTGCTCCCTTCTGATCCAACTTGTGTCCATTCCATGCTCCCACTTCTCCTTGTCCCCTGCTCCCACTGCTCCCTTCTCCTCCTTCCCATCTCCTGCTCCCCCTTGTTCCATCTCCTGCTCCCATTTATTCCGTCTCCTGCTCCCATTTATTCCATCTCCTGCTCCCATTTATTCCATCTCCTGCTCCCATTTATTCCATCTCCTGCTCCCCCTTGTTCCATCTCCTGCTCCCATTTATTTCATCTCCTGCTCCCCCTTGTTCCATCTCCTGCTCCCATTTATTCCATCTCCTGCTCCCATTTGTTTCATCTCCTGCTCCCATTTATTCCATCTCCTGCTCCCATTTGTTCCATCTCCTGCTCCCATTTGTTCCATCTTCTGCTCCCATTTATTCCATCTTCTGCTCCCATTTATTCCATCTCCTGCTCCCATTTATTCCATCTTCTGCTCCCATTTATTCCATCTTCTGCTCCCATTTGTTTCATCTCCTGCTCCCATTTCCCCGTCCCTTTGTCCTTCTTGTCCCCAAATCCCAATCCCACTCACTTCCCTCTCCTCATCCCGTTGTTCTCCCCTCCACCTTTGTCCCCTCTCCTCCTCCTGCTCATACCCCTCTCCTTGTCCTTGTCCCTTCTTCTTCTCCTGGGAATTCCCACCTGGGACAGAGGGACTGAAACCCCCAAAACATCAGCGAGGGAGTATCCAATCCCAAAAGCAGGAATTTTGTCTCATCCGAGGCAGTCCCAGCGCTGTAACTGGCACCAAAATTCCCCCTCGGGCATCATTTGGGCCATCCCTGAACACTTTTCCCACTTTTCCCTGCATCCCATGCCGGGATTTGGGGTGATTTGTGGGATTTTATTAATTCCACCCCCCCCAGCAATTCCCCATTTTCCCGAACAACCCAAACATGGAAAATCAGCAAGGAAAAAACCCCCTTTAAACCAGGTTAGAAAGATTCCCCTGAGCAGCAAAACTTCCCTGCCCAAACCAAACCTTGGGAAAACACCTTCCCAGAGGAATTCTTTTTGGGGGAAGAATTTTATGGAATCCTTTATCCCCCCTGTGGAGCTGAGCTCTAATCCACGACATCCCCCAAAACTGACCCCCCAAAGCCGGATGGATCCCACTTCCCAAGCCGCTATTCCGGAGGTTTCCAGGGAAAAGCTCCAGGGGGGGCCCGGGGGTCGTTTTCCCACTGGGGTTTGGGATCCTCGGGGTTGAAACGGGGTGAAAATATCCCAGGAATGATAAAATTACAGGAATGGGGGAAACTGGGGGATGATACCAAGGGGATGGAGTGGGGATGATCATCCATCATCCATCCATCATCCATCCATCATCCATCCATCATCCATCATCCATCCATCATCCATCATCCATCCGTCATCCATCCGTCATCCATCCATCATCCATCATCCATCCATCATCCATCCATCATCCATCCATCATCCATCATCCATCCATCATCTATCATCCATCCATCCATCATCCATCCATCATCCATGATCCATCATCCATCCATCATCCATCCATCATCCATCATCCATCCATCATCCATCATCCATCCATCATCTATCATCCATCCATCATCCATCCATGATCCATGATCCATGATCCATGATCCATCATCCATCCATCCATCATCCATCCATCATCCATCCATCATCCATGATCCATCATCCATCCATGATCCATGATCCATGATCCATGATCCATCATCCATCCGTGGCCTTGGGAGTTTTTTCTGGTTTTCAGGTTTTTGTTTCCAGAATTTGGGAATTTCTGGTTGGATTTTGGTGGTTTTTTCCAGCATTTCCAGGATTTTTTCTGCATTTTTGGTTGTTTTTGCTGCTTTTGGGATTTTTTCTCCTGGTTGGGGGATTTTGGGGGGATTTGTGGCTGATTTTGTCGGGTTTTTTTCCTGTACTTGGGATTTTTTTGGCTGCATTTCAGGAGTTTGTGCTGGAATTTGGTGGGGTTGGTTTTTTCCTTGGATTATTCCTTTGATTTTGGTGTTTTTTTCTGGATTTCCTCTCCCCAGATTTCCCCCCTCCCCTCTGGATTTAGGGAATTTTTTCCCTGGATTTCAGGATTATTTTCCTGGATTTTGGTGGGTTTTTGCTGAAATTTCAGGGCTTTTAGGACTTTAGGGATTTTTTACAGGATTTGGGGATTTCTTTGCTTGATTTGGGGTTTTCTGCACTGCAATTTCAGGGATTTTTTCTGGATTTCCCCCCTGGGATTTGGTTTTCTTTGCTGGATTTGGGGATTTGGTTCTGGGTTGGGGACATTTTTTAAGATTTGTGGGGTTTTTGTTTGAATTTTTTTCAGATTTTTTTTTTCAGATTTTTTTTTTCAGAATTTTTTTCCTTATTTGTTGTGAGTTTTTTGCCTTAATTTGGGGATTTTTACTGGATTTGAGGATTTCCTGGCTGGATTTGAGGATTTCTTGCTGATACTGGGGGGTTTTGCTGAATTTGTGGGCTGGATTTGGGTTTTCCTGCTGGATTTGTTTTCCCCTCTGCCCCACGTGGGGCCGTGCCCGGGCTGTGGGAGCCGTGGGTGTTCCGGGCGTGCCGACACCCGCCCGCTGCTCCGGCACCGGCACAACCACCGGGCAGGGCTGGGAACGGGGGATGGAGCCGGCCCGGAGCCTCCAACATTCCCAACCCCCTGGAACAGCCACAACCCCCCGGAACGGGATCCACGGAATTCCACTGGCCTTCCCAGTCCTCGGTGCCGGGAATTATCCCGACCTGGGATGGGAAATGGAGTCACGGGGCGGATCCACTGGGAACAGAGAGTCCTGCTGGTTTGGGGGATTGACCCTCGGGATTCACCCCTACGGACAAACCCGGGGGCACTTGGGATTTCTGGGGGATTGACCCTTGGGATTCACCCCTACGGACAAACCTGGCGGCACTTGGGATTTGCCCTCAGGGATAAATCCAGCGGCCCCCTCACCTTGGAGGAGGGAAAAGGCTCCCTGAGATCCGGGACTGGGAGGCAGCAGATCCCAAAAGCGACGGGATTTGGGATGGGGCTGGACACACCCCGTGGGGCTATGGCTGGAGGGTCTCCAGCACCCAGTGGGGACACCTTTCCAGGGAAAAAGGAGGGAGGAGGGAGAGGATGGAGATGACCCAGGGGTTGATCCTGCCTGGGGTAATTTGGGGGGGTTGCTTCTCTCCAGGATCCAAAGGAGAAGCCGAAGGAAGCACCGGTAGCACCAGGACATGGGGCGACATTCCTTTATTTGGCTCAGGAATGTCAGGGAACATCCAGAGGCCTCTGGAATCTCGATGGACATGAGGTGTCTCCTGGGGGACCCCGTGTCCAGCTGCATCCCAATCCCCCTCCTGCCAGGTGGGATGCCAGCGTCCGACAGAGATGGTGCTTGCCGACATTCCAACTGGGACCAAAGAGGGTTTTTCCAGCCTAGAATGGCATGGAAGGAGATTTTTCCAGCCTGGAATGGCTTGGAGAAGGCGGGAGGGGATGGAAGGGCTTAGGGGACCCACCACAACCGCTGCTCCCTACGGAAAAAACAAAAGAAAAATACCAAAACCAAAATTAATTAAAAATTAAAAAGAAAAAAAAGAAAGGCACCACGAACGTGGATTTTCCCAACCTCTGGCATGAGGAGGTCAGGATAGGGCCACAAACACGGATTTTTCCAGCCTTTGGCAGGAGCGGGAAGGGACCACGATGTGGATTTTCCCAACCTCTGGCACAGATTTTCCACCCCCTGGCATGAGCGGGACGGGGGGTCACGGATACCCATTTTTCCAGCCGTGGGACGGGGTAGAAGCAGTTCCTGGGGTGGCCGTTGGGGTGGGGTGTGGTGGGACCTCCCCCGGCCGCCGGGATGACCCATCCCACGAGCCGAACCCACCTGAGGGCCGGAGCTGGGCTGGGGGTGGGGGCGTGGGATTCACTTCTCCGTCATCATCCTCACGAACTCCTCGTAGTTGACCTGGCCGTCGTTGTTGCAGTCGGCCTCCCTGATCATCTCGTCCACCTCCTCGTCCGTCAGCTTCTCGCCCAGGTTGGTCATGACGTGCCGCAGCTCGGCCGCGCTGATGTAGCCGTTGCCGTCCTTGTCGAACACACGGAAGGCCTCCCGGATCTCCTCCTCGCCGTCCGTGTCCCGCGGCCTCCGCGCCATCAGCGACAGGAACTCGGGGAAGTCGACGGCGCCGCTGCCGTCGGCGTCCACCTCGCCCACCATGTCGCGCAGCTCGGCCTCGCTGGGGTTCTGGCCCAGCGAGCGCATCACCGTGCCCAGTTCCCGCGTGCTGATGGAGCCGTCGCCGTCGCGGTCGAAGAGGGAAAAGGCCTCCCTGAACTCCGCGATCTTCTCCTCCGACAGCCGCTCAGCCATGGCGCGCCCGCCGCCGCCCCAGCACAGCCCTCAGCCCCGGCTGCCTCTGCCGGCACAGCGGGAGCAGCAGCAGCAGCAGCAGGAGGAGGAGATGGGAGAGGCTGAGCCTCAGGGATGGATGAGCTGGATCCTGGCACGGCAGACAGGGGAGTTCTGGGGTGGTGGAGAAGAAGGAGGCAGGAGCTGGGAGAGGCTGAGCCTCAGGAGTGGATGGGCTGGATCCTGGCACGGCAGACAGGGGAGTTTCAGGGTGGTGGAGAAAGAGGAGGAAGTGGGAGATGGGAGAGGCTGAGCCTTAGGGATGGATGACCTGGATCCTGGCACGGCAAACAGGGGAGTTCTGGGGTGGTAGAGGAGGAGGAGGCGGGAACTGGGAGAGGCTGAGCCTCAGGGATGGATGAGTGGGATCCTGGCACAGCAAACAGGAGTTTTGGGGGTGCTGGAGAAGAAGGATCACCCAACCTGCTGGGGACACCCAACCCCCTGGGGACACCCCCTCTGCTCTGCTGGTGGCATTTCCTACTTTTCCCAGCTTGGGAAGGGCTGAGTCCCGTCGGTATCAAAACTCAGCTTCCCGGGTCAAAGCTCAGCCACAAAACCTGCCCCTGAACACCGAGCTGCACCTTCCCTGCGGATTAGGGGGTGGTCCTGGGGGAGTGAGCCCGGAGAAGAAGGATCAGCCAACCGCCCAGGGACACCCAACCCCCTGAGGACACGCCCACTGCTCCTCTGGTGGCACTGGGTGGAGCTGGATCCCAAAAAACCCCTCATCAAGGGATTTGGCGGTGGTTTCGGGGAGGGGCTGAGCAGGAAGCGGGGTGGTGAAATACAATTGGTTTTGCCGATGTTAAGGCAGTTCTGGAGAGGTTTGCAGTTGTGGGAAGGTCTGCAGGGCGTCAGAGGGTCCCCCCAGCCCTGGGTGGTGTTGGCAGCGGGTCAGAGGTGCCGAGGGAGGGACCCCCAGGCAGGTGCAGGCAGAGCCTGACGGAGCTGACGGGGATCTGAGTCACGATGGGGCCTCCCTGGGGCTCCCCCAGGACAAAGCGGCGGCCCCGGGCGGGGACGTGGGGCTGTGCCAGGGGAGGGTGGCCAGGCCTGCCCAGGTTACTCAGGGCGCACCGCAGGGGGAATTCACCACCTTGGAATGTCCTGGCAGCGGCTTTGCTCGGCTCGTACGGCGGCAGGGACTGGGGACAAAGGATGGGCTGTTTCTCTGGCCATCCATCCATCTGCCCATTCATCCGTACATCCAGTTGCCCAGTCATCCATCCATCCCTCCATTGCTCCATGCATTTACATTACCACCCATCTACCTGTCCCTCCCTCCCTCTTTTCTGTGTGCTCATTACAGTCAAGTATCTCCATCCATCCATCCATCCATCCATTCCACCAGTAAAACCATCCATCCACGTGTGTATCCAACCCCCCAAACACGTCATCCATCCATCCATCCATCCATCATCTGTCCATCCATCCATGACTTTATATTATCATCCCTTTACCTGTTTCCCCCTCCCTCCTTTCCTCTTCCCTGTGTGCCCATGACAGTCCAGTCGCCCCCCATCCCTCCATCCCTCCCCCGCCTCTTCATCCGTACATCCGGTTGCCCGATCATCCCTCCCTCCTTCCTTCCTCTCTTCCCACAACATCTGCGACCTTCCCCAGCCCGTCCCTGGAGCTGCAGGACCAGTTGACCAAGTTCCACAGCACGGGATAATTTGCCTTTCCCAGCCACAGGGAAATGGCACCAGTTCATCCCAGTTTAACCCAGTGAGGAGCTGGAGGGGTGGGGTTTGCAGGGAAGGCCACAAGAAGCCAAGCCATGGGACAAGTGAGGAGCACATGGGACCTCAGGTGGGATAAACCCGGGAGGGGCTCACCGTCTGGAGGATGAAACCGTGGGCGCTTCAAAGGCTGCAATTCCCAGCAAGAATGGTGTGATCCGTGCTGGGAACCCGTCTGGTGAGATGCAGGGGAGGCCCTGGAGCTCCTCCCGTGCCAAGAGCTGCTCCCTGACTGTCTGTGCCAAGCCAGGTTCAACCATTTCCCATCCCACCTGCCAGGAAAGGGCCCTGGGAGCCGAGCCAGGAGCCAAGGGCAGGGGAGCTGATCCCAGTGCAGCCGGGAGAAGACAACATGGACAGAGCTCCGGGGGGTTCGAGGCCTGGGGGGGTTGTGGGAGCCCCAGAATGAGGGTGGGGGGTCCCGGGTTCTCTCTGCTAAGGGTGGAGGGGTCGCTCTGCCCAGGGGGTCCCTCAGTGCTGAGCGGAACTGGAATTGCTGCTTCCTTCCCATGATCCCACCACGAGCAGGTCCCACTGCCTCCCATCCCATCCCCATGCACAGCACCCACCACCTCTCCATCACTTCCCAGTGACCAGCACCCACTGCCTCTCATCCCAATCCATTCCATTCCATCCCCATGACCAGCACCCACTGCCAGCACTCATCACGTCTTATCCCATCCCATTCCATCCCATTCCCATGACCAGCACCCGTTGTCAGCACTCATCACCTCTCACCCCATTCCATGTCATTCCATCCCATTACATCTCTATGACCAGCACAAATTCCCAGCACCCATCCCATTCCCACAACCAGCATCCATCCCATCCCATTTCCATGATCGGCACCCATCCCACCCTATCCTGTTCCCAGCACCCATCTCATCCCATCCCCATTCCCAGGACTCATCCCATCCCCATCAACAACACCCATCCCATTCCATGAGCAGCACTCATCCCACCCTATCCCATTCTCAGCACTCATCCCATCCCTTCCCACCCCATTCCACATTCCTGCCAATCCCTGGGAGAAGGTCCAGGCCAGCCCTTGGCTCCACCGCCCCTCGTTAGCACTTTGGGATAATTATCCCAAAGAACTTCCCACTGGCCTATTAACAGGCCCACAGATCCCGCGATCCTCCGCGGGGTGGGACAGGGGAGCAGAGCCCACCCTGGTGGGAGGCAGGAGCAGGAGCCGCCGCGCTCTTGGCAGCTGCTTTTCCTGGGATTTCTCCAGCGGGAGCCGCAGGGAAGGAGGGAGGCTGGACGCGGCCGCCGGTAAAACCTCACGCGGAGTTTTCCGGGCGAAGCCGCTGCTCCCAACCCCCGCCGGCTGCATTTGAGGGGTCCGAGCCAGGTAATGGTGGAAAAATTCCCCAGTCCGGAGGGTTAAAAGCTCCCAGCTGGAGAATCCAGATGTGCGGAGACGTCTGGGTCTGTGTCTGCAGACGGAGCAGCGGGAGGTGGGGGAGAGGCTGATGGATTCATGGAAAAAGGGAAAGCTGGAGCAGGAAAGGGGGCGACTCCGACAGGGAAACCTTTCGGGATGGGGAGGAACCTCCAGAAAACCCGGCACGAACTCCACGGAGTTCTGTAATGTGGAAATTCCCAGGATCTCCCAGGATCCCGTGGAAATTCTCCCAGGATCTGGGAGAGGCTGAGCCGGAGTGTGATCCCACAGCACATCCCGGGACTGCCGGGTGTGACGTTTGGGATTCGGGGGATTCCTTTAGCCACTGTTTTCAAGGAGGTTCCCAAAGCCCAGGGAGAGCTGTGGAGCCTCCAGAGCGGATTCTAAAGCCGGGCTTTTCCAGGCCAAGCCAAGGAACCTCGATCCCATGTTAGGGCCTGTCAGAGATGTTCCCATGGAGGAGGAGTTCGGGACTGGGGTGCTGGGGAGTTGTTGGGATAGAGGGATGAGCCCCGCTGTGCCCCTGATCCCGACTCCAGGAGGGTCTCACCTGTTTTCCACGGAGGGGTTGGCTCCGCTCCACACGTGGCTCCGATGCTGGGTGGATCCAGAGGGAGCTGCTCCAAGCTGGAAGTGCCCACACACCCCTTTCCATGGGGACAGGGATGCTGCCATGGCCAGGATGGAGGGGCTCCTTGGGATTGGGGCTGGCACAGCTCCCCCCTCTCCCTCTAGCCTCGAGAATTCCGCCCCGCTGCGTCCCAGGGTGTCCCCATCCGTGGGATGAAGGTTCAGGGCACGCACAGGGACAGGCCCAGCCAGGCCCCCTGGAATTCAGGCTGGGGGGAAACCAGGAAAGCCCGGTTTGTTTAGTCTGGCTCAGCCGGCAGTGTCTGTGCATTCCGCAGGGATGGGAACCACCAGAGTCGGGCTGGGGGGGCCTCCCTTTTCCAAAGGGAAATTAAGTTCTTGGCTGATTTGCCGGTGGCTGCAGGATGAGAGGAAGGCTGAGCCCGGCCAGACTCCGGGAGGCCCGGCAGGATTCAGGATTTCCTTTCCCCTGGGATCAAGCCCTGGGCCCCAGCATCACTAATGCCTTTTTACTTTTGCAGGAGCAGCTGCTTCTCCAGCTTCTCCCTGTTTGGGAAGGGCAGAGTCCCCTCTGGATCAAACCAGGCCGCAGCTCAGCTGTAAAACCCGTCCCTGAAATCCAGGCTGTTCCTTCCCTGCAGATCAGGGCTCAGTGGGATCCCAGGAGTTCCAGCTGTGCCCAGACATTCCCTACATGGCCAGCGCACAGGTTTTTGGGAAGCGCTGTGGAGACTGGAGGGATCTGTCCCGGTGATACAACCACATGTTCCCTGGAATTTGCCCTGAGTTGGCCCAGCGGGACCCCCCTTCCCAAGGTTCCTGGAGGACAGGATTCCTAAAGATTTGCTAAATGGGAACTTTTCCATAGGCAGAGGGTTTTGGGAGGGTGAAGGACGTGAGGAGAATCCCACTACTCCCTCTTCCTCCCTGGGCACTCCGGAAGCACAGGAGGAGGACACAGGAGAGAGAGGCATCAGGAATTTAATGTACTTGGCACCGGAACTGTACAAGACATTTACAGAGAACCAACCCCCCGTGTCCACGTGCACCCTCCTCTCCTCCAGCGGCACAGGCACGGCCATTCCAGGCACTGGGATGGCGGGATCAGATCCCCCGCCTGGCCCTCTGCGTCGCTGCCACTCACGAGTATTTACAACACTCCCCCTCCTCTCCCTACACCTCAAACTCTTCCTCTTTCCTACCTTTCTACCACATGCAGGAATCCCTCGGTTGCCTCCAGTCCTGCCTTCCCATGGGAAGGGGTTTCATTCCCAAAAGGCAACGGTAACGCAAAAATCTACCTTCGCTCGCTGCTATTCCCCTCTACGGCTGCTCCTCTCCCCTCCCAAAAACCCTTTACAACATCCCTACAACCTTCCTACACCCCTTCTCCCTCAGCAGGGTCTCCTCCCAGCCTCTGGATTGCTCAGCCATGGAATGACTGAGGAATGCTGTGGATACACACACATCCCGACCCTCCTGGAGCACGAAGGATCGAGCGACTGGGAAGGAAAAAATGCCAAGTCTGGACAACAAAATAAAAAAGTAAAAAAAAAAAGGGGGGGGGGAACCCCAAAGAAAACAAAACAACCAAAAATCCCAAATCCCAAACTTGACAAAAAAAAACAAGCTACTAAAAAAAATTAAATAGTTGGCAGGTTCTGAGAGTGAAAATGAGGAATGTACAAAGGACACGGGAAGATGAAAATATTCCAGTAGGTAAATGGAGAACCTGTTGAATCTGGGCTCTGAGTTTGGTTTTTCCTTTCTTTTTTCCCATGGAAATTTGCAGGGGTTGCCACAACCACCCACCCAAAGTGACTCCAGGACTGGAGTCCACTTGGAAAGGCTCTCCCCCCAAACTTCCACTCGGCTCTTTTCCAGCCTGTGGAAATCCTTCAGGAGCCCAACCTTGGAAGCTGCCTGAGAAGGTTTCCCAAAGCCCTCCTGTGTAAAAGCAGCCCCCAGTTCAACAGCGAGTGACCACCAATAGCTGCCATCCCAACAACAGCCCAGGCTGTGCCCAGTGGAGTGGCTCGGGTTCCACAAATGTACACGGCGTTATTTATAAATAAACAGTTTTCCCTCGGGGAAAGGAAGGAAGGAGGGAGGGAAGGAGCCCCCTCTGGGCTCCTCTTCTCCCTACACCAGCGTTTCTTTCCGCTTCCCACTGAGCAGCTTCTCCCTGGCTCTCCTGAGCCCAGGGGAAGGGGTGTGTGCTGCTGTCCCCAAGTCCTGGGCCGCGCCCTCGCCCAGCTCCAGGGGGGGTGTCCCGGCGCGGCGCGGTGCCAGCACGCTGGGCACGGAGGGGTTGTTCTCCTCGCACTCCTCACTGAGCTCCGGCAGCTCCTGCAGCTCGCAGGGAGGGGCAGCGCTCTGGAAGGGGGCGATGGCGCTGCGGATGCAGTTCACCCACTGCTGCTTGTGGAACACGTCGTTGGCCTGCAGCGTGTGCGACTGGCCTGCCGCGGCCTCCTGGAACCGCACCCGGAAGATGTTCTTAGCTGCCGAGGAACAGGGGAGGAAACACGTCAGCTCCGAGCTCGGTGTTCAGACATTCCACCGGTCACTCCACTGCAGGGGAAGCGCCTGAAATCCCACCACAAACCCAGCTGAACCCACAGGTGCTGTCCCAGCCTCGCCCCCTGCGGACGAGCCGGCTCGGCCCGTACCTTTATCGGAGTTGCCAAAGGCTCCTCGGAAGGACCCTCCCATCTTCACATCCCCGTCCTGCAGGTCCTCCAGCAGCAGCTCCTGCACGGGGATGGGCTGCCGGTACACCTGGAAGGCCTGGCGCTCGTTGCGGGTCACCGGCCGGGTCAGCACCAGGACATCTTGGAAGAGGAACACGTAGAGCTTCTGGAAAGGGAAAAGCACCTTGGAACGGGAGCAAAGCCTGGCACTCTGTGTTCCAGGAGGTCACACATCCTCCCCTCTGGGACCCAGGGCCGCCTTATCTGCAGTTTCACCCACGGTAAGTTTGAGTTCTGGCACGGAGCACAATTAATTACATCAGCGGCTTTATTGTTTGATTGATCCTTGAGCTGGAAATTGTGATTGACACATGCCAAGGAGTGGGTGATTAGGAGCAATTACCTGTTCTGACAACACAAAATGCCTCATGTGCAGAAATGCAACGGCCAAATTAAATAAAAGAAAAAAAACCCAACAAACCTTCAATCAACTAAAAGAAAAATAAATGAAGAAAACATGAAAAGATTCGATGTTCAAACCAAGGCAGCACAAAAGGCAGCAATGTCTGCAGTCCAGCGGGCTCTTTCAGCGGCAGTGGCAGATAAACTCCTGGCTCAGCTCAGCTCAAAGCCAAGCAGGCCTTTGCAGGAAGCTCTTTGTTTGGAGCAGAGCTCCTGAAGGGCCCTGTCAGAGCACCTGAAAGCGAACAGCGGCAGGAAATCCCTCGGGATGGAGAGCGCTTTCTGTGCTCCTTTTGTGCTAATTATTTGCCAGCTTCCCAGGGCCAGCTGTGGAGCTGCCAGCAGGAAACTTTCCCTTCCACCCCAAAATCCAGGCTGCCATCAAGGGCTTTCTCCTCTGCTTTTTAAACTCAGCCTGAAGTCTAAACTATCCCAACGCTGTAACAATCTGAACAGCTCCACAACTTTGAGATTGATTCCCAGGAGCAGGAGGGACTTACATGTCCATTTTTATTCTTCAGCTCCCCGTGGCACAGCAAAGCTTTGCTGCCTTCAATCCTTGGATCCTTCTGCTTCTCATCCAGGTACTCCAGTTTGTCGATGTAATATTGGCACTCGGACTCCCCCTTCTTCAGGTTGATGTCAGAGAGGACCCCTTGGATTATGGATATCTGGGAACCCAAAGAGATGATTAGGAGTGACCTCTGCATGTGCTTCTTCCTTGTAAGTGCTACTTTAGAGCTCCGGCTGATATAACCCCTGTGGATTGATCCCTTACTTCCTTTCAGAGAGGGTGACTCACACATTCATGTCTACCACAAACCCACCCCTCGGTGAAATCCAAGGGACATCCCTGAGGGTTTCAGGGAGTTTCCTGGAGCTCCAGAGGAACCCGCTCCGGTCCGAACCAGCCTCACTTACGGCCTCCTGCAGGATGTGGACGTCGGGGTGGTCCTTGGGCGTGTGCCGCAGGATCTCCTTGAGGAGCAGCGGGTACTTCACCAGCCGGCTCCGAGGGATGTCCAGGAAGCTCCACAGGTCCAGCTTGCGGCTGAAGGGGGACTCCAGGCAGCGCTGCAGGAAGTCCTGGACCCTCCTGTCCTGCTTCTTCTGGTCCAGCAGTGCCTTGGCTGCCAGCTGGTTGCTGCAGTAGCCTTTGTAGGCATGGAGCCGTGGTAGCTGCAGGGAACAGGATATCCACGAGTCAACTCCACGTGGGAAGAGCCAATCACATTAGGATGCTGCATGACTTACTGTGCTACTTTTCCCCATGAGAAAGCTAAGGAGTATCCCGTAGTAGCTGGGGTGTTGTGAGAGCAGGGACACCCTGCACGTGGAGCCTTTGCAGCTCTGGCAGTTTGGATTACCAGTGATAACACCCTGAGTGACCCCGGGGACCAACAGCCCAGCAGACGCAGACGTTCAAACACAAATCATCAACAACTGCAGTCACACCAGTGTCAGTCTCCAGGGTGACAGCAGGGCCCATCATGCCTGAAGGAGTCCCACTGTTTCCCAAATAACCAGGATTTCCCTTCCAGTTTGTGCTCAAGGCCACAAAACCCCACAGCTCTTTGGCTCCTGGCTTTAAACGTTCCCTAAGCTCAGCTTTAGCCCGTTGTCCCCCAGTTGTGAACTCACCCACTTCACAAGAATGGGCCCAATCTGCTCCACCGTCCCATCTGGTTTTGTCGCTTCTCCTAAACTTGCCAGTAAGTCTGGAAATGAAACACAAACATCAGGAACTGTGACAATGCCCCAGCAAGTACAGAGAGAAAGCACAGCGGGGAGGGAACTCTTAGCCAGCAGCTGACCCAGCTGCTCTTACCCTCGTGCAGAGGAATGTAGGAATCCAAGTCCCCAAATATGTGGGTGAGCTCCTCCTCGGACATGATGGAGAGTTTCAGCATGGGATCATGGTAGGCCTGTCAGAGAATGGCACTGTTACGGTTTATTCCACTCTGCCAAGCCCCAAAAGCTGCCCATTTCAATCTGAGGGCAGCAGAAAGCGAAGTGAAACCCACAGAAACGGCGACCTGGATGTTGAAAGGGGCTGTGGGAAGGTGTTGAGGACTTTCCTGCCTGAAGTGGGAGAACATCTGGCAGAGGGATTCCCCAGCCAGCTCTGCAGGACTGCAAGGCTGGCCATCCCATCAGCTTTCTGGGCCAGCTGCCAAGCTGTGGACTGGGGGCCGGATAAAGCTCCCCCACAACGTTTGCAGGTGCAGAGAAACCTCAGGGTTATCTGTGATGGGATTTCTGACTGCAAAAAAACCCCACCCCAAACCCCACTCACCTTTCTGGCAAGTTTGAGGTCTTCGATCAGGTCCTGCTCTCCCCTGGACATCTCGTATATGGCCTGGCAGGAAGGGGAGAAAACATGCAGGGTCAGTTTTAAGGCCAGGCCTTCCCTGCAAGAGCCTTTTCAGCTCCCATAACGTCCATCCCGTCCTCCACAGGGGCTTGGCCACTCCGTGGCACCTGGGCATGAAAACCTGCAGTAAATCCCCCGCTTTACCAGCCCTTCCCTGGCTGTGGGAAAGCCCTGCTGCCCCTGTCTGAGCCAAATCAAATATCAGGGCCTGTTAAATCACTGCTCCAGCACACCAAACACACACACAGAGCCCTGAAAAGCACGCAGGGCATGTCCCAGGGGCTGCTGGGTGGTGTCTCCAGAAGACTGGTCCAGAACTGCAGCGAAAAGGCAAGTCAAGGCTTGGCTTTAAAGCAGGAGGTTTAGGACGAAGGCAGTTGCTCAGTTTTCCAAGGAACGCAGCTATGGGATTGCTGCAGAGCACCCAGCAGGGATTCCAGAAAGGCTGGGAAGAGTTTGGAATCTCCCAGGATGAATTCCCCTGGGACTGGGGAGAGAGGAATCCAACCTTTCCCCATGAAAATCCAGGAGTAACTCTTGGGTTTGGGTGAGGGGCACGGGAAGATGCAGCTCCCGCAGGTGGCTGTGGCTCTTTTCCCTCGGGAAGGACAAAGGCAAGGAATTGGCTGCCATTCCCAATCCCAGCCCACCTCCTGGCGCTTGATTTCTTTGGAGCTGAGGGACTCCTTCATGTTGACATCCAACATCTCTGACCACAGGACACTGTTCCTCCTCTTGGGGGGCGTGGGAGCGGCAGATCTGCTGCAGGACTTGTGTGCACAGCCTGGGGATTTGCTGTCGCTGCGCAGAGTGAACGACTGCAGGGGCACAAACACAAACAAAACACTGAAAATAATAGTAAAAAAACACATTTAAAGCCCCCATAAAAAAAAATTTACAAAAAATGTAAAAAAGACGAGGAAATTTAAAAAATAAAATAATTTTAAAAAGGCATTAAAAAAATTACCCCCCAAAGCTCATTAAAAAACATAAAAATTAAAAACTAACCACATTAAAAAAATTAGAAAAAAACCTAAAAAATAATTAAATCCCCCTGATTTTAGAAACACTTAAAAAAATTAAAAATTCTAGAAAATTCTAAAAATGTTTTAAAAATGTATTAAAATAATTTAAAAATCATAAAAATAACCATTAAAAATTGAAAATTTTAAAATTTAAAAAATTTTTAACGTAAAAACATTTTAACATTAAAAAAACCACATTACAAAATTATAAAAAATTTAAAACACATTAAAAACCATTAAAAATGGTTGAAAAATTTAAAAATACATTATAAACCATTAAAATAATTAAAAAATAGATTAGAAACATTAAAAAATTTAAAATAGATTAAAAACATTCAAAAAATAAATTAAATTCAGAAAAACATTTAAAAATTTAAAGAAATTAAAACCACAAAAATAGTAAAAAAATTGAAAACCACATTAAAAACATTAAAAAAGTAAAAAACATTAATTTAAAAAATTTAAAAACATTACAAAATTAAAAACCCTTAAAAATTTGAAAAAATTAGAAAACATAAAAATTTGAAACAAAAAAAAAAGAAAAAACATTAAAAAACTTACAAAAAAAACAATTCAAACCACCCC